>MU225639.1:928701-985282 GCA_018584345.1 Thuja plicata
AAGGCTTCTCACTATGATCAAACAAACCCATAGTTAAAACCATGAAAATGGCATACATGACACTTCTTTTGTAACAAGAAATAGAAAGCCTAAAGATTAGTAAGCCTATTTCTAGAATACCAAACAAATTACAGAAGTTGAAGCCCCTGGATACTGACAAAAACCAAAATTGGTTGAAGGATGTTGGGTGCTACTAACCATACTTGAAAAAATCATCAATTACTCACTCAACTCACGAATCGGATAGGGCCTAGAAGTAACTCTATTGAAAAGTCTTTGACAAAAACTTGCCATTGGCTCACAAGTTGTACTAAAAACCTTGGCTGGTGTTAAAATAAGCTTGTCCAACAAAAAATGCTCATTTTTAATCATTTTTTTTCCAGCACTAGTATTGGAGCATTTGAAGACTGAACAAGATTAGCAAACTTATTGGCTCTGGTACTGCTGCATTCGACATGTATATAACATGTTTCTACTTTTTTTTGTGCCTTCATTCGAGTGCTAGGGTTTAGTTATTTACTATTTATATTTCTTATTTTGAGTTCATTTGTAGTGGCTTTTTAGGGTTTTAACTTTTTTTCACTGTTTTGCTAGGGGTTAATTACTTTTTTCCAAAACAAAATAGAACTAGTAAGTAGTGATGGAAATGGAAGTGAAGAATCTTGTTTAGATAGTGAGAACAATGTAGCTGCATTTGTGAAAGCTAAGAGACTTCTAGAAACAAGCCACCCTACACTATTTGGGAGCCATTATGTTGTCTGTGCATTGACCTTTTCCTTCAAGATATAGGTAATTATAGCTAGGTGAAGAATGTGTTTGAAGCAGAGAGGAATGTGAAACAACATATCATTGACTACCTATTAGATTAGAATCTCATAAGAGGGCACACAAATAGCAAGGAGTTCATGTAGTTAAGAGTCACGTGATTTGCAACTAATTTCATCACTTTGGAAAGTATTGTAAAACAACTAATCTGTAGAAAACAACAACATTTTACTTCGCGCTAACCTACAGGTTTCAAGTTTCTTGGATTCTTGGAAATGCACTATGCTTGATCCCTCCTCCCGCCCATGAGTGAACTAGAAAATGAGTTTCACTTTTCACTTTTTTTTTTTAAATTTATATCCCATATTGGTCAAACTTTCGACAAACTTAGGCTTGTCTAAATTTTGACCAAATCAGGGTCATAAACAAAAGAAAAAAATCTAGCAAGCCAAAAAAAGGTCTTGGTCAAAATTAAAGGTAGAAAATAGCTATCAAATGTATTAGTAATCTAATACCTCTTTTCCCTGACTGCCCTTTATCTCTATTCTTCATCAACTAGTAAGTTAGATCTATAAACCCTACATAAAACTTGCACACCGCATCTTCCGCACCACTAATCATCCATCAAAATCTATCTGATACATCTCTAAGACCTAATTCCTCAATTATAAATCTTTGCAATACAAAATTTGATCTCACAATGTTGACATAAAAACTTTATTGGGATATGTAAACCATTTTTCCCTTAACCACCAAAGATAATATTGAAATACCAATTCCAATCAATATAATCATTAATTTGAACTTAGATAATTTAGATCAATATATTTGAATATTCTTTGACCACCAAAAATGTTTTATCGCTTTGCGCAATAAGAATTTTCACCCTGTCGGCATGTTCTAACTGTCAACCTTGAAAACTGACACTTAGATTTACGTAACTTCTACACGCCAAAATATCTTGCCACCAAACTTTGTATTTAGCATAAATATACATCTAACATTCTCCCCTTAGGTGTCCACCCAAAAGTATTCTCTTGGGAGTCTTTTTTGATCCAAAAACTATCTGTGTTGGAAGAACATTTTTTTTGCATAGTGTACTTAACCAAAATTTAATTTGTCGTTCGGTATGAGTTGTGCATGTGGGATTAGGGTCTAAATACCATATTTTTTACATCTATGAGAACACTCATCTATATCTTTAGTATCTCTTTCCATCTTTCCAACATTAAGGTCTTTTTATCTCATCTATTCCTCCTTTCAAAGGATCCATTATCTCTATGTAGATCATCTCTTTTATAGTATGATTTCCTTCCATGTATAGACTTGTTTCTTTGAATCTTTCTCCTTAATGAGATTGGTATACTACTTAAAATTTATTCCTTGCTTGGAAGTACATATCTTGTATATTTGGGTTGATCACTAAGGTGACATAATGTGGCATCCTTCTTTCTCCTTCTCTTCATCTCTTTATGGATTGTTATTATTTTGTGCTAGTACACCCTTTTTGGTATGAGATACCTTGTTTCATGCAAGATACTTACATATTTTCTTAACAATAGTTTTTATGCCTCAAAGTGCATGCATGTCATAAATAATCTTCCATATCATCTATATCGTTCATCTCTTTCCTTGATGACTTGATTATTTTATAATGTAATGTCCTTTCTAGTGTAAATATGTTTGTTTTACACGAAGGAGTTTTTGTCTAGTTTTCATTTTATTTTTCTTAGAATGATATATCTATTTTGAAGTAACTATCATTAGGAATGCATCACATATTTCATCTTGTCTTCATACTTGGGGGGAATGGTTTCATTTTGTTTTCTTATATCTTTTCTAAGGATCTAATTTCCTTAGTATAGTGGCATTTGTTTATTTTGTGGAAATGGACATTCTTTTTCTATAAAGAATTGTTCGTTTTGATTTAGGATTCTCTCTTATGCAAGAGATGTGCATCCTTGATCACAAACTCTTTATTTTTAAAACTATGTTCATCATAAGCAAATTATTATTATTATTTTTTGTTTCAAAGTATGTCATCCTTCATCAACAATCCCTTTTTCTCCTAGTAGTAGGGGCTAAAAGGGTGCATTCTTGTTCTCTTCACCTCTTTGTCTTGAATATGTTATCTTTGTTCAAGAACTCCTCTTGAAGGTAGATGTATTGCAAACATTATCTCTTCCTTTCGAGAGTCTCTTCCCACAAGAGAAATATCCTTTCATGATTATCTTTTCTCTTAACTCATAAGAGTCATTCCTCTTTGCTAATTTTATGGCATACATTGTTGTTTTAAGGGTATCTCCTTGTTGTTGGAAGTAGGTATCCTTGATTCTCTTTCCTTATGATGTCACCTATGTCTGGATTATAAGGAGAGGGGCATACATACGACTGTGTGTGTGGTAAAATGTGAAATTCAATCTGCAACACCAAACACTTCAATAAACCATTAATTCAAGGGGGTTAGTATCAAATCAAAATCATTGCACAAACTACCCTCAAGAGCAGCTTATTGCTTCCTAGTTGAAGCGAGTTTGATTCTATAAAAATGCTCATCAGATTAGCATGGAGAATTAGTGACTAGATGACTCCAAAATGGAAGATTTCATGAAATGAGAAAGATGCGTGAACTTGCATACTTTTCTCTCAAAGACAGTGAAAATGAAATAAATACAATACATAAGAAAACTAAATGCATTTTAACCATGAAATGCATCTTAAGAAAGCCATTACCAACTATTAAATGAAACTAGGAATGAAGCTACCATTAAAAAAGAAATGCAATCTATATTCTAAGTGCAAGAAAATAAAAAATACAATGGAGATGGAGGCAAGAAAAATTCATAAAACCTAGAACAAAACTAGCATTATAACCTTACTTCTCAAATTCCCTCTCTCTTTGAACAAAGAGAGCTATCCCTTTTATAGGAAATTTGATGAAATTAATGGTTAAAAGATTTAATTGAGAAGAGTGGCAGAGAAATTCCTCTCAATCCATGTGTGTTTTATCCAAGTGGAATGATTTCAATTGGTCAACTTTGTGCTTGTTTGGGGGAGAATGAGACAAATTTGGCAATTTCTGCATTTAATTACTTTTATTTAAATTTTGGGTGCTCAAGCATGTGTGATGATGTGTGAATGGGTTGATTTAATTAAAATCAATTAGGAATTTTAATTAAACTTTATATTTTAAGAAATTAAGTGATTTAGGCTTCAATCAATAATTTGATTCAACAAGTCATGTTTAATTATGCAAGCAATTTTGATTAAATTCTCTCATAACTAGGGTCTAGTAATAAATGCCTTTGATTTATAGTTTCTTAAGGTCAATTAATTGAATTAGGGGATATAGGTTTACCAGACCAATTTTAGGTGATTACATTTTCCCCTCTTTGAATTGATGTGTGAGAAACACATTAATTCAAACAACTTTTGGTGAAAGATACAAAAATAGCTTGATGTGAAGAAATGAAACTATCTCACAGATCAGAACCGATTCTAAACTTGATTGAATGAAGATCGATTGAAGACTTTAGATATCAGCTATAGACTTGATTGAGAGAATACTGATAGAGAGATCTGAAGATGTCACCTTTGGGCTTGATTGAGCGAAGACTAATAGAAAGGTTTGAATATCTAGCTCGATGTGAAGCGATGAAATTGAATGTCCGTTCCTAGAGAAAATTTCTCAATTTTAGATTGGTTTGGATGACGAGTCAACATGATGTGGTGCGATGAGATTGAATACCATACAATTGATTTCTTGGGGATAATTAACTTGACATGGGTCCTAATGAAGCCAATTATTTGATTGAGAGGTATTATTAGATTTATGTGGTGCGATGAAACTGATATGCCCCTAGAGATTCAAGTGACTTGATTTGAAGTGATGAAATCACTTGGGAGATTCCTGGTTTGATGTGGACCCTTGATGCTACTAGAGATTTAAATTTTTGATGTGAATTAAATTATTAATGTAATGGTGATGCCCCCATGGGATTGAAATCAAAATGAGGTGAGGGAGACACATTTGATAGATTGAAAATGGTTGAATATTCTGAATAGATGCAAGATGATTAGATTAGAGCTTGAAATGAGAGTTGGTTGACCAATTTTGATTGAGAGTTTACTTGGGTTGACCAAGGTTGAGTTTTCTTGGATTGAAGTGGATAATGCTTGATTTAGTTGATTAGGAGCAATTTTGAAGTAGAATCCTATTGTTGGAAATATATTACAGGCTAGGTGACTTAGAGGGGGGGGTGAATCAGGAACCAATAAAACTTATTCAATTTTATCCTTTATTAGATTGACTAATATAATTTCATGCATGGAACCGAAAATAAATAAACATTCATAACACTTGACACAATATTTGGTTACCCAGAGACCTTCCAAATAGAAAGTAAAATTGGGGTGGGGATGATACCCACAAGATTTAGAACTGCATTAATAAAGTTATCTGGTTAAGGCTTACAATTGACCACTTCTAATGTTCTACCTTGTTAGGAGCAATAAGGACTATTAGGTCCACCATGTGAAAGGATTTATACAATACAGTTAAGTATGCACTTTGTTAGGAGATTTGTGAAGGACTATTAAGTCCACCTTGTTAAAGGATTTTGACAGACACACCTGTTAGGATGAACTAGTGAATGATCTTCTGTGCAACTCTAATTTTTTGAATAAGATCCTTTGAATTAATACTGATCACCTAAATGTGATAGATGAGTCTTTGTTGTTCCTTTATATTGTTGTAGCCTTCTAATCAATTTGTCACTTCATTTTTCACGTCAATGTTGGTATGACGATTGATATCTTACATCATCATTTGGATAAAAAAAGTATCTTACACATATATCTTATCCAAATCAATTACCTCCACATTTCGGCTAATTATCATATTAAATAGTATCAAACAATATATACTAAGTTGGCCCAATGCTGATACTCGGGTCTAGTAATCCACTTGGGTGATATATTGACACTCGGGGGACATAGTGAACTAGAAACTCTGGCACTCAATTGACACTGGGTGCTTGGGCCACATTGATCACTCAGAGATGGTATGCAACTTGGGTAACACAAGTGACTCAGGAGATACTGTTTGGAACTAACTTCTCGGTTGACATTGCAACTGCTTAGCTCGGGTGACACTTCAAGTTGTTGGCTCAGTCAACACTGTAACCATATGAATGACTAAGTGTTTTGGCACTAATTGACAACATGTCTCTCCATAAGGTCTACAATCTCCCCCTTTAGAATTAGTGACAAAAACATTTATCATAACAAAAAATCTTATCAAAATGCTAAGTCAAAACTCCTCTTACCATGTTCTTGGGTCCTTGGTCGGTTTTGACTACTGCTCTACAAATTGATTACAACTGACTCTATTTTTCTAACTCTGCTATATATATCTTCCTCTTCTCTATACATGTATTTCCTCATATATATACAAATATTCTATCTTTCCCCCTTGTTTTTGACACAAATTCCAAAGGCATATCTACAAGGTAATACCAAAATATGAAAGGAAATCACTATGTACCTTCAAAATTTAAGACAAAGTCTTGTCCCAATTGTCTTGCAACACCTTTAGGATGTGCAACTCAATATGAATTTCTACAGACAACTTCATCATAAGCTCTGCAAATGAAAATTTTCTATCATGGATGAGTGTCTTTGCATGAGAAATATGTTTTTGCATGACATCCATATGAGGAAGAAGTTGGCTTTGTATTGCTAATAGGGATTCTATTTTTCTTCTTTCTTCCCTCAGTAGCTCTACTTGTAGATCAGTCAGATACTTGATCTTAACAAAATGTGTTGAACTTGAACTTGGATCAAGTGCCAACTGACTTGCACTTGCCTTCAAATCATTGTCAATCTTTGTCAGCTTGTTCTTTATTTCCATGGTAAAAATAGACGTGTCACTCAACTTTACAAATAATGCCACAACATTATTCATAGTGGTTTCTAGAGAGATAATTATAGTGTTTAGCTTCACTTGATCTATTGCAATCTTATTTGCACCATTCTCTAGAACCTTATTCTCAAATTTTATCTTTGCATTTTGCAGTAATTTCTCCTGACCACTAAGATCATGATTAAACTTGTGGAATATGTCAACAAGTTGGTCCATTATAGATTCTTCCACATTGAATTTAATCTCTAGTGAATCAAGGAATATACCTTTGATTTCCTCTAGCACTTTGTTCCTTTTCTTCTCAGCTCGGAGCTTCTTTTGTTTTTCTCTTTTCTTCCATACCTCCCTAAGGATATCCATATGCTCGGCTATCAGGCTAGAGAGATCCCAATTAGGAATCACAATGTCTTCCTCAAGGTCAGCTTCATAAGTAATTATTACCTTTTCTTTACCTTTGACCTTGGGATAAGGTGAAGGAATGATTTCCTCACCTTTTCCATCACCAGCCTTGTCTATAGTGTTCAGTTGAAGTAGGTCATTAATTGTTAATGCACCAACTATAGAATTAGTACAAACTATAGAAATATTCACAATGTCCTTTTGTGACTCGGTCTGTCTTGGCCCAGTAGTAGGTAGAGCCTGATGCTTGGTTCCTACTAAAATTTATGTAGACGCTGTGACTTTTTCCTTTCTCAGAGATAAGATACTCTAAATAGGTGATTGGGACAAGGATTCCATCACTTCTACTACTATATTTTCTGCATTAGATTCTTCAATAGTTTGTACCTCGGGTAGTTCTTCATCTTTAACCTGTACATGAGGGTTTTTATTCTGTTCCTCTATCTTATCATCTCCCTTGTCATCAAAAATTGACTTCTACAACTTTTTTGTGGTCTGCACAACATCCTCTATTTTATTTCTCAATTTTCAAAAAGTTCTAAACCTTGGAGTGTAATTACTCTCATACTTAGAAATATCATCTTTTACCTCTTTATCAGTCATAGTAGGCATGAATTGCTTCAAGGTTTTTTTTCTGATGTCCTTTTCAATTTGGACTACATTGCTCCAATGAATGGTGATTACCTTGAGAAGGTCTTCAGACATATGGATTTTCAATTGAGATGGATCATACTTCCATCTTGTCATCTTCACTACTAATGCATCCTCAATCAACTTCTGTTCATCCTTGGTTCTAGAAGCATATTTAAGTGATTTGAGATTCGACATACCACTACCTTATTTAAATTCTTTAACCTTTTTCTCAAAGGTAAATGGTGGATTTTTGAAAGTAACTGTATCTTCTTCATCATCTTCTTTTGGCAATATCATTTTTCTTCTAGATCTTTTGGGTTTGTTTGTAGTGAAGACAGGGGTAGAGACCTTTGGTGTTTTCTTGGGGGATAGCCTCTTCTTCTTAGGAGGATTTGCTTCTACCTCTTCCTCTTATTTCTCAGGTTCTTCTTCTTCTACCTTTATGTCATCCCCTTTGCTTTCAGTGATTGAAGGAGGAGAGTCTAATGGCTTGTCACATTTCTTTCCAAACTTCTCAATTATTTTCCTTCCTCTCTTCAAGATTTTGGGAATATCTTTTTCCAATGTTATTTTTCCCTTATCTTCTTCATAAGTAGTAAAATGAGCTATTTTAGGATCAATAGACTCATTAATAAGAGCCTCAATGATGTCTCTGGTATCATCTACGTTAACCTCATATGCAAGAGGTTTCACTCATGCAACCCTAGGCTTGACTTCTTGGATGTATACTTGTCATAGTCAACTAGGAAGCATATGTCATCTTTATAGTCTTCTACCAATTGTTTGGGAATCCTAAATCTATTCTACATTTTTTCTCTAAAACTTTCAAAGTAAGCATCCATGAAGCTTTGAAAATTATCTCCCAACTACGCTATAAACTCATTTATCTGATAAATTATAGGCATGTCCTTCTTCCATACAATTTTGCCTTTTGAAGGGAAATTTTTTTGAATTTAAAATAAAAAGCAGACCAAGAGTGAACCGAAATTACACAGATTGGTCTTGGATGCCCGGATGTTCTCCATATTTTTTCTCAGTTGGATGAACCACAACTTGGCTAGATTGAATGATAGATTGTTCTTTACCACTTTGTATGCCAAGTCCACAGCCTCACATAGAACACTGTTTGGTCAGCTGGAACTATATATCTTATGTGCAATTACATGAATTCTAAACTTTAGCTCAATGTCAGTGACTACATTCAATTTCATGCCTCTTCCATCCCACTTGGCAAGAGTCTTCTTGGCTAGATCATCTCGGGGTAGGGTTTTAGTTTCTTTAGGTTTGTCAAGCATTGGGTACCCTATCAATCAGTGTACCATCATCTTAGTGATCTTCATGAGTTTCTCCAACTAGAGATGCATGTTGTGAACATGGCTCAGAATAAACCTAATATACTTTATATGGAAATTCTTTGGCATATGCAAGATATGGGTTAAACCCTTGACTTCAAGGTGCTTGTGTTCTGGCTTCATGTTTCCACCCTCACAAAGTGCCTCATATGATTGATTCATCTCTAATGTGCCTAGCTGTTGAATGGTGCAATGATAGAAATTTTGAATGTCGTGAATCAACAGTACCTTAGGTGGAATTTGGGAATGGGCTCCCATTGGATCTATCTCCTTTGCGATTATTGGATGAAGTTTGAACTTTGGAAGTTCATAGACACCATTACTCACTAACATCTTGGATCACTTCATGATATTATTTTTGGATGAAGATGCCATAACGCTCAAAACATTGATGAAAATGTTCTGCAACTAAAGCTTTCAAATACAAATTCGCTCTGAAATTGCTAAAAGCTCGTAATCACTCTGCAAACTGTAAAACATGGTAAACAATAACCCTTTGATTTCACATTTTATGAAAAATTTGACCATAAAGTTTTCATTAAATGTTCCATACATAGTAGCTATCATAGCTCGGGCAGTTCTCACAGGCTTACTCGGAAGCTCGACAAAAACTAACTTTGCATCTTTGAAACCATAAAACCTGACTTAACTCGGTTAAGCCTGAGTAACTCAGTTGTAACTGAGATCCTGACTTGGTTAGAACCATAATTTGTCCCAGTGCATCAATATGCATATTTTGGACTTGCTAGATGGAACTAATGTATGATCATTTGTATGCACAGTTCCAGTTATCTCCTTGTATCTTTATTCAAAGATTGTGGATCCACCCAATTCACTATTTTGGGTGCCATTTGTTCCTTCATTGTTTTGGTCTAAATTATCAAGAGACTTCCTTACCCATTTCTGACTCATCTAAGTTTTGATTTTAGAAAATTTTTCTTTTCCTTTCTCAAAACTAGTATCCACTTTTTCTCTATTCATACAATTCTTGCTTAGATGACTGAGTTGTTTACACACATAACATATCTTAGTAGGATTCCTTTTTCTGAGATGATTCTTTGCAAAATTTGCACCAATGTGCCCATATTCACCATAATGATAATATATGCTCCATGTGTTGTAATCCCAACAAAAATTGCTTTAGCTAATTGTTCAGCAAGGTTCCATTTCTTAGTTCTGCACTCAAAATACTTATGACCTTGTTTGTTACAATTGAAACATTTTCCTTCAAACTTAGGTTTCTCAGTGCATTCACTTGCCCTATGTCCATGTTTTTTTCACCTATAGAGCTTACTATTAAAATTTAAATTTCCATTGCTCCAACACTTATTTGATGTATGTTGTATCTTACCACAATGATTACATGTAGGTTTCTTGTTCTTTTGAGCTCCTTGCTGTGAGGATTCACCTTGTTCAGTATAACCTAATCCAGTATGTCCATGATGTATGAATTGTATTTTCTCTATCAATTGATCCATGCTTACTTGTGAATTCATCATACTCTCATTGGATTGTTTTTCAATATTGAGATCATTTTGTAGTCTTTCATTTTTCAGTCCTTAGATTGATAACTTCTTGATTTGCACTATTGAGTTGATTTATCATATCTGCTTGCTGAAGTGATAAATGATGGATTTCATTTTATTTTTCCTCTAATCTTGTACTTAGAAATCTTTTGTCTCCTTGTACCATTTCTCTATCATTTTTTTCTTGGTTCTTTTGTTCCATGACTTCACATATTCTGACTTAATGAATTTCTTGTTCTCTCTTCAACTTTTTGACTTCTTCATGTAAATTGAGATTCTTTGAAAGTAGGTCTTCAATGGTTGCATTAGCTTCTTTAGAACTTCTTTCTTTGCATAATTATTTAATTATTTCTTCTATGTAACCTTTTCATTCATTTTCACTGCTAATTATTTTCTTCTTTTTAGGGAATGAGAGAGCTTCTCCTTGAGTTTTCTGATCTGATCCATTGCCACTTGTAGATATATCTTTTCATTTTCAATGGATTTCTCCAGTTTGTATATTTCCATTGCCTTTGATCTTCGCTCAAGTGGCCCCTCTGTGCATCTGAGAGGTTCATCACTAACCGCATGGTTGGAGGATATGTAGACCTGAACTGAATTTATGGTAACTATGCCTGCAACAGAGAATCAATGAACAATCATCAGTAACAAAAATAGTTAATTAACTAGAATTAACTATAATGCTAAGGGAATATTAATAAAATTAATATGAGTGTGCAGGAACAATTTAAGATGTCTACATTTTTCCCCTCTTTGATGCGGCATTGAGAATGACGCTGTGTCAAAGAAAAGAAAAGAAAATGAGATGCCCCATAAATAATAGGACCTAGGGCGACGATGGTGAAGGTTGGTGCCCCCTTGAGAAAATAATATAAAAAATATTTTTTTGTAAAATTTTTCTTGAAAAGGAGAAAAAAAGGGGAGAAATACTAATTGCATGATGAAAAAATGGGGACCAAGATGAAAAAATGGGGCAAAAAATGGTCCCAAAGGGCCTATAAATAGGCCATCAAGGCCTAAGGAGAAGTCATTTTCACTCATGAAGAGAAAAAAGAGAGAGCAGAGTGAGAGAAATGACTGACCCATGAGACCGTGCCTAGATTGGAGAGCGCATCCGAACATACTAGCGACCCGCAGACGTAGGACCACTGATGAGTCCAACATGCCCCACCTATCAAGTTATTATTTTTTTGTTTTTAGATAAAATTTATTGCTTAGAAAGGGGGGAAACAAGGTTGGGGTGTAGTTGATAATCAACTGATCATCATCTGCGAAGACACCTGATCGGGGATCAATGTCTGTGAAGGCAGAAGGGGGGAGTGGAGTTGATGGTTTAGAACTGTTAGTTGCACTAGCGGTAGAGGGGATGGTTTAAACCATCATCTCTAAAGATCGACATATACGTAGATCAATGTCTATGCGGGTTAATCGAAGTCTGTACCAATTGACCAAAAAAGCTAGAATTTAGAGGAAAAGGATATAGGAGAAAGAATAATTGATTCCCTGAACTAGGAAAAGGTCTGACATGGTTGAATTGCATGTGTAGGAGGATATAGTTCCATTCTAGTCCTGAGAGTCTTGGCTTGGCACAATGGAACTTTATGATTGGGTGATTGCGTAGGAGTAGAGACAGGTGGCCTTATGTGGCCTAGAACACATACATATTTGGCCATGATTAAGAGCTCATAATGCATTGATGATGACACTGATTGAGAGGTGGCACAACTCGACCTTGAGCTTTCACTTCCCAATAGGGGAGGCGACCATCACCTTATACGATGTTTGGCAGATTTATCATGTTTCGATCTGGGGGTTGATACTAGAGTATGTACATGAGGGTTCAGAGACCTATCTAGGGACAACATTTGGGTGGACATACACCCAGATTCCAACATCAAGTCAATAGATGTCCTAGAGCGCAGCAATGGTAGCACGACCATGGTTGCGCCGAGTAGCTCTGTACATGGCAGGTTTAGTTGTGGGGTGCATGATGCCTGATCATGTTGTACATGGGTTCCCAGTTGGATGGGAATGAGTACTGAGTGCTATGATGGAGGATGAGGGGGAGCATTATTGCTAGGGATATACCATCCTTGGCCATCTATACTATGACTTACACATGTGTGCCTACCAGAAGGGTAGGACACTAGGGCTTGGGGTTACTCTACTATTGGTATGGGCATGGGAGAACATCGCAGTGGTGCACCCCATTAGATGATGAGATACCAAAGTGGCCTATGAGCCATATGTGTGCAGGTACCATCCCCCTATTAGTTATGAGTCAACAAACTCCGTCAGACACTAGCGGAGGACTTTAGATGAGTTGTAGCAGATAGAGTGGGCTCCGTATGCAGGTTGCGAGGCATGGGGGCATACTGACTTTTGGAAGCAGGTATATACAGAGGATGGGTTGTTAGACACTTATTTCCCAAGGTTTGTGTAGATATACTACTGGCACATTGGAAGGACAACTCATATGATATCATGATACATTTCGTCGCAGGTACATTGATAGTTTGGATAGGTACAAGATGTTGTGCTAGATGGGTTTCCTCACTCACTAGGGACACAAGAGGTTAGGAGTGTATGGGAGATTGGGGTGGATATTGTATGCACCCTAAAATGGTCACCTAGACTATGGGCCCCCATTTATCAATTTATCAAATTCTTGAATATATGCTTTGCAACATTTTCAATTCAAATCAATTTCCTTGATCAAATCGTAATTAATTCAATTATTTCAATATTTCCTAAGGTTTGATCATTTTTATTTAATTAAAATGTTTAATCTCCCTTTTAATTAAATAAAACTCATCTTATTTAATTAAATTAAATTCCTCCCATTTAATTAAATAAAATTCTTCTAATTTATTTAATTAAAATAAAACCCCTCTTTTAATTAAAAAATAAAAATCCCCACTTAAAACTCTTCTTTTGATGAAAAAGAAAATAAATTAAATAAAAATTCTTTTTTATCACATCTTTCTAAGTGGTGGGCTTTTTGCTTTAATCAGTACATGGATCAACCAAGATTTAATCTCCACCATTTCTCATTTATTTTTGCCTCTTAATCTCAACCGTTCACTTTTCTTTATAAGGAGCCCTCTCCTTCTCATCTAGGATCTGACTTTTATTGTATTGTTATGTTGCAGGTTTGGAGAGCAATTTTGGAGGAGAATTTGAGCACTCAAGCTTGGATATTGCAACTTCTCTATCTTCTTGTCTTCTGCTTCTTGCATCCATGGATATTCATGTAGATTAGATTCATATTAGATTAAATTCATATTTCCTTTCATAGAATAATCTTGCATTGTTATCATATAGATTATATTCCTTTTATGCATTGCAATCATATAGAATAGTTGTCATTTTCATGCTTTGAATCTCTCATTTCATGGTGTACTTGCAAGGGCACAACTAGGTCAATCTGAGGGCCTTCATCACACACATTTGCACTCCATGACTAGGGAGCTATGAGTCAATATTTGAGGCCTCATTCTTGAATAACCTTGAATGGAATGACCCATAGAAGTGTGACATATTTTTAGCACACATTTTTGGTGCCCACTGTGGGCATTCATGAGGGAATTCACAAGGGCATCTATGTGGGACATTCCAATGGTCTTGCCATGGCCTGAAGGTTTCTTAGGGTGGGGCACTATTGGAATACGATGCAAATTGATGCATTAGCTTTTGCAAATTCATGTGAAAAGTGTCAAAAACATGGTAACCTGATACATGCTCCAGGAAGGAGCTCATTCCTTCTATATCTCATTGGCCATTTCAGTGATGGGCTTTTGATCTTGTTGGGCATATTCATCCCAACTCATCAGGTGGACACAAATTTATCATCACTGCTACTGATTACTTCACCGAATGGGTAGAAGCTATCCCACTTTCTGTTGCCTCAGGCAAGACAGTCTCTCTATTCATTCTAAACCATATCATCTGTTGATATGGATTTCCTTCCGAGATTATCACTGACAACAGAGGCCAGTTCAAAAATAAGGACCTTAAACAACTCTACAATAAATTCAAGATTAAACAACATTGGTCCTCCATTTACTTCCCGCAAGGAAATGGTCAAGCAGAGGCATAAAAAAAACCATTCTTAAAATCTTGCATAGAACAGTCTATAAGAATGGTAGATATTGACACTTATAGATAAATCTGACTTTGTGGGCCTATATAATGAGTATTCGTACTCCTACTGGGGCTACTCATTTTTCCCTTGCATATGGTGCTAAAGAAGTGTTACCTTTGGAGGTTGAGATTCCTTGACCATATGAGGGTTTATCAAAAGTGCATGTCCAAAGCCTTCAACAAAAAGGTTCACCCTAGAGAATTCCAAGTGGGAGAACTTGTCCTACATGAAAATCCTAAGAATCAATAGCATAGAGATCAAAATGGCAAATCTGAACCTAATTGGCTTGGACCTTACATCATTACAACAACTTTTGGGTCAGGTGCTTATTTACTATCTACAGAAGAGGGAGAGAAGCTCCCTGATCCTATCAATGTCTTGCACCTGAAGAATTTTTATCCATGATGCCCATTCTATCTGGGGGCATCCTTTGTACATAATTATTGATCCTGAAAAAATCCAAAAAAGGATATATTGTCAAAAATTCTAAAAATTAGAAAATGTCCTAAAAAAATGATCATCTTAGTGAAAACCTAGCAATAGGCACTTTGATGTATCTCAAAAAAATTATATATTCCAAAAATACAAAAAAAATACAAAATTAAAAAAAAATAGAAAAAGTGCCTTGGTGATAACCTAGAAACAGGCGCCCTCGTAGCAAAAATTCAAAAAAATTATAAAAAGTCATGAAAACAAAGAAGAAAAAAGTGAAAAAAAATGAAAGAATTTTATTTTAATAAAATCCAAGTGGTGAAAACCTGGAAACGGGTGCTACTTGAGGCCTTTGCACCCCTGTTTCTTAGCGTGTGTCCGCGACACTTAGCCTTTCTCCATCATGCCTTGTCCTTGTTTCCTTGGTTTGGAATTGGTATGTGTCTTTGTCTAGGAGGCATAAATGTGTTATCTTTGGTCTCTTGGATGTGTTAGTCTTTAGGACATCTCACAAACGGTGTTTTTCAACACGACCCCAACTGTATTTTTCAATACAACCCTTCACATTGAGTTTTTTTCAACACTTATTGGTTTGGTCTTACCCAGTTTTGTCATGTGATCTTACTTGCTTGCAAGCATTCTATCCTTATCCTCAAAACTAAGTAACAGTTAACACTTAAATTTTTAAACACAACACTTAATGCTTTAGCTATGTCATGATATTTTATTTGTGTGCTGACTATTACTAATTTTCATTGAGTTTCCTTGTCTAATAAGTCTCACCGGGATGCATAGCTAGAGGAATTGAGGCATGGAACATGTTTTTATTTTCTTCCTGCTTTATGCTTCACTATTTTTGCACAACTGTTCTACTGGTCATCCTGGCCTCTATGCCTTGAAGCGAGCGTGGTTTTGCTATTTTAAATTGGGTAAGCTAACATCAAAGTCATCTTGACCTTTATGTCTTTTATGCTTATGTTATAATCTTTCCACATTCCAAACCGATATAAATCACATTCATATCTTCATAGTTCTACTTGTGACGAGTGATGATTGTGTGATTTTCTGATGTTCGTTAATAATAGCCCAATGATGAAAATAAGTTCCTTAACATTCTCTAATGAATGATGAACACAAAGTCCTATGTTATAGTTTCTCTATTGCAAGTACACCTTTGCATTTTTATGTAGCTTTCATTGTTAGACCTCATGTTAGTTTGCATTTTTAGGTTGCATTATGAGTTTGCGAGGGTTTTCCTTCATCTTTCTTGTGGACTTTTAATCAACTATGATCACATTCTGATCTTCATTTCCTTATCTTCTTTCGTGATCTCAATCAAAATTTTCCATCTTACACAGTTGATTGATTTTGGGGCATTCCCTTTCTTAAGGAAAATTCTCTTTCTTCTCTTCGTTTCTTTTCACCTCTTCCAAACTTCTATCTTCCATTCACTTTCACCCCACTTCTTTTCTTCTAATTCAACCTTGGGGCATAATATTTCATGCTTGATGATCTACCTTGGTTTTTTGATCCTTATATCTTTCATCTTACATCAAGAACCTTATCTTGAGTTCAATTTGATCCAATTTATCAATTTGTTATTTCTCCTCTATCTCATTTTGATTTCAATCATGAGGGGCAGTACCTATCAAACTTCAATCCTTGATTCAGCTTTATCAATCCTATCATTTGTTCCACTTGGGGAAACCTTTCTTGAGATTCTTATCTTAGACATGTCAATTACTTATTTACAACAGTGTTGACCTTGTCTTTTTTGCAATCAGCTTATCTTTGTTCTAATGTCAATTACTTATTTACAACGGTGTTGATGTCTATGTTGTTTTGTGATCCCAAATTGATCTCACACTTCAACTACATTCTTTGACTACATGTGTTCCCAAAATGATCACACATTAGTCAAAGAGGAACAAATATATGCACCCTAAAATGGTTGCCTGGACTATGGGCCCCCATTTATCAATTTATCAAATTCTTGAATCAATGTTTTGCAACATTTTCAATTCAAATCAATTTCCTTGATCAAATCATAATTAGTTCAATTATTTCAATATTTCCTAAGGTTTGATCATTTTTATTTAATTAAAAGATTTAATCTCCCTTTAATTAAATAAAATTCATCCTATTTTATTAAATTAAATTCCTCCCATTTAATTAAAGAAAATTCTTCTAATTTTAGTTAAAAGAAAACCCCTCTTTTAATTAAATAAATAAAAATCCCAACTTAAAGCTCTTCTTTTGATGAAAAGGAAATAAATTAAATAAAAATCCTTTTTTTATCACATCTTTCTATGTGGTGGGATTTTTTCTTTAATGAGCACATGGATCAACCAAGATTTAATCTCCACCATTGCTCATTTATTTTTTCCTCTTAATCTCAACCGTTCACTTTTCTTTAAATTGAGCCCTCTCCTTCTCATCTAGGATCTGAATTTTATTGTATTGCTATGCTGCAAGTTTGGAGAACAATTTTGGAGGAGAATTTGAGCACTCAAGCTTGGATATTGCAACTTCTCTATCTTCTTGTCTTCTTCTTCTTGCATCCATGGATATTCATGTAGATTAGATTCATATTAGATTAAATTCATATTTCCTTTCATAGAATAATCTTGCATTGTTATCAAATAGATTATATTCCTTTTATGCATTGCAATCATATATAATAGTTGTCATTTTCATGCATTGAATCTCTCATTTCATGGTGTACTTTCAAAGGCACAACTAGGTCAATTTGAGGGCCTTCATCACACACCTTTGCACTCCATGACTATGAGTCGATATTTGAGGCCTCATTTTTGAGTAACCTTGGATGGAATGACTCATAGAAGTGTGACACATTTTTAGCACATAGATATGAGGGGAGATTTATCATCATGGATGGAAAGGAAAATGGTGACTTGGTAGAGAGCATAGGAGTCGGTCAGAGACACAGGGGTTACATCAGTGTACACATGGTGGAGGGCCATTCATAGGATGATAATATTGACTATCCCAGGGGTTGTGTAGGCTGATGAGAAGCCGACTGGAGGAGGAGATGATGCAGATAAGGATGGTGATGATGATGGAGGGGATGGGGGGATGGAGGAGATGGAAGGGGCGATGGCTAGAGAGTAGCAACATAGAAGCAGTTTGGGCCAATGAAGATACTAGAAGGCATAGTGCCACCGATGATCCCACCAGGACAAGTACAAGGACATGGATAGGGGCCACAAGGGCCTATACAAGGCTAGGTACCATAGTGTCCACCCACCAGATTTATATCCTAGGAGACACATGATATTGTTGTGGCAGAGCGTGATACCCTGTAGACAGAGTTGAGGTAGGTACAGGGATTATTAGCCACTGCTCAGGCTACTAAGAGTAGTGTACAAGAAGAGCTGACTTGGGTATAGGGATTCCTTGCATGGGAGACAACCCAGGTAGATGGTGTGTAGAGAGCATTAGATACCTTACAAGCATGGGTGGATGGGGGAGAGTTTACCATGATTGAGAAAAATAGGTAAGTTTTAGTAGAGTCTCAAGGGATGAGCCAGTTACAACAACAAATGGATGTGATGAGATAGGAGCTGCAAGATATGACCCTAGAGTGGGACACCTATAGGTGCAGGGATGAGGAGTATAGAGGGCAGCGAGAGATCATTGTGTAGGATACCATAGGACCAGGGGTTATGCAGGTAGTGCAGGATGCATTCTGTGAACACATGTAAGAGATGAGAGAAGTCGAGGAGATGGAGTACTATCGCTAACAATACTATCACGTTGTCCCAGAAGGACATAGAGAGGCTGAGTACAGTGAGTGATCAGTGACTTATATGATAGGGGGAGGGGCATCATGGGCCTACATTGGGATGAGACCTCCTCAGGGAGATGGGACAAGTAGAGAAGAGTCATCCTCACAACCAACCACATGAGCCACACCAGCCATTTGATACACATTTTTTATTTTTTTGAGCATTTTGAGATGTATAGCGAGATGTATGCATATTCCATATAGAATTTTTATACTTTTATGAGACATTATGAGGTATTGAGATATTTATTGTGATGGTCCTACCTTTTCTTATATATGTGTTTATATGATTTCTTTATGCACATGATGATGATGTTTAGGACTGATGTGTGTGATGCAGGATGTGATGTATAGTATTATTATGCTGATGTATTTGTGATTTAGGGAGTGTGTGCACATGTGATGAATAATGTTTAGTAAATGTATGTATAATGGATGAATTATATTATGATGGATGCAATATGTAAATGCAATATAAAATGAAATGGTAATTAATGATTTAATGATTGAATTGATTAATACATGACAATGCACATATGAATAATGGGTGAATACATAATAATGTAATGATAGATTAATTAATGAATACGGATGTAATGAATAATGATTTAATGAATAATGAATATTGACTTACTAGCCTAATGGATGAGGTAATGAATACATGAATTAATGACTTAATGAATAATGATTTAATGACTTAATGAATGAGGTAATGAATAAATGAATTAATGACTTAATGAATGATGGGTTAATGAATAATGAATTAGGACTTAATGAATAATGCACCTAGATGTCATAGGATTAATTCAAAGTTAACCTGTAACTCATCATAAATAATGCAACTAGAGAGTGCAACTGGACAACGATGCTAATGACGACAAATTTTTTTGTGTGTGTATCAAATAGGACCAAGAATATCACATAGATATTTGTAGAGGGGATGGGATAAATAATAACCTCTCCAAGAGTAAGAATGCAACATGCAACATGGTTTATCTAAGATGCAACCTATCTACATGATTTTATGGAATTATATTGTATTAATGTTGGAGAGAACACCTTAGTTTGATTTTGTAAAAGGAGATATGCACAATGTGTTAGAAAACACTAGTAACATTGTTCCTTAGCATGGAATAGACTCTTAGGAAGATATTTGTTAGGAAAAGTGATGCAAGATATCAGTCATGATGAAACCGATGAAATGTTACTCATGAGGAGACGCAGTACATCCAAATCTTTTGAGGGATTTGGTGGTATGTGTATGAATCCTACCCTTAGTGAGTCATACATAGTCATAAACTAAATATCAAACAAAAATGTACTAAAAATCTATAACAAATAGATCATACCGCAAATGACACTTATTCCAATATGCATTCCCTGAATAAGTTCTCCTTAAGATCTTACGCAGTCCAAACTTCCTCATCTTAATCTTATTGTATGTTACCAGAGGAAATATACCCTTCTTCAGATATGTCATTACTTCAAATTCCTTATGTCTCCTCTTTTCAAATTCTCTCTCCTTATACTTTTGATTCATATCTCCCAAATGTTGTTTGTCTTCATCATGCAATGACTTCATAATTTCTGCAAACTCTTCTCCTTCAAAACTCCTCTTGGATTCATGACTGATATTCCTCAATTTTGATACTCCTTTAGGATTAAAACCAGTAACTTTCTCAAATGTTTTCTTCCCTCTACTCTTGTTCACTGAATTATTATATGCAAACTCTTCTTGTGCTAGAACTGAATCTTGATTCCCAGTGTTTTCTCCAACCAAACACCTTAAAAAATTTCCCAAACTTCTATTTACTACCTTTTTTGTCCATCTGTCTATGGATAAAATGTATTAATAAACTTCAAAAAATTATTTATCTTCATCAAAAGTGTTTTGTGAAAGTAACCAACAAACTTAGTATCTATGTCTGAAACTATGCTCTTTGGTAACCTATGTAATCTCACAAATTCTCTAAAAAATATGTCAGATACATGTACTCCATCTATAGTATTATTACGAGGTATGAAATGAACCATCTTAAAAATATATCCACTACCAAAAATATAGAATCATTACCTCATTGTGTCTTCACTAATTGAAGCACAAAATCCATGCTAATGTCTTCCCAAGGTTTCTATGGTACTGTCAAAGGTTTATACAATCCAATATTCTGACCACTCCATTTAAAAACTTGAAATATTCTACAACTCTAAACAAATTTCCTAACATCCTTATGAATCTAAGGCCAAAATTAGTTCTCACTTATCAAGGCTATTATCTTTTCAATGCCAAAGTGTCATGCTAATCCTCTGCAATGCTTTTCCTTAATCAAATTATCTCTCATAGAAATTTTAGGCATACACAAATAAATTCCTCTGAATAACATACCTTTGTGAATGAAATAACTTAACCATTTTCTTTGGTATGCTACAATAGGTTCTCTGCAATCTTTTCAAGGTTATACAAAATTAGGGTCATCCTCATGCAAATTCTTCAACTCATCAAATCCCAACACCTCAACTCTCATCCCTGTCAATAAATTCCTTCTTCTACCTACTCAAAGCATAATAAACTTTATTTGACTTACCACTCCTATCCTTCAACACAAAATTATAAATTTGTAAGAATTCAACCCATCTCATATGTCTCTTATTCAAATTACCTTGGCTATTCAAATATTGTAATTCTTGATGATCGATATACAACACAAACTCCTTAGGCAATAGATAATGTCTCCACTTCTTCAAAGCTTGAATTATGGCATAGAATTCATGATCATAAAATGAGTATATTCTCTTTTCATCATTCAAATTCTCACTAAAATAAGCAATAGGTCTACCTTCCCAAGTTAGTACTGCTCCAATTGCGTTCCCACTTGCATCAAAATCCACTTCAAATACTTTATTGAAATCAGGTAAAGATAACATAGGTTGTTTGGTTACCTTTTGTTTAAAAAACTCAAAACTCTTATTTTCTCTATGTGTCCACTTGAATTATTTTCTAACACCTCTCATTGTCTCAGTCATAGGACTACAAACCAAACTAAAATTCCTAATGAACATTTAGTAGAACCTAGCCAATCCATGAAATGAGCTTACCTCTCCAATAATCTCTGGTGTAGGCTAATCAACAATTTCTTTTACTTTCTCAAGGTCCATCTTCAATCCATCAACAGATATAAAAAAAACCCAAGTACACAAGTTTCTCCTTCATGAAAGTAAATTTCTTGATATTTATCAACAACTTCTCCTCTCTTAATCTCTACAATGCTTGTCTTAGATGTAACAAATGATCATCCTTTTCCTTACTGAAAATCATAATGTCATCTAGATAAACAATAACAAACTTAACCAAGAATTTTTTCAATACCTCGTTCATCAATCTCATGAAATTACTTGGTGATTCAATCCAAAATGCATTACCAACCACTCATACAATCATTCATTTTCTTGGAATGCAGTCTTCCACTCATCCCCTTCTTTGATTCTAATATGATGATACCCACTCTTCAAATCTATCTTTGTAAAATATCTAGCTCCACTCAAATAGTCCATTATATCATCCATCCTTGGAAAAGGATACCTATACTTTATTGTGATCCTATTAATGGCTCTAGAATCACTACACATTATTTATTCTCCATTATTCTTAGGTTCTAATACAACAGGTACTCAACAAGGACTCAAACTCTCTCTAATCAAACCTTTCTTCAATAATTCTTGTACTTGTCTATTCAACTCATCATTATCTGCATGTGTCAACTAGTGTACTTATTTATTTGGAAAACTAGCTCCAAGAATTAGATCCATGCAATGACTGATACTTCTCACAAGTGGTAATCCATCAGGTACATTACCAAAGATTATTTCTTCATACCCTGTCAACAAGTCTTTCACTTTCTTAGGTTGTTCTTTTTTGGATTCAAAATCAGACTTCTTAGGAATCAAAGCATAACACATACTATCACTTTTCAAACCATCCAAGATTTTCCTTCCTTCAACCAAACAAACTCTAGCACTGGTACAAATTTCTTTCTTAAGAGTCTTTATCAAAGGCAACAACACTTGTTTCATCCCATTTGTAAGAACAGTATACTTATTCTTTCTACCATCATGCAAATCTTGTCTATCATACTTCCATGGTCTACCCAACAAGATATGACACACATCCAAAGGCATAATATCACAAATAACTTCATCATGATATGAAATCTTAAATTTTACTAAACATTGTTCACTTATTAGTACCTTATGATCATCCTTTATCCATGCCATCTGATAAGGTTTTGGATGCTTCAATCTCTACAACTTCAACTTGCTCACCAAATCCTCAGAAGCCAAATTATATGAACTACCATTGTCAATGATCACTTAACAACATTTTCCTTGAAATTTGCATCTTGTCTTGAATAAAATCCTCCTCAGCAATAGGTCTTGATTGGTCTCTTCATCCATAGGGATCTCCTTACCATTAGGGTTTCTCCATCTTCAGGTTTATTCAATGGTCAACTAGGTTCCTCTTCAAAAAAATCATTCCTACTACTATTCTAAGGCCTCTTGTTTGAATTCCATTGAGTACATTCAAAGGCTTGGTATCCTTCACCACCACATTTGAAACAAGTTCCTCTAAACACTCTTTTTTCATCTCTCTTAAAAATATTTCATCCACTACCTCTATGGAAATTTCTATCATCCCTTTGGTATGAAATCTCTTCCTTGAACTCTATCTTGCCTTTATTCTAATCTGAATAAGATCTTCCACCACCAAAAATTGTTCTTCCTCTCTGAAATCTTCCACGTCTTCCTCTTTTTTTGGGTCATTTGTTTTGTTCAACTTCTACTCAACTTTTAGGGAATATTGTTAAGCTTCCTCCATAGTTTGTAATTTAACCAAACTTCTCTCATCTTGAATAGATATCCTCAAACTATTCAGGTATCTTGCAACCCTCTCAACATCATCATCTGTATGACCAGATCTATTATCTAACCTATAAAATTCCTTGGTATACTCTTTTACACTAAGATCCTTTTGCTTTAGGTTTTGCAATTTTCTAAACAAACTTACTTGATAATCAACAGGTGAGAACTTAGCCTTCAATTTATTCACCATTGTATCCCATGATTTGATCTTTTCCTTGATTCTTCTTTGTCGATCAGTTTGCAATTGTTATGACCATAAAGATGCATGTCCTCTCAACTTTATGCAAGCATACTTCACTCTCTTATCATCATCAATACCCTCATAATCAAATTATTTTTCCATCTCGGTGATCCAATCAAGAAATTTATTTGAATCTTACTTGCCATTATAATCAGGTGAATTGAAATGTGGTCTTGCATTAACCCTAGTTAGGTATTTTATAAACCTATCATCTCCTTGTTCAAGTTTAGGTTCAGGTTGCACTTTTCCTCCTTCAGCTTCTTCTTCATTTGTTTCTTCCTCTTCATCACTTACATCTTCTATATGTCAATCTCTTCTCTGGTCCATTTCAACATCTTCTAATCTAGCTACAATTTATCTCAACATATCCATCACATCTGGATCTTCATCTCTCCTTCCACCTCTAGAATTTCCTCTTCGAGCCATCTTCACGTAATTCCTCTACAATTTTGGGTTAGATCCTCACTCTGCCACCCCACAACAAATAAATTCAAGACGTATCAAGCTCAAGAACCATAATCTATCTCAAGAGAATCAAAAACTTTCTTTGATACCACTTGGTGTAGTCATAGACAGAGGGGACTCAAAGATATATGTCCAATCCATGCAAAAAGAGTCACTTAGTGGAAACAACAATTTTAACAACAACAACATATAAAGAGAATGCAAGATAAGAGGTTCACATTAATCCAAATTCATGAAATTACTTCAAATTGGATAGAAACATGCAACCTTACATTCTAGGCGTACATGCCTAATTAGAGATTTATTTTTGAGAATATCTACAATGCTGACATATAATAGGTTATCTATCATAGAAATATTAAGCTAGAGATCAATTACATCAATATATACACATTCACAATTCCAACAAGTCAGCCAAGATCGATCACATTGTCCAAGGTACAAAAATGTAATACCAAATATAGGTTAGGAATAAATCATAAGGATCTCCCTCAAATAGATGAAACATGACGTGTGATCCAAAATATGTGTTGGCCACCATCCCATGAACATAGAATGATACACCAAGAAGGTGCACAATCCAAGAATAAGGTTCAAAAGATTAAAAAAGCCCCACTAGTCTGTAAAGCGTGAATAAAAAATAGGTCCTGACAAAAATCCAAGAAATATCCATCTAGAAGAAACAGATAAAGGTGAAAACCTAGACTATGATGAAACAAAATGTGAAGAACATTCCATGAGGTACACAACTGAAGATAAGACAATTCAAAGAAATGCCACTGAAAACACAGAGACTAGCAAACATGAACAATAGAAAACAAAAGTATTTTTGGTTGATGCAAGATTTCTAAAGGACACAAGATGCTCCTACATCACTCACGAACCTTCTAAAGAGTCTTATTGCATGGCTTACCTCCATACTTGATCAAATGGACATTTGATTCAACAACAAGGTTGGAAAAATGGAAAAATATTTTTGTGTGTCTCCCAATCCTCAAAAAACCATAACCTATGGCTCTTCATATGATACCTTCTGAGCCATGTACAAATAACAACTAATACTCCTATAGGGTATTCTAAATCTTCTCCATCTATAACAGAATCATCTAATTTCTTTTTTTTTTTCCTTTACACACTGAGAAAAATAATAATTTATTCCTTCTTCACTGTCTCCAAGTACAATAACAACAAAAATGTGGCTTGCAATGATATATGCATAATGATGATATTAATTTACTGAAAGTATTTATATGTGAACAATTTACCTAGTTGCACTATAACATACAAGAGATAAAATTCTATTGATGCTTCCATATATTTGAGTTGTAGTTTTACTGGGGTCGATATGTCTCAAGTGGGATCAAAGGTCTTATACACCATTCATCAACCCATTCCTTTGACTCACACTCATCCCTAGCTTCATATGTAAATGATGAACAAAATAACACCATATGTCATGTGTGGAAACTCCATGAGCCTACATTAAAGATTCTAAAAGAGTGTAGCTCAGTCAATCCTGTTAGTGTACAACAATCCTCATATTTTACAATATTAGTTTCATCTATCAACTAAAAAAAATTACAAATCATAGAGTCACCTTCATTACCTGGACCCATTGTAGCATTACACAACTGCACAATATATTTTGCATATAACAAGATTTATTTGTCTTTTTACTTTAATTATTCATGTGTTAAATATCTTTTGATGCATACACTTGCACCATAATGCTCCTCTTTCCATGACTATCCTCTGTGAAATTCCACATATACTAAATACCAGTGATCTTATGCATCCTGATCAACCAATACAAAATTTGGGATTTTTTGAATTTTGATGCACAATTGTCTGACTATATGATATGTCGATGGTATGATATGCCCCTAATAGCCAAATGATTGTAGAAAAGCTGAAAGAAACCCTGGAAAAACTCTTTTGAAGTTTTTTGATCATCGTTGATATAAAAATGATACTCCCTCAATATCATTATGTTCTCCTCTATACGGTCTCGAGAATGCAACAATGATATATGCATCAATATAGCAACTTGTTGAGAGCTGCAATGCTTTGATTGTACCTCATTTTTTGGCTATAGTGTATAATTATCTATGATGTCAACAACTAAAACAATAGTATCAAGTGTCAATGTGTCCTTACTTAAATTGAATTGAAAATCCAACCATCAAGCTCTATGAGTATTCCTTGCATACTCATACACTATTTTATCATAAAAAATGCCCATAAATTTATATATTGAAATCTTTTCAACAACAAATTCACATCATTTTTCTTCTTTTCCATCGTTTAGAATGTAGGTCATGGTCTTAAATTTTCCAATTTTTTCTATTTCATTCCCAATTGTATGTTTACTCTCCACATGTTGACAAATTGGAAAACTTTGCAACTCAACACAATTCACAAACATATGAGAGCTTGTAAAATACTTGACCATACACTCTTTCACATAAAATTATAGATATCAAGTCCCTTGAAGATCTAGGTGGATCCTTTATGCTACATTCCTATAAAACAACATTAGAATGCAAATCTACACATATATTTAGATAAACATCATAATGATTGAAAAATTATTATGTACCTTACAACAACAACAAGTTGTGCATGTGTGATTTATCTTGATATAAGAGGGCTTTTCCATTTCAAAATATCTTTGAGTAATTTTAATTTGAGGATACATTTCTACAAATTTAGCAAAAAATATTTCTGATTCAAATCTTAAATTTTTTTCAAATTTAGATCATGGATTTGACTACCAATCCTCCTTACAACATCTCTTTGATTAGGAGATACCTGTATGTTATTTTTCTAATAATCTTTGATCAAGGATTTCAAAGCTTCAAAACCAGTTTATCTTTTCATAGTAATATACTAGAGAATGCCTATAACTTATTTTTATTTGGATCTTCCACTCTTTTATTCCTTCCCACGACTATCATTAGAGACTATCTACTTATTTTCAATTTTTTACTTATCTTTCTAATGAGTTGAGATTTCTTGGTTTGAGTGCTTACTATTATTGATGTAAGTACATGTCATGTGACATTACTATATTTCATGCATGATGTAGAATCCACACTCTCATATGAACTCATTAGATTCTTTACAATAGATTTGTCACTTGATTCATCCATCGTTCTTAGCCCAAGAATCTCCATTATGAGCCTAAATTTTAGATTTATTGTCATTTCAACAAATACTTGACATCTTCCTGTCACACTTAAATTCTCAAGAAATAATCTCCAAATATGGTTAGCATATCTTTGAAAAGTACATGTGGGAAGCTTATGAACCATTAGTTTCAAAATATTAGTATCAATATCAATCAAATACTTAGGATTTCTATACAAAACTCTACAAGGTGTTCTCAAATGTTGAGTGGAATCAACATTAGGTATGTCAAAAACATTAGGGATGGATTTCATACCTTCAATTGGAGATTATGTACCTTAAATTGAGATGTTAAAGTTTGTTTACCTTCAACTTGGGATGTTGATAATAGTGTGGCTTCAACTTTTGATATTGTTAGTAGCTTGCATTCAACTTGATGTGATGGCATGCCTTGAACATGGCATGTAGAGCATCATGTGCATTCAACATGAGATATATAGCATGATGTTCCTTTAAAAGGAGATGTAGAGAATGATTTTCCTTCAACATTATATGTAGATCATTGTGTTCCTTCAACATGAGATGATGGTGTGCCTTAAACTTGATATTTCATAGATTATGTGCCTATAAATTTGTAATTCAATTGTCTTAGTTTATGAAGATTTCTCATTCATTCCCTTTGTGCTACAAATTCCAATTCTCTCTTACTTTACATTGATGTTTCATGTTCCTCTTCCAAAGGCATGTCCTCTTATATGGTATACAATTTTCTTCCTTCACAAATTTGCCTCATTCTTTCCCTTTTCTTTTCATTCTCTTCTTCATTCTCTTTCGGTGTTAGAATGTTCTATCATTTTCTCAGCATGATGATGAATTATACATGTGTTCAAAATTACAACATGGAACTAACTTGATAAAATCAATTTATATCTAATGTACACTCACAATTGAAATTGTTCACTATAATTCTAAAATTAGCTTCAAACTCTTCAACACTTTGAGCTTTTACACATCTTCCTTCTAATTCAAAGCTAAAATGTAAATAATTATATTAAAAAAGTAAAAATAAGAAAATAACAAGTCGATATTATCAATTTACAAAAAAAAATCATTTTTAACATTTTATTTTTAAAAAAACATGAAAAACTTACCTCAATTGATTACTTCAGATTCAAAAACTTTCACTAATCATATTCTATGTCATATAGTGAACAAAAAGGTGGTAGAATATGTTGGTTATAGATGATCAAGGAAGTAAACACAATGAAAAGTGTTAATTTTTCAAATAACACACAAAAAATAGACAAGAATCACAAAAAATGGTCATGAATTATAGATCTCTTGGTAGTTTTACCATTTTATGTTCACCTCATATGGCACACACCATATATGGAATACGACATATGGGATGAAAAAAGGATTCCCTCCATATTCAATATGTGTAGTGCACCCAGCATGACACATACCCTAAATGGTGTGCGCTATATTTTATGCATGCAAGAAACATATACTTTCTCTATCGCTCTCCATATACTTATCACTCTCTCAAACTATTAAACTTGACCCCTAAACCCTAAATCCAAAAACAATTTTCCATATACCCTATAAAAGACCATACACCCTAAATCCTATAACAATTTTCCTTAACCCTAAATAATAAACCCCCTTTCCCTATCTCCTCCTCTCCCTCTATCCCTCTCTATGCTCAAAGCCCTAATCCCTCAATCCTAAACCTTGATCCCTCCACCCAAAACCTAAAACCTTGACCCATAAAACCTAAATCATAAGACCTTATCCCTCTCCACTATTCCTTTATCTTTGTCTAATCTCAAATCCCTAAACACTCAACCTAAACACTAAACTCTAATCTCTCAACCCTAAACCCTAATATCTCAATCCTAAAACCTAAACCCCAATCCCTAAACCCTAAACCCTAAGCCTTAATCCTTTAACCCTCTCCCCCATCCTTCTATCTCTCTATAATTTCAAATCCTTGAGCCCTCAATCCTAAACATAAGCACTAAACCCTAAATCCTAAGTCCTAAGCCCTAAAAACTATCCCACATCTCTCTCTAAACCCTAAACCCCATTTCCTTCTCTCCTCTCACTATATACCTTTTGTGCTCAAATACCTAAGCCCTGAACCCTAATCCCTAAGCACTAAACACTATACTATTCCCTAAACACTAAATCCTAATCCATAAGCCCTTAACCTCTCTCTCTCTCTCTCTCTGATGCAGAGTGGGTAGCTAGAAGTCCCAAAAGCACTAAATTTGTCCTTCAAAACCTTCAAATCCCAAAAGGAAAGAACTAAGAAAAGTGTTCCCAAATAGCTAAGTGCCCTCTCCACTTATCACAAGTACACAGATGACTTTTTTTCATGTTATCACAACCTATCCCAACAGGGTATCCCAATCACTAGGTTCTATAAAGTCTCAAAAACCATCCACTAACTAGTTGGCTACCAGGCACTTAGGCTAGTTTGACTCAAAATCCCCTCCCCAAGTATACTCCAAGGACCAGGGGTGACTCTACACTTAGATTTTTTGGTCTATTTAGGTCCCTAAAACAAAGATACACTGGTTCTACTCATCATGTGCAATAATTTGGACATAGTTGCTTCCATAGGCCACTTCTAGGCTTGTAGCCTTTCCAAATAGAGATTCTAACTTAAAACAAAAACATTCCATATAATCATGGATTCAAATACCCTTTATGGCTTAAGGGATCATACTAAAGCATCAAAGATTGAATGTGAGGGGAAAAACGATTGATACCCTGATTTGTCAAGGTAAATAGGCCTAATTAGGCTTCCAATTACATTACAAGTACCACTTTCATGCAACAAAAACCCAATCCAACACTTGGATCATCTGAGGGAATACAGAAAGGTTTAACAAATAGAAATTGAGGCCTTGATGGTTCCCCAATGGTAATTTATGTGGATTTTGCTCAATGCTTAGGAGGTGCACACATGGTCATGTACACCTAGGGCATCATTTTCCACCCATCTCCCTGCAAGTTACCAGACCAAGCCTAATAAATCTCAAAGGGCATGGAAAATACATGAATTCCACCAAGGGGCATTAGATTCCCATGGTGGAATTGAGAAATAAACACAATTTTTGGTGAAGCCCTAGTTCAGGGCCTATAATCCAAGAAGCAAGAGTGAAACCTCAATAAATTTTGACACAAAGAATATTAGGATATGGAAAAAAGTGAAAATGAAAGGTACTCCATAGGGATATCTAAAGATATCAAAATTTTAGACCCAAACTTCTGTACCTATCCGTACCAATTCTCTGTTACTCAAAGTTGCAGGGAAATAGTTGATTTTATTAATTTTCCAAAAGATAATTACAAAAAATGTCCTACCACTCACCTATAAGGGCTTATGTAGGAATTCCCAATGGTTACATAAATTTTCAAACTACCTAGCCATTAGGGAATGTGTTTACAACTTTTGACAAAATGTTGCTTGACAACTTTTGAGCAACATTGCAACATTTTTGCAACTTTCACACTAAGTGACCAACTTGGTCCAAAACTCTAACTCATAATCTAGTATGGATCTAAAAATGTTCAAAACATTTAAAACATAAGGAAATATCCTATCTTAAGTTTTAGGACACATGTTGACCAGTAGTTGACCAAGGGCTTAGAAATGACAATCTTGGGACAAGGTCTTACAAAGGTCCAAGATTAAACCTTTATTACTAACATGCCATAGAGACTACTAGGACCTACAAGGAGCCCATAAGTTCCAAAGAAACACTTTGTTTAATAAGGGTTCTCCTACACCATATTCCCCTTGAGGATTTGAACTCAAGTTCCCACTTGAGGTTAACTGATCAATAGTGATGCCATGTTGTTTGATTTGTTCGTTTGTCATCTAGGTTGCATCAATGTTAGGGAGTCCTTTCCACTTTACCAGGTATTGCATATAATTGTGCTTCCTTTTTTTCTTTAGCACCTTGGATTCAAGGATTGTCTCCAAATCCACCGGTTTTCTTTGTGGAAGGTTTATTACATAGTCTCCATCCTCCTTGTTTTGTTGATGTTGCACATTTGTTACATCTAAAATACCTTTTTAAGGGGTGAAATATGAAACATTAAATATAGGATAGATCAATAAGGTAGGGGGAGAGAGATTTCATAGGCATTTTCAACCATCTTGTTGAGGATGGTGCATGGCCCAGCTTTATTCATATGTAGCTTTGAGTATTTCCCTTAGGTAATCTCTCCTTTCTCAGATATTCCCATACTTTATCTCCAATTTGGAAATGGACCTCTCTCCTTTTCTTATTTGCATGTGCTTTGTATTTCATGGTGGATTGCTGCAATGTGTCTTTTAACTTCTACCTGTATCTTGGTGATTAGCTTTTCTATATCTTCACCTTGTGCACTCACCCTAAAATCTGAGGGTAACTCTACTAAGTCTAAAGTACCCTTAGGATGTAGTCCATAAACAGTTTGAAAAGGTGTTTTGCCAGTAGATCTATTTAAGGAGTCATTGAAAGAATTTTTTTTTTTGGGTAAAATCATATCCCAACCTTGAGTGTACTATTTTGTGAGACACCTTAGAAGATTGACAAGTGACCTATTTACCACATCTATTTTCCCATCTATTTGTGGGTGGTATGCTGAACTATAGGTTAGATTTGTACCTAGCTTCTTGAAGAGTGCCCTCCAAAAGTGTCCTTGAAAATTGACATCTCTGTCTGAGACTATTGTTTGGGGTAAGCCATGGATTCTAACCACTTCCTTGAAAAATAGGTGTGTTATGTGTGAGGAATCATTTTTGCTCTTGCAAGGGACAAAATGCACCATCTTACTGAACCTGTCAACTATGAAAAATATACTATCATAACCATGTCTTGTTTTTAGTAGACCCATTACAAAATCCATGGTGATTGATTCCCATGGTCTAGTGGGTATAGGCAGAGGTTGGTACAATATTTGGTTAGTAGACACACCTTTAGCTTGCTGACAAACGGTACATGTTTCAACAAATGTTCTGACATCCTTACCCAATTTTGGCCAAAAGTAACTCCTCTTCACTAGGTCTGTTGTTTTATATATCCCAAAGGGACCACTCATGCCACCACAATGTTTTTCTCTGATTATATTTATTCTCATGGAAGACTTAGGAATGCATAACTGAGCCCCCTTAAATAAAAGATCATTCTAGATCAAAAAATCACAAAAATCAATGTGATATATGCCTGTTAAGTTGTGGCACACCTCAAAGGCTTCTCCAAAATGTGGTTCCCCTACATATAGATGTTTTAGTGAGTCAATGCCCTAACTTTTAAGTTGAAATTCTTCAATCAATCCAACCCTTCTACTAAGTGCATCAGCCACCTTGTTGGCCAGTCCCTTTTTATGATTTATGTTGAAGGTGTATGCATGTAATTGCTCCATCCATTTTATGTGTTTAACCCCTAGTTTGTCCCGAGTATTGAAAAAAATCAATGCATGGTTATCAATGAAGGCTATAAACTCCTTTGGAAGAAAGTAATGCCTCCATTTATTAAGTGCTTATACCATGGCATATAGTTCCAAATCATAAGTAGAGTAGTTTTTCTTGGCATCATTTAACTTTTCAGAGAAGAATGCCACAACCTTACCTTCTTGGCTTAAGACAACACCTATTTCCAAGTTGCTTGCATGTGTCTCCACAAAAAACACTTTATTGAAATTAGGTAGGGTTAGGATTTGATATTGGGATACCCTATTCTTAAGGTATTGGAAAGAATCATTAGCCTCATTAGTCCATACAAACTTAGTCTTTTTTCCACCCTTAATAGTCTCCAACGTGGGGGCACACACATGACTGAAATTTTTTATAAATTTTTTGTAAAAGGTAGCAAGACCATGAAAGATTCTAACATCACCTTGGTTCTTTGGTGTAGGCCAGTTTATAATAGCTTCAAATTTGCTAGGATCCATTTTAAGGGTGCCTTGAGATATGAAAAAACTGAGGAAGATAAGTTCCTTCCTCATAAACATGCACTTTTCCAAGTTGATCACCAACTTGTGCTGATGGAGCCTCCTCAAAACATGTTCCACATATTCAAGATGTTCTTCCTTTCTATGATTGTAAATCAGTATGTCATCAAGGTAGATTACTACAAACTTTCCAATAAAATCAATGAAAATCTTATTCATGAGCCTCATGAATGTGCTTGGGGAATTGCTTAAACCAAATGACATGAAAAGCCATTTAAAAAGGCCTTTAGTTGTTTTAAATGTAGTCTTCCATTCAACCCCTGGGTTTATTCTTATTTGGTGATATCTTAATTGTAAATCTACCTTGGTGAAGTAACAAGCATTTCCTAATTGATCAAGTAAATCTTCCATTCTTGGAATGGGGAATTTGTATCTTATAGTAATATTGTTTATGGCCCTACTGTCTGTACATAACCTCCACTTGTCATCCTTTTTGAGTGCTAGGATTGATGGGAAAACACATGGGCTAAGACTTTTTTGAATCAATCCTTTCTCAAGCAACTCACTGATCTTCTTTGCAATTTTTGGATTTTGAGTAGGGGTCATTTTAAAAGGTTCCTTATTGGGCAAATAGGAGCCAGGTATCAAGTCTATTTGATGGCTAATGTCTCTTCAGGGAGGGAGGCTTGAGGCTTGATCACTGGTAGTGACATCACTGTATTTTTCCAATAGTGTCTAGATTTTTCTTGGCATAGACTCCTTCTCATCTGTTTTCACACCATCCTTAGGATTGGAAATGAGTAAAAAACTCTGAGATTCAGACTCCTTCAAGGTTTTTATCAACTATTTCTCCCCCATAGTGATGACATTGGGCTCTTTTTCTACCTTTGTGTCAGGCAGTGGCTTCATGGTAAATGTTATCCCATTTTTGGTGATGGAGTAGGTGTTCTTCCTACAATGATGTGTGGCATCCACATCATATTGCCAAGGTCTGCCTAGCAAGATGTGGGAAGTATCCATTTCCACTAAATCACACAATACCTTATCCTTAAAGTCTGCTATAAAAATTTTTACCCAAACTTGCTTAGTCACTAGAGTTTGTTGACCTTTGGTTATCCATGAGATATGGTAGGGAAAGGGGTGTGGATTCTTAGGTAGATTTACTTTTTGGACCATTTCAAAGGACATTAAATTTTTAGTTGAATCAGAATCTATAAGAAGATTGCATACCTTTCCCTGACACTTGATCTTTCAACTGAAGAGGTTCTTCCTTTGAGGTAGTTCTTAGGTTTGAGGTACTTGTAGGAAGGCTTGCTTCATCATCAAAAATTCTCCTTCCTCTAGTAATAAATCCCTTGGATAAGTGTTTTCCTCTTGTTTATCCTCCTGGATGAGTTGTGTCCTTCTCTCCCCTTGATTTTTATTATTCCTTTTTCTCTGGGCATCTCCCTACATGGTGACCTAATTGGTTGCAGTAATAGAATCTCAAAGGTCCATTTCTCCTTCCTCTACCTCTGTTTAAGGGTCTTATTCCCCTAGAGCTCCCTCTGAAGTTTGATTCACCTTGTTCCTTGTCTCCTTGGCCTGGGTCAGGGGTTTTTCTGCTGCTACTGTATTGTCCTCTATTCCAAGAGGTTCTCTTTCCTCTAAAACTCTTTCCACCATAATTGCTCTTTCCTTTTCCTAAGTCTTTCTTTCTTTTCCACTTCCCCTCTACCTTGAGTGCCATGTGATAGAATTTGTTCACTAATGTAGGGCCGTGTAGGCTCAATTTTTCTTGAATGGACACTTTGAGACCATTCACGTATCTTGCTCATTTTTCTTCCTCATTCTCTGTTGCATTAGTCTTCATGCACAATTTTAGGAACTCCTCAGTATAGGAGCCTACATCCATGTCCTTTTGTTTTAGTTTTTTCTTCCTTCTATGGATTTATACCCCATATTCTTCTGGTACATATGTTTCCTTTACCAATGCTATCATCTTGTTCCAAGAAGTGATCATGCTTCTACCATTCTTCACCCTTTCCATTTGGATAAAATTCCACCAAGTTAGGGCTAACCATGCTTCTACCATTCTTCTCCCTTCAACTTGGATTTTTCCATTTTCACTCTTTGCTTGTTAGGAATGTCTTCACATTCAAATAATATTGTCAAGCCCTCAATCCTAGCTAAGGCCAGATCTACATTGATTTTCCCATTGAAAGTTGGTAATTCCAACTTCTCTTCCATGGTTCTTCTCCCCATATATTTTAGAGAATCTAAGAGGGGTCTATGATCTTTAGGAACATTCACATCCTAATCAGGAGTGTCATATTACTCTTCACTCCCTTCATCACCATTAGACATGTCTTCTCTTCCCCTCTCTATCTTGTCCTCAAGTTCTTGAAGCCTCTTTGTCAGGACTGCATTCACCGCCTTTTGTTCTCTCACTATACTTGCAAGTTCCATGTTTGTAACCCTTGTAGGGATTTCTTCATCGTCAATAGAAGACATGGATCTAATACCACTTGATGCAGAGTGGGTAGCCAGAAGTCCCAAAAGGACTAAATTTGTCCTTCAAAACCCTCAAATCCCAAAAGGTAAGAACTAAGAAAAGTGTTCCCAAATAGTTAAGTGCCCTCTCCACTTATCATAAGTATAGAGATGGCTTATTATCAGGTTATCAAAACCTATCCCAATAGGGTAACCCAATAAATAGGTTATATCAAGTCTCCAAAACCAACCGCTAACTAGTTGGCTACCAGGCACTTAGGCTAGTTTGATTGAAACTCCCCCCAATTATACTCCAAGGACTAGGGGTGAATCTACACTTAGAATTTTGGTGTATTTAGGTCCCTAAAACAAAGATCCACTGGTTCTACTCATCATGTGAAATAATTTGGATATATTTTCTTTGATAGGCCACTTCTAGGCTTGTAGCCTTTCCAAATAGAGATTCTGACTTAAAAAAAAAATGTTCCACATAACCCTTCCATATAATCACGGATTCAAATACCCTTTATGGCTTAAGGGATCATACTAAATCATCAAAGCTTGAATGTGAGGGGAAAACAAATTGATACCTTGATTTTCAAGGTAAATAGACCTAATTAGGCTTCCAATTACGCTACAAGTACTACTTTCATACAATAGAAACCCAATCCAATAGTTGGATTATGTGAGGGCACACACAAAGGTTTAATAGGCTGAAATTGAGGCCTTGATGGTTCCCCAATGGTAAGTTATGCAGACTGTACTCAACACTTAGGAGGTGCACACATGGTCATGTACACCTAGGGCATCAGTTTCCACCCATCTCCCTGCAAGTTACCAGACCAAGCCTTTAAAATATCGAAGGGAATGGAAAATACATGAATTCCACCACAGAGCATTAGATTCCCATGGTGCAATTGAGAAATAAACACAATTTTTTGTGAAGCCCTAGGTCAAGGCCTACAATCCAGGAAGCAAGAGTAAAACCACAATAACTTTTGACATAGAGAAGATTAGGATATGAAACCAAGTGCAAATGCAAGGTACTTCAAAGGGCTATCTAAAGTTATCATAATTTTACCCCCAAACTTCCATACCTGTCTGTACCAATTCTCTGTTACTCAGAAATGCAGGAAAATAGTTGATTCTATTGATTTTCCAAAAGCCAATTACAAATATTGTCCTACCACCAACCTATAAGGGCTTATGTAGGAATTCCCAATGGTTACATCAAATTTTCAAACTACCCAGCCGTTTGGGAATGAGTTTACAACTTTTGAGCAACATTGTAACATTTTTGCAACTTTCAAACTAAGTGACCAACTTGGTCCAAAACTCTAACTCATGATCTAGCATGGATCCAAACATGTTAAAAACATTTAAAACATAAGGAAATATCCTATGTTAAGGTTTAGGACACCTGTTGACTATTAGTTGACCAAGGGCTTATAAATGCCAATCTTGGGACTAGGTCTTATAAAGGGGGTCCAAGATTAAACCTTTATTACTAACATGCCCTAGAGACTACTAGGACCTACAAGGAGTCCATAAGTGCCAAAGAAACACTTATTTTACTAAGGATTCTCTCTCTCTCTCTCTCTCTCTCTCTCATCCATAAGCCCTCAATCCTATTCCCTACTCCCTAATTACTAATCCCTCTACCCCATATCTCTCTTTATCTCTAAGATCAAATCCCTAAGCCTTGACCCTAAACCCTATACTAGCTCCCTTAAATCATAATTCCTAAGCCATAAGTCCTAAACACTAAATCTCCTTTTCTGCTCTCCTCCTCTCACTCTATACCTCTCTAACCTAAGACCTAAACCTAAGCCCTCAACCCTAATACCTAAACCTAAACTTTGTAATAATCCCTAAACACTAAATCATAAGCCTACGCCCTAATACCTTAACCCTCTCCCCCATATGTCTCTCCCTCTAAGATTAAATCCCTATGCCCTCGACCCTAAAACATAATCCCTTAACCCTATACTAGCACCTAAAACCTAAACCCTCTCTCTCTCTAAACACCTTTTTCCCTCTCTCCTCCCTATACTATATCCCTCTCTACACTCAAATCCATAAACCCTAAGACCTAAGCCCTTAACACACACTCTCTCTCTCTCTCTCTCTCTCTCTCTCTCTCTCTCTCTCTCTCTCTCTCTCTCTNTCACACACACTCTCTCTCTCTCTCTCTCTCTCTCTCTCTCTCTCTCTCTCTCTCTCTCTCTCTCTAAACACTATATGTCCCCTCCCTCTCTCCTCCACTCACTCTATCCATCTCTACACTCAAATTCCTAAGCCCTTAACTTAAATCCATAATCTCTAAACCCTACACTAGTCTCTAAATAATAACTCCTAAGCCATGATAACTTAATCATATACCCCACATCTCTCTAATATCAAAGCCCTAACCCCTAAACCTAGGCCCTTAGCCCTATTAGGATTAAGTAAAACTAAGAGGGGTGTGAATTAATATTATAAAACTTTATCAACAAATTTAACCAATTCAAACTTAACCAAGAAAGTACTGAGATAATAAGAACATGCAAATAAAGTAGATAACTCATAACACCATAATTGTTTCATGGGGAAACCTTGGCCAAGGGAAAACCCCAGTGGGGGTGATACCCACAAATGATGCACTAAGAAGTATAGTTCCCCTATTATGAGACCTAACCCTATTAGGAGCTTAATATTACATTTAGTACATATCCCTATTAAAGGATAGAAACCCTATTAGGGGTACACAATGAGAACACTACTCTTACAAAGAAAAATTGTCTATTACAATGATTTATCAATATGAACTATACAAGCATCTTCTATGCTCAAGTAGTCCCTATTATAGCTTTCATTATCTGCTATCTGATTTTGACATCACAATTCATCTACACATTCAACACACCTCTTCGCATCATAATACAACTTTATTTATATACTCGATCTCAAAAGATTCTTCCAGTCGGCTCACAAGAACATCACAAAACATGTCCAAATATTAACCAAATAGAAAATACATAGTCAGAGATCATACATTAACAAAAATAGGGTAGGACCCAATCCAAATCCAAAGTAGCAATATTGGCTTCCACAAAATAATCCCTTAATCATTGTGACCATTCATCTACCCTGTATCACTATTGTGGTGTCTTTGAATCACTTCAACAAGTTGTAACTCTGTCTAGTAAACTCAAAAATCCAAGAGACCTTAATTGAAGGTCTATTACATCCCATAGTACACTTCATTAAGCTTGTATGAATTAGTTTGATGCATAATGTGCTCACTAATCAAAATTGTGTGACTCTACCCTGTTAACTGCATCCTAGACTTAGTCATTTTACAAATATGAATATCCAAAAATGGAATGTACTTCAAGCAACCATGCCAATGAGTAGTGTTTCTGTAAATAAAAACCTCTAATATATGCTAATCATGACACTTTCCAACAATCTCCCCCTTTGGCATTGATGTAAACACTTAGTAAAAATGACTAAGTGCTCAATACCAAACTACTGACTAAGTGTATTTTTCATACTCATTACTCCCCCTTTGACATCAATGGAAAAGGTATACTCAAAACTTTATCTATGTACACATCCAAATTTCATAACTACACATCAAAAGCTCATACCATGTGAAGTATATCTTGGAAAGAGGTTTCCAAGATCTTTGCCTATGTTGTCCATGTCTTCCTCAAGATCTGACAAAAATAAATCAAAACATTTAGAGAAAAAGATGAAATCTCAATAGCCTTCAGTTCTGTAGGAATGTCTTTAGTAAGATCCTTCTTCTCTTTCTCCATATCAAAAAGGTGTTTCTCCAGAATTGATAGTTTTGGAGTGATCATACTCCTCAACACACCAAATCTTCCCAACACTCTCCATTTCTCATTCTCAAGCACACTGATTTTGTCCAACAACCTAGACACTTCCTTATCTAACTAAGTGATAGTGTGTGAGGAGGACCCACAACTCTTTACCATTTCATCAAGTGTCCTTTTTTCATTCACAATGATGTCATCCATATTTTTTAGGTGCACAAGAGGATTTATACAGTAGGTGTAAAAATTCCTTTCATGAATTATACAAGACTTCACTTCAATAATAATATTATCTATTATACCCAAATCCCAATTGATTGACTTACATTTCTCTTCCATCTTCTTCTCCATGTAATCTTTACCAGCTCTGACTGGTGCATCCTTCTCTAAAGAGTCAAAGTGAACATCAAATTCACCAAGGACTATGTTCAAGTTTTCTATTGTATCACTTCCCTAGAAAGTGAAAGGTAGGGGTAGAATTTTGTTGATTCAATCAACTGCTCTTTCCAGTACCTTTGACTTCTTCTCTATTTTCTTTTCTAATCTCTCCTTAGCCTTAGAAAAGGCTATGTATGATAACTTCATCAATCCATACCATCAACATCAGTACTCATAGGTCTATCACCACTTGCCAAAAATAAAGATAAAGAAATATCTTTGTTTCTTATTTAACTTTAACCTTAGTTTTTCATCCCTTCTTATCTACAACTAAGATTTCTTTCAGATCTTCCTTAGTGGCTTCTTCCTTCTCCGTCTTCGTCAGATTGAATGCACTCTGTTTGCCACTTCCATCTACATAAGCAACAATATCTATATTCCCTTGAAAAGAGTCACTTATATCCCATGAACTGTCCAAAGACATAGGCACACCAAAAAAAAAAGAAGTTTTCTTTCTTAACTGTACTGAAAAAATGACTGCTATCATCTTCATCCTTAGATGAGTCAATATTTATTTCTATAGGTTTAGAGGAATCTCCTCTCAGAATATTTTTGGGCTTAGTAGCCTTGGGCTTAGGAGGTGAAGGATTTTCATGTTCTTTTTCCATTAGTACCTTGTCAATAGCTTTGTGTGTATCCTCTATGACCTCATCATGCTTCCTCCCAATAATTTTTATTAATCTTGCTTTTATTCTTAGCAGGGGTTCTAAGGCTTTCAATATCATCTCATGTTTATCATATGAAACAACTGGTAGCATATCATCTATGGATTTCCTAATTATATGTTCATCTTCTGTGAGTGCTAATTGCTTCCTTATTTCTAATTTTTCATACAAATCCTTAGGAATACTACCTTCAGTTTCAAGTAGATTCTTTTTGAACACTAGCATATGATCAATGAAAAATTATTCAATCAGAATTTTATCATTCTAATCATATCTCTCATAGTATCTAGGTATTTTATTTATCTTTCCTTGATCAATAATTCTCTTTTCTAGCATATTTAGATCTGGTTTTTAATGTTCTCTTTCCTTTGTTTTCTTTTCTTCTTTCTTCTCTTCTACTTTCTTCTCTTCTAAAACAATCCTTTGTGTTTTAGGTGGTTAAATTTATTTGGAGGACCTTGTGCTTTTCATAGGAATATATGCTACTTTCTCTATCTACAATGTCCCCTTGGGTGGTTTAGGGGTGGTACCAAGTACATCTACCTCATTAGGAGGTGGAAAAATCATATCGACAGCTGCAGGAGGTGGAAGGGCTAAAGGAGCATTTCTCGCCACCTCAAAGAATCCTTTTGCAATCTTCTGACTGACTTCCTTCATCTCATCTTTGATTATTGGATGATATCAGATTTGGGTACTATTTATGCTATTGATATTCATATTTTTTCACTAATGTCAACATATGTTTCTGTGGAGAGAACAGACTGGTTGTTTGACTGACAAAAGTGTACAGACATTGTACGGATGATTCTGAATGATCGAAGACAAGGATATGAAGAAGGATGTGTGATGACCTTATTCCTAAGGTCTCTTAGCTTAATATTGCATACTGGGGATGTTACAAATTTTTTAGTGAAGATTGGTTTCTAGATTGTGATAGTGATGCTTGGCAGAGCAGGTCTCTATTTTTTGGGTATATCTTACAGGAAAAGATGTTTTATGGTATGAGAGCTTATGAGATGATAGTGGAAACATTGAGGAATGTTGGATAATGATCAATAGTCATGAACATGTTGGTGATGTCAGCTATGGCATGTATTCTAGAGGAGACCTATTTGGTGGTCGACTTTACAGACGTAGCATGTATTATGGATTGTGAGCGTGGATTGCAGATCTTGGAGTATATCTGATGTATTGTAATTGATGTTTACTTGTTTTAGGTACCTTGTGTATCTTAGCAAGGGGTTAAATAATTATTTGTATATTGGAAAGCCTTAAGTGGCCTACCTAATCAATTATTGTAATAAGGTATATATGAGAGATCTTTTCTTTTGGAAAGATGTGGTAGAGATTGAAAAGGTAGAGAAGTGTGAAAGTTGCGGGGCTTGTTTGGATGCTAGAAGTATAGGAGAGTTTGTGATAAGAATGCTTCATTGGAATTGACCAAGCAAATAAATTTGCTATCAGACAATTCACTAGATTGTATATTTTCTATATACACTTGTTTAGATTGTAAATCCTTGAGGATGGCCTTAACCATCTTTGGGTAGTGAGCCCACTGTTACTCTTGACTCCTAACAGGGTTTGTCCTTTAATAGGGACTATGTACTGTAATGTTGTAATAAGCTTCTAACAGGGCTAAATCTTTTAACAGGGATACTATACTCTCAGTACATCATTTGTGGGTGCTAATTCCCACCGGGGTTTTATCTTTAACAAGGTTTCCTCGACAACAAGTATTGTGTTATTGTGTTAGAATTTACTATGTCATCATTTGCATTGAAGATTTGGTTTATAAAATTTAAAGTTTAATATTATGTATCACAATTGATTCACCCCCCTCTTAGTTGTGCTTGTGGATTGTTATTCCTAACAATTGGTATCAGAGTTATTGGTCCTTAGAGAAATCTTAACAGATTGAGGTGATCCTAAAGATGACTTACTATGGGAAGGATAGTCTGATATTTGATCCTGAAAACTTTGATAGTTGGAAGAATAAGATGAGAACACATTTTCTATGTTCGGGAATTGACTACTGGATGATCACAAAGAAGAAGGAAAAGATAGTGACTAAGGATGAATTAGAGAAGGCTACTGAAGATGATAAGAAGCTATTTTCATGTAATATGGTCACAAGGTAATAATTGATCAAAAAACTTTCTGAAGGTAAATTCATAGAAGTAAAATACTTAGATTTTGCACATGAGATTTGGACAAGATTGGAAGTACTGTATATAGGAGATAATTTTACTAAATAGGCAAAGCTACAAAACTGGAAGACAAAGATGGAATCAATGAAGATGAGAGATGGTGAGAACGTTAGGGCATATGCATAGAGAATTATTGAAGTGGTTACTGGCATCAGAAACTCTAGAGGTACTTACAGTGAGGAAGAAGTGATTGCAAAGATACTCAGATCTTTGACACCTATATACAAAACTAAAGTACAAACTATAGGGGAGATTATACCTTTGACACCGAACTTTACTAGAGATATGTTGATTAGAAAGCTAATTACTTTTGAGGCTGTAGAACTAGGATATTCTTTACCTAAAGTAGAGTCAGCATTCAAGGCGATTGTCCATAGAAACAAAAAGACCTTATTTGGAATTGCATACACTAGAAATGGTGACTTGAGAGAAGAGCTTGGAGACTATGCTAATGAATGGGAACACATACAGGAGGAAGAAAGAAAGCTAGATGAAGTGGTTTCCTTGATCACTAGAAGATAAAAGAGAGGTAAGGGTAAATTTGAAGGAAAATTACCTTTGAAATGTTTTTCATGTAATAAGATTGGTCATTTTTTATCTCGATGTCCTACAAGGGTTCCAAAGCATAAACCTAAGTTTTAAAAATCTAATTATTCAAAAGATAAAGAATTTTATTATGCTAGTGAAGGTGTATCTGATGATGATGTAGACTTTGATGAAATTGGATTTATTTCTATTAAGGATGATGAACCTATACATGAAGAAAAATCCTTAGTATCCTGTATTGAAAAGAAATATGAATGGGATTTAGATAGTGGTTGTTCACATCATATGACTGGAGATAAAAACAAGTTTGTGAGTCTGAAAAGATATGATGGTGGTTTTGTTAGATTTGGTGACAATACTCCTAATCTTATCATTGGAGTTGGATCTATTTCTCTGGATGGAAAGACTAATACTGACAATATACTATTTGTTGATGGACTTAAGCATAATCTATTGAGTGTTGAGCAGTTAGTGGATAGAGGTTATCAATTTAAATTCATTGATGGGAAATGTTCTATTAGAAGTAAATCAAGAGACTTGATTGCATCTGGTACTAAATCTAGAGGTAATGTATTTGAATTGAATACATCTGAAGCTTCTTGTTTTATTGCGAAGGTTGATGATAGTTGGTTATGGCATATAATATTTTGTCATGTTAACTTTGATAACATTGTGAAGACATGTATGACAAATGTTGTAAGAGATCTACCTAAGATTGTGACAACATCTAACACTGTGTGTAGAGAGTGTGTTATGGGGAAGTAGACTAGAAGCAGTTTTAAAAGAAAATATTATTCAGGAAAAGGGAAGTTGGATATGGTACATATAGATCTGTGTGGTCCTACAAGAACAAGATCTTACTATGGTGAAAGGTACTTTATACTTTATGTTGATGAATTTTCTAGAATGATGTGGGTTACATATTTGAGAGCGAAAGCTGAAGCATTTGGAAAATTCAAGTTATTCAAAGAAAAATTTGAGAATGAATCTAGTTTAAAGATAAAATGTTTGAGATCAGACAAAGGTGGTGAGTTTACATTAGAATTATTTAATTCCGACTATGGAGGGAATGTAATATTCAGAAAAACATCCACACCTAGGACACCACAACAAAATGGAATAGAAGAATGAAGATACAAAACAATATTAGATGCTACAAGAACTATGTTGCTGGAAGGAAATGTATCACATGTTCATTGGAGAGAAGTTGTTGGTACTGTTGTGTACACCTTGAATATAATTTAGATTAGAGAAGGTACAAGTAAGGCTCCTTATAAATTATGGTTTGATCATACACCTACTATAAAATATTTCAGAATATTTGGAAGTAAATGTTATATTAAAAGAGATGATGACATAGGGAAGTTTGATGCTAGAAGTGATGAAGGTATTTTCCTTGGTTATTCTACTAAGAGAAAAGCATATAAATGTTTCAATATGAGATTGAGAAAGTTGATTGAAAGCACTAATGTGAGGATAGATGAAAATTTTAATATTCAGGAAAGAATGTATGACTGTGGTCAGATTTTAGAGGTAAAAGAGGTCATTGTTGAACCTAAAGAACCTTTGATGGTTAATAATGAGATTGAAGATGAATTAATTGAGCTTACCGAGACTCCTAAGACTCTGAGGTATGTTAAGAAGAACCATCTTGAAGAAAAAATAATTGGTGATGCAAGTAAAGGTATGATGACTAGATCTAGATTTAGACATGAAATTTGTTTGATTTCTCAAGTTGAACCAAAAACTACTAATGAAGCGTGTAGAGTTGAATCTTGGACTAAAGCTATGCAAGAAGAACTTGAACAGATAAAGAAAAAAAATACTTGGGAATTGGTTCCAAGACCTAAGAACAAAAATGTGATAGGAACTAAATGGATTTTTAGAAACAAGATGAATGAGGAAGAAACGGTGATAAGAAATAAGGCTAGACTAGTTTGTAAAGGCTACTCGCAACAAGAAGGCATAGACTTTGAAGAAACATTTTCCCCTATTGCTAGGCTAGAAGTTGTGAGATTATTTCTTGCTTATGTTTCACATAAATACTTTAAAGTATATCAGATGGATGTGAAGTCAATATTCTTGAATGGAGATTTGGAAGAAGAAGTATACATAGAGAAACCTGATGGATTTCCTTTGAAAAAAAATGAAGACATGGTTTGTAAGTTGAAGAAAGCATTGTATGGACTGAAACAAGTACTGAGAGCATGGTATGCAAGACTGGACAAGTATTTACTTCTTCTAGGTTTCAGAAAAGGTAATGCAAATAGTAATTTATATTTAAGAAATTACGAAGATGGAATATTAATCATAGAATGTTTTGTTGATATCATTTTTGGAGGCAATGATAAGATGAGTAAGAATTTCTCTATTCTCTAAGGAAATGGAGAATGAATTTGAAATGTCAATGACTGGTGAGATGAATTTTTTTATTGGTTTGCAAATTAATCAGAGTAAGAATGGTATTTTCATATCTCAGACCAAGTATCTTAAGGAAATGTTGAATAAGTTTGGAATGGAAGGTTGTAAACCTGTTGGGACACCCATGTTGACTGGATACAAACTAACTAGTAACGATGAGACTCAAAGTTTTTTTTAGGCAAAGTACAAATTGATGATTGGTGGTCTACAATATCTAAATCACACTAGACCAGATATTTCCAATGCAGTTGGAATTCTAGAAAGATATCAAGTAGATCCTAAAGAGACACACCTTGCCGCTGTGATTTTTTTTTTTCAGATACTTGAAAGGAACAATAGAATATGGATTGTAGTATGAAAAATTTGATGACTTTATTTTACAGGCTTACACCGATGTTGATTGGATAGGAAATGTGGATGATAGAAAGAGTACAAGTGGTGGAGATTTTTCATTGGGAAAAGGCTGGTTTCTTGGTTAAGTAAGAAGTAGGACTCTATTGCTCAGTCTACTACTAAATCAGAGTATGTTGCTACTGCAATAAATTGTACACAAGTTTTGTGGATGAAAAAAATGCTGAAGGACATTGGAATAATTTTTGATGAGCCAGTGGGTATCCACTGTCATAACACTAGCACTATGAATATGCCAAATAATCTAGTAATGCATTCAAAGACTAAACATATTTCTATTAAGTATCATTTCTTGAGGGAGAAGGTAGCAGAGAAAGAGACTAGACTGGAGTATATTAGGACAAAGGAACATAAAGTAGATATATTTACAAAAAAATTACCAAGAGATGCTTTTGAATATCTCAGAAGCATGCTTGGGGTGAGAACCCATTCCAGTGGCAATTAATTGATGTAGACATGCATCAGTCCAGTGGTTTTCAGAGCTATATCATTGTCTGGACTTGATGTATGGATCTACTCCTTAGGGGGAGTGATCGCAGGAACTCTATGGAGCACATTTGGGTGATTTTTCACCTAGCTATTAGGCGTGAAGATTTGAAAAAGATACACCTTACAAAAGATTACAGATGATTTATGGAACCCTTTTCCATTGTTGCCAAAGGGGAAAGATTCTATTTGAAAATCCCTACTATTTTGGGGAGATTTGTGTTGAGGATATTGAGAAGATTGTATTGAGAGAGAGTAATTTTTGGGTTGATGGATTTTACCATATATTGCCATCAATTCCAAAGGAGGAGATTGTTGGATGATATTAGATTTGGGTACTATTTATGTTGTTGATATTCATGTTTTGTCACTGATGTCAACATATGTTTCTATGGAGAGAATAGGCTGGTTGTTTGACTGAAAAAAGTGTATAGACACTGTACGAATGATTCAGAATGGTCAAAGACAAGGATATGAAGAAGGATGTATGATGACCTTATTCCTAAGGTCGCTTGGCTTAATATTTCATATTGGGGATGTTACATATGTTTTAGTGAAGATTGGTTTCTGGACTGTGACAGTGATGCTTGACAGATCATGTCTCTGTGTTTTGGGTATATTTTATAGGAGAATATGTTTTAGGGTATGAGAGATTATGGGATGATAGTGGAAAAATTAAGGAATTTGGGATAATGATCGATAGTCATGAACATGTTGGTGATGTCATTTGTGGCGTGTATTCTGGAGGAGACCTATTTGGTGGCTGACTTCAGAGACATAGCGTGTATTATGGATTATGAGCGTGGATTGCAGATCTTGGAGTATATATGATGTATTGTAATTGGTGTTTACTTTTTTTAGGTACCTTGTGTATCTTAGCAAGGGGTTAAATAATTATTTGTATATTGGAAAGCCTTAAGTGGCCAACCTAGTCAATTATTTGTATACTGGGAAAGCTTAATTGGCCGACCTAATCAATTATTGTAATAGGGTATATATGAGAGATATTTTATTTTGGAAAGATGTGATAGAGATTGAAAAGGTAGAGAAGTGTGAAATTTTCAAGGCTTGCTTGGCTATTGGATCTAGATTAGAGTTTGTGATAAGAATACTTCATTGGAACTGACCAGGAAAAGATAGTTTATATCGAACAGTTCACTAGATTGTATATTTTCTATAAACACTTGTTCAAATTGTAAATCCTTGAGGGTGGCCTTAACCTTCTTTAGGAAGTGTGCCTAGGTAGTGATCCCATTGTTACTCTTGACTCCTAACAGGGTTTGTCCTTTAATAGGGAATATGTACTGTAATGTTGTAATAAGCTCCTAATAGGGCTAAATCTTTTAACAAGGATACTATACTCTCAGTACATCATTTGTGGGTTCTAATTACCACCGAGGTTCTACCTTTAACATGGTTTCCTAAACAATAAGTATTGTTTCATTGTGTTGGCATTTACTGTGTTATCATTTGTATTGAAGTTTTGGTTTATAAAGTTTAAAGTTTAATATTCTGTATCACAACTGATTCACCCCCCCTCTCAGTTGTGCTTGTGGACTATTATTCCTAACAATTGGTATCAGAGCTACTAGTCCTTAGAGAGAAATCTTAATAGCTTGAGGTGATCATCTCATCTTTGATAATACCTGCCTTTTCTGCAAGATTGTCGACTACATTCTCAACTTTCCATTTTCTTTCTAGTCTAGTCTGTTCCTCTCTGATTTTGGCTGATTTATCTTCATAAGTTCCCCATCTTTCTTTTGAAGGATCAGTCTCAGAAGATAATACATGTTCTACTTGCATTGTAATAACTTTTGCACTGACCTCATAGCCCATAGGGTAAATACACTTCTTCCTAGGTTCAACTGCCTCAAAGCATACACAATCAGTTTCAACCATGAAACATATTGTATCTTTGTATTTCTCAACAATTTCGTTAGGAATTCTTACTCTTTCCTTCATTTTCCATTGAAGAATTTTGAACATGGAAAATAATTCTCCATCTACCCAACTGTTGTTTTGTCTCCTATAACTATTTTTAATTTGAATGTCAGTAGGTTCATTGTCTTTCCATTCCCTAGGGTGTATTCCAAGAAATTTATGAACTATATGAATATAGATATGTAATAATAGAGACCCAAAACTGAATGCTTTTGGTTTATCTCGCTTGATCTACTTGACATTATCTAGGAATTTTTGTTTGAGAACCTCACATAAATCATACTTCACATTCACCTTCACCATCTTACAGGCCATCATAATGACTTCTACAAAAATAGAATTAGGTCAGTTGTTGTAATGAATTTTATACCCCAAAATCATAGAAATCAACCTCACATCTTGCTAAAAGATGTCATCTATGGTCTTTCTCTCTTATCCCATTTGGAATGTGTTAGGTTTTCTACTTGTTTCTTCGTATTTTTCTCCACAACAGGTATAACAGCAGTGTTATCCAACCCAGTCACATCATGAATTAACTCACTGGAAATCTTAACAGGTTGATCACCTATCCAAATAAACTGATCATGGACCCTACTAATAACAACCTTAATCCATTCTTCTTTGTCAAACTCATAAATTTCTTCCATTTGCATGACACTGAGGTCCTGTAAATGAGCGAACTCATCCTTCCAATATCCATCACCTTTTATCATGTCCTTCATCTCTTTGAATATATAAAAGTCTCCCAACAATTCATATTTGTAGTGAATGTATGCCCTAATGTCTTTCATGTAAAGCACGTCGTAGGGTGTTTGAAAAAATGTGCCTTCAGGATTATCTTCAGTGGATATGTAAGGATGTTTCTTGAATTTGTATCTTGGCCTCTCACTAAAATAAAATACCAATAGAGTATCCATAGTAGACAAAGATCGCAATAGATGAAAATATATTTTTCTCAATGAATCATGGTATGCACACTCAATGATCACAAAATTAACTAGCTTCTTTGCTTGTTCCTCTGTTCTCCTTCAGATCTGCTCAAATTATGATTAGAAATGTATAAGTAAATAAACTTATACGTCACCATGCATAGATCAACACATTTACCAATGAACTTATAAGTATACAAATGATTCAATTATCCAATTTTCTAGAGATAATTTAGTATAGTGTGTAAAACCAAGCGATCATAGATAGAGATTCCAAACTAATCATATATATTGTCCATAAGCTTGCATCAACTTATTCTGCACATACAGGGTCTAGATAGATTTCTATTATTTGTCTAAAGCTCCCCATAAGGTCATTTCTATCCATTAAGGCTGAAGTAGCAATATTAGGTGAGGGTTCAATAACATCTAATGAATCTCCTTGAACCTTAGACTCACTCTAATCCTTCAATTTCCATACTTTACCACTATCCTTGTCTCCTTCCTTGTTAAAATGATTTTCAAACTCATTTATATATTCTGCCAAACTTTTTCCAACATCACCAAAAAATTTCTTCACAACCATAGGTGATTGTCTTATGTTGCTTGCAACTCCATTATACTTAAAAAAATTCACTATATGTCCTTGATTGTTACATTTATAAAATTTAGGAGATGGTCTATTATGATTAGCCTACAATCTATAGTTTCTTGCAATGTGTCCCAAGTTGTTTCATTTGTAACATGTAATATTAGTTGTTGTTTCTTCTCTCATGTAATCTTGTTTAGTGTTGGACTGATAAGGTTTTCTATATTTTTCCTTTATGTGTCCATATTCATAAAAATTGAAACAATAACCAGAAAAGGGACTATAAGGAGTCTTACCTCTGCAATCCCTCTTCATGTGACCAACTTTGTTACATCCAAAGAATCTTCCTCTGAAAGGGCTATACTGTTCTCTAGGTTCCTCTTGTTGTATAGGATCTTCCTATTGATTAGGTATCTTAATTGATTTTCCTTCAGACTATCTTTCTTGATATTTTGAGAATTCTTCTTTATCAAAGCCAACTCCTATCATGTCCCCTTTAGGCTTTTTTCTTTCCCTCTCTTCATCAATCTTGTCACTGCTTGCATGAATTTTTTCAACGTGATTCTTTTCTTCAACAAGTTCTCCCTTAATGATTTGTTTGTATTTCTCTAACTCATGATACTTGATCCTGTAATCATCAAGTTCAAACTGCGTCTTTCCTATCTGAACATTTGCATTATTCAATATCTCTTCAAGTTTTTTTATTTTCATCTTTCCCTTGTTGTATTTCTTTATCCATCTGAATAGTGTTAGCTTCTCATTCATGCTTTCAATTCCTCTTTGTCTTTTTCAAGCTGCTTAATCTTATAAGATGTATAATTATCAGATTCATCCTGTATCTTATACATAAGATAATGTATTTGGTTCCTAGAAAGTTCAAGTTGTTCCTTAAGCTACTTTATGAATCCCTCGGCTCTTCTCAATTTGAATTTTAGCTCAGCATTATCAGCTTTTTCCTTATCAAGCTCTTCAAGTGATGCCTCAAAGTTTTCTTCCAAACTACCTGAATCCATCTAGATCTCCCTCAAGCTGTTAGGATTTATCTCAAAGGACCACACACTCTAATACCACCTTTTAGGATTAATTAAGAATGAGAAGTGGGGTGAATCAATATTACAACACTTTATCAACAAATCTAACCAATTCAAACTTAACCAAGAAATTACTAAAATAATAAGAACATGCACATAAAATAGACAAATCATAACACCATAATTTGTTCACGAGGAAACCCTGCCCAAGGGAAGACCCCAGTGGGGATGATACCCACAAATGATGCACTAAGAAGTATAGTGTCCCTGTTAGGAGACCTATCCCTATTAGGAGATGAATATTACATTTCCTGTTAAAGGATAGAAACCATATTAGGGGTATACAATGTGCACACTTCTCTTACAAAGAAAAATTGTCTATTACAATGATTTATCAATATGAACTATATAATCATCTTCTATGCTTAATTAGTCCTAGTTATAGCTCCCATCATCTCTTGTTTGATTCAAATATCACAATGAATCTATACATTCAACACACCTCTTCACATCATAAAAAAACTTTACTTATATACTCGATCTCAAAAGATTCTTCTAGTCGGCTCACAAGAACATCACAAAACATATCCAACTCTTAACCAAATAGAAAATACATAGTCGGGGATCACACATCAAAAAAAATAGGTTAGCGCCCAATCTAAATACAAAGTAGCACTTTCAGATTCCATAAAATACTCCCTTAATCATCACGATCATTCATCTTCCATGTATCACTATTGTATTGTCTTTGCAGCATGTCAATAGGTTGTAACTCTGTCCAGCCAACTCTAAAATCCAATTGACCTTAAATTAAGGTCCATTACATCCCATAGTACACTCCTTTAAGTTCTCATGACTTATTTTTATGTATATTGTGCTCGCTGATCAAAACTGTGTGATTGTAACCTAATAATTGCATCCCGGACTTAGTCATTCTACAAATTTGAATATCCAAAATTGGATTATACTTCAAGAAACCATACCAATGAGTAGTGTTTCCATAAATGAAATCCTATAATCGATGTTGATCAGGCCACTTGTCAACAAGCCCTAAAACCTATAGTATCGCCCAAACCCTAAAACCTAGGCCCTAAGCCCTAAACCCTATACTAGCCCCTAAATACTAAATCTTTAGTCCTAAACCTTGTTTCCCTCTCTCCTCCTTTCACTCTATCCCTCTCTATGCTCAAATCCCTAGGCCCTCTCTCTCAATATTACAAACCTAAACCCCCTTTCCCTCTCTCCCTCACTACACTAAAGTCTCCAAGCCCTCAAAACTATGCTCCATGCCCTATGTCCTAAGCCCTCTACCCCATATCTCTCTTTCACTCTAAGCCCAAAGACTAGCTCCCTTAAACCCTAAATCCTAAGCCATAAGACCTGAACACTAAACCCCATTTCCCTCTCGCATCCTCTCACTCTATTCCTCTCTAACCTAAATTACCTAAGCCCTCAACAATAAGACCTAAGCCCTAAACCTTATACTAATCCCTAAACTATAAATCCTAAGCCCTAAGCCCTTAATCCTTCCCCCAATATGTATCTCCCTCTAAGCTCAATGACCTAATCCCTCAACCCTAAAACATAATACCTAAACCATATACTATAACCTAAAACCTAAAACCTCTCCTCCATCTCTCTCTCTCTCTCTCTAAACTTTAAACCCCCTTTTCTCTCTCCTTATCTTACTCTATCCCTCTCTACACTAAAATCCCTAAGACCTAAACCTCTCTCTCTCTCTCTCTCTCAGATAAAATCCCTAATCACTAAGCCCTAAATCCCCTTTCCCTCTATCCTCCTCTCATTCTATCCCTCTCTACGCTAAAATCCCCAAGTCCTCACCCCTAATCCCTAATCTGTAAACCCTAAATCCTAAGCCCTAATCCATTAACCATCTCTTGCATATGTATCTCTCTCTCTCTAAGCTCAAATACATATTCCCTTGACCATAAACGCTATACTAGTACCTAAAACCTAAATCCTAAGCCCTAATCCCTAAACTCTCTCCCCCATCTCTCTCATTATATAAGCCTTAAACCTCCTATGTCTCTCTCCTCCTCCTACTCTATAAATCTCTACATTCAAAGCCCTAAGTCCTCAACTCAAATCTCTAAGCCCCGAATCCCTAAAATTTTTCTTCCTTTCTCCTCCTCTCACTTTATCCCTTTGTACACTCAAAGCCCCAAGCCATCGCCTAACATCCCTAAAGCTCCATACCCTAAACCCTAGACTACTCCTAAACCCTAAGCCCTTAACCCTTTCTCTCTAAGCTCAAATACCTAAAAGATAAACTTCTTCTTCTTGTTTTTCTTCTTCTTATTTGATGAGGATGAAGGTGAAGAAGATGATTTATTCCTCTTATTTTATGAGCTTCCTCACTTTGTGGAGCATGAGGAAGAAGAAAACAAGGAGGCGCTAAGCGAAGACCAATTTTGACATGAAATCGAGGTTTGTTGTTCAAACCTTAGCACTGATCCATCACCTCCCAAGATGAAATATCTTGTGCAACAAGAACCATTAGATAAATTCCCCGCATCATTAGAGAAGTCATTGGCATCAACTCTTGCTGGCCACAAAAATAATATAGTAGATATTTCAAGAGGATGTCCCATCAGACATCTTATTCAAGTTTGCAAGTCGCCACTAGTCATGCTCACCTTAGAGCATGAAGATGAGATTCACAGAGAGAAGATTCATCTTACCCATCCACTATAGGAAGAAAAACTTCAAACATGGGTGACCTTCTTTGTTCTATTTTTTGCAAATAATTACATCATATTGGATGCCTTTCAAGACTTCTTTTTTGGCTAGTTATCTAGAAGCATGTGAAGTATCATAAGATAGTTAGGAAGGGAAGATATTTTATCAAGCCAGTTAATGGATTTTTTTTAACATTATTTCAATATAAACCTCATTACATAGTAGGTTAGGATTTTTAATGTTTTCCAAGAAGTGGTGTTGCACATAGTGCATCCTCCTTAAGGGAGTGCATGTTGTAGTTTCCATCTTTCCTCCAAGTTCATGCTTGCGCAGTTTTTGTCTCTTCTTGTTTGAGGAAGGTTTGTTGTAGAAGCTCCCTTTCTATGACTCTGTGACCAATGGATAGAAATACTCATCTGTGAAGCTAGATTTTTATTGGGTTATGTAATCATGCAGGTAGGATTCCGCTTAGAGTCACCAAGAACTGTGAATTAAAATTCACCATTTCGCAAAGAAAAACCTTTTGCTGCTGCTTCATATGTATCTTTGTTGTGATTTTGTTTAAAGAGTTGCACAGGCTTTCCACTTGTCAATGCGGCATGATTTTTGGGTTGTGTTTTTTTTTCCATTCATCAAAATCTATGCTTGAGTGCCACATGTCCGATGAAGCGCTAATCGTAATGCCTTTTTGCTAGTGGGCCTCGGCGCTTCTTTGGGTTACACATGGTTGTATTGTGGGATTTTACTAAGGCTCATCTGCCTTTTCATAATAGATTTTGTGTCATATACCATGTGTCATCTCTAGCTAAAGTAAAGGTATCCATGTGTCTTTCATCCACAAGCTTTGTTTTCTTTTCGTTCAGACACAGTTACAAGCGAGGTTGTTGCAATTTTTTTTGGAGTAGCAGTTGCTAAGAAAAACAATGGAAAATATAATCTTGTTCATGGATCAACTGCTAGGTGTCAATTTTTCAGGGCCGATGGTATAGGTTGTAACTTCTTTTCTTCATGAAGTGAACCACCTGGTGCAGCTTCTAAAACTATTTTTTGTTAATTAGAACCAAGTCGTTCCTTAGCTGATATACAATGCAAAATGTTGTAATATTAAAGGGACTTCTTGGATAAAAAGAGGACTCTCAAGAAAAGATTTGAAAGCTATTTTTTGCAACCTTAAATTGTATTGTGCAATTGAATAAATGAAATACAATAAATCATGATTCTATCTCTTTTGTCTCTTGAAGATTCATTGTTCATGGATGGTTTTTATGCTGATTAGATATTAATTCTAACTTGATTTTATGCATCTCTAAATTTTACTGAGTAGATTATGCTTTAATCTTTTATATTCTGTAAGTTTCACTATATGGTTCACTTTGTATCTTATGTTTAAAGTTTTTCATAGTATCCATGATTGTACCTAATGCATATGTGTTATGGAGTTGCCTTGAGATCCTATTTCACTGGGATAACTTGTGCATTGATTACTTGAATGTTCTTAGGAAAGTTTGGCATATCGCCACATATTATATTAATAATGTTCTTTCCCTTTTCCCTTTCTCCATAAAAATGAAGATTCAACTTCTAAAATACCAAAGGTTGTTAAGTGGAATTTCATAAGGTCCCCCATTCACTAAGCTTCCCATAGGTTGTATGTCTAAAAGCAATTTTAGCCATCAACAGTTTTCTAAAAAAATGAGCAAGGATAAATTGTTTATATACCTCTCCTAATCAATTGAAGGTGAAATAATCAAATAGATATGATGAAGGTTTATAATTCTCACTAACACCAAATAATTGTTGCATAATTCAAATTTGAGGTCAAACATCAGGGAACAGAGTAAATTTTGGGAACATGGTGACCCAAGTCACCTTGATCCTACTAGTCACATTGTTACAACCACGAAAGACCCAAATTTAGATGATAAGTCCTATTTGGAGAGATGATATAGGAACTATATGTAGAATTAAAGTTGAATTAAGCATGATCTTCATAGAAGACTAGGAATAGTAAAACATGGTGTAACAGAGAAAGAAATTGCATAAGGATGTAATTTAAAATGATACAAAAGGTAAGAAAATAAAGAAAGAGGAGGTAACTATGAAAAAATTTATGTTGGAAACAATTGTTAATTGTGTATTGTCCTTGATGTTACACAAATGTCATATCAGTCATCAGACAGAGTCTACCGAGCTCAGAATGTTCAGCAAGGCAGTTGACAGAGTCCACCGAGCTCAGTC
>MU225639.1:992130-1004085 GCA_018584345.1 Thuja plicata
TGATAAGTTAATCTACCGAGTAACAGCAATATATATTTAAGACATCTAAGGGACTTGTGGATTTATTTTTGTGGTAACTGATTCACCCCTCCCCTCTCAGTTACTCCATCCATATTTCCAACAATTTATAGATATAGAAGTAGAAGAATCAAGTTCTTTTGTTGATATGGGATCTAAAATCCAATGTTATTATCTTGATGTCTTTGGAAACAATGTGTATGAATGAGATGCTTGGCCACCAAAACTTGTGGTAGAGAATACCAATGTATAGTATCTAACAAATCATAGAAACCCAAGCTTAATGACGGAATATGATGATGATAGTTACAACCATAAAATATATGCTAACCCCAAGAGTCTCTATGAGGGGTCTTATATGATAATGGTGATGAGGCATTCATGCCTACTATTAGTACAATCATGTTTAGAGCTTGTGGATACTAGCCTAAAGAACTTTGATGCACATATAGGGGTAATCAAAGGAAATGATTTGAAAGCTATTACAGGTTTAGACACCGTCCAAGAAACATTATGCCTTCGTTATAATCCAATGATACCCCAAATTATTAGGGAACTAGAATAGTATTGGTTAGGTAGGAATGATGTCACTAATTTTTGCATTAAAGAAGTAGGGAGATATATGGTAGATACATCATTGCAAAAATTTACAATAGCCCTAAAATATTGTAAGGAAATTAAGAAAATAGAACAACTTCCTACACTAATCTTAAGGGGAGGGTAATGTAAAAAAATTCTCAAATTATTACAAAAGTTATAAAAGCTTAACATAAATAACATGGATTCCACAACATAGTGATTTACATTCGGAAAATCCTTTCAAGAGAAAAACCCCACACTCCAAAGGTCGTATATTATTCACAAATCAATAAAAAATTACAATATACTTGTAGAGAAAGCTTCTCTCAGGAGTATCACCAAACAAAGATCCAAAGGTAACTCAATATTTATGAGACTCTTATGCATACTCTCTGTCTCACACACCTATTATACAGGAGATACAATGTATAGAACCATCAAATGGTATTGCAAAACTATGGGCTAAAACTACTTATAAAGAGGCGCCCATATTATTCCAATCAAAGACGTCCTATGATGTGTCAATAAACACACCAACATGTTTAAATGCATTTTAGAAATTATTTATGTGTTCAAATCATTTTCACATTTTCTATTTGAGGAGGCCATAACTTTTGAATTGGGTGTTTGATTGACAAGCTATTTGAAGTGACGGAAAGCTCACCACGTTCTCTATAACTTAGTAATTTGTTACACTAGTTATGTATATTTTCAAGCTATTTGTGAGCCTATCCTTGAAAAATTAATTCATAAAATTTCTTCAAGAACTTGAAAAATGAAAAATTTAATATCTTCAAAAGTGGACATTCTCTTGCAACAAAAATTTACCGGCATGCATATCTAGCTTATTTGAACCTTTGGGGAAATAATAGGGTATTCTCGAATAAGGAATTACGATAAATAGTAGTCATATGTAAATGTAAGGTTGAAAAACATTTTCATAGCAATCTCCCACTTGTCAAACACCTTACAAGACAAAATGGAGTATCTACACCATAGTTCAATTTCTAGGGGCCACGAGTCTCATAGACATTCAACACCATATGAAATTCTCTATGCTCACAACCTTAGTTAAAAAATCTATTAAATTCATCGAATTATCTACCTTAACTAGCTTCCCCCTACCATCCTTGACCATATATCTATGAAAATGATGTTGAAATTAATGTTCTTGCTCCTAGCATGAAATGTTGAGTTCTTAGCTAGGTAGATTATACCATGACTATTACAATAAATTGTCACCACTCCTTGTCTTATTTTGATATATGAATATACTCTCTTAATCCAAATTTATTCTTTACACACATGAGTAGCTAACATATACTTAGCTTTAGTAATGGATAAAGCAATCACAAATTTTTGATTACTTGTCCAACTGATTACACCACCAAATAAGGTAAACACATAAGTACTAGTTGATATTTTTCTATTAATATCACTTTCCAAATCTAAATTCACATAACGATAAATATCAAGGAAAATTTTGTGTCTCCTATCACAATAATGTTAATACAAAGAATAATTTAAGTTATCAGGTTCAAATATTTAAAGACTTTTTTTAATTGCATCTCATTGAACTTTACTAGGATTAGACATATATCTAGATAGAACTCCCACTTCTTAGACAAGGTCTTGTCTAGTACAAACCATAGAATACATTTAACTTCCAACTAGACTCATGAAGGTATTTTAATCATGTTTTTCATCTCTAATGGGGATATAGGACAATCTGATACATACAACTTTGTTCCAACTACAAACTAAACACATAATCAATCTTGCATGTTGAATCTCTTTAAAAATGAGTTCACATACTTACTTTGGTCTATCCATAGCTTTCTCTTCACTCCCTCTCTCTTTTGATTTCCTCACAAGAATGTGTTTTTCTACACTAGAAGATATTTCATTTCAAACTTAGCAACAAATTGGGACTTCAATTCTATAATCACAATTTTCCCTTTATCAATTAATAAGATATCATCAACATATAATGCAATGTATAGGAAACAACAACCATCAGATTTATAATAAACATAGTGATATGATTTAGAATGCTCAAATCCCAAACTCAACACATATATATCACATTTTTGGTACCACATCCTAGGACTCTCCTTGGGGCCATAAAAATATTTCTTTAATTTACAAATAAAGTTCTTTTTATCTTTTACCACAAAGTTCTCTGGTTGTATCCTATAAATATCCTCCTTCAAATTACCATGAAGAAAAGTAGTTTTCACATCCATTTTCTCAACTCTAAATCATAAGAAGAAATAATAGAGAGAAAAAATCTAACAGATACAATGTATCACCTTCTGTGTAAAAAGATTTGAAAGATTGTGTCATTTCACACCATAACTATATATCTAATGAAGATACATTTCACAACCTTATTCTTCAACTTTGTTCACATCTCCTTTTGCACGTATGCATATACCTCACTACCAAAAACTCTAAGATGTCTCAATGACATCTTATGACCCGACCATGCCTCCATAGGTGTTTTTATTAATAAGAGTTGATATAGGAGATTTTTTAATCAAGAAGCAAGCAATGACAACAACGTCAACCCAAGACCTCTATTCTAGGCCAGAACCACTGAGCATACTCCTAGCTTTCTCTATCAACCTCCTATTCATCCTTTATACAACTCATTTTCTATGAAGAATACAAAGTTGTCTTTTGTCTATGAATGTCACTATCTTTATAGAATCTATAAAAATCATTACAACAAAATTCACCACCATTACCAGTCCTCAAAATTTTCAATTTTCCTTCTAGTTTCGTATTAAACCATTGCTTTAAATTCTTTAAATTAATTGAAAACATCAAATTTACTCTTTATAAAATATACCCATGCCCTTAGACCCTTCTCTCTAATGTGGCCAAGTCTCTGGTACCATAACATAGTTTAATCTACAGATAACTTCAATTCAGAAGAAAAAAAATACCCTTAGGTACCCAAACTCCATGGCCATCTGCTAAAGGTGAAACCCTCACCTTTTCCAATGAAGTAAACATAGATTTGGTCTTCACAACAATAAAATTACATGCACTAGTGTATGAATCCATCTTATACAATGTGCTAATTATAAAACCTCTATCAATCACCATATCACCTCTCACCATTTTGTATCCTACATCAAAAAAGACTACCTACATACTTGAATCTATGAGTTTTTATCATAGATAACAACTTTACTCTTAGACCAAGGAGATACAAAACACCATTAATATTGCTTATTCTACCATTAGGAACCCTAATCTAACTTTACCACAACCAACAACATTTAAATGAGAATTATCACCCAAGTACACCTTACCTCCATCAAATGTTTCATATTAATAAAAACCAATCTTTATAATAGGTTCTATGAATAGATGCACCTGAGTCAATTAACCATGTATCATACACACATGAGTGGACAAAGTTTCAATAAACACATCACCATCTTCCTTCTTGAACTCAAAATTATAATTCTTCCCCATTTCTTCTTTGCAGTTCTTATGGATGTGTCTAGGATTACTACAATTCCTGCAAAAAACTTTAGACTTTCCAAGAGATTTGGATCTCCCCTTGGATTTGGAACTATTATGCTTTTCATTGTTCTTTCCTTTTTATTTATCTCTTCCACAAAAAACTAAGACTTCCATGGCCTTGGTGGATACCTTCCTCCTCATCTCTTTAGAAAGAAAATAACCCACCACAACTTCACTCTTCAAAATACAAAAAAAAAAAAAGTATTACCAGTGTTTATAATAAGAGAATCCCACAAATCAAGAAAAGAAAAAAGTAAGATTTAACTTTTCTCCTCCTCATCCATTTTGACACTGGACTAACACTACTTGAGCCACCAACATATTGAATGCTTCCATGTGGTCTATAATTTGTGACATGCTCTGATACGACTTGTAAGGAAATTAAGCTAGCAGAAAAACTTCCTGCACTAACCTTGAGGGGAGAGTAATATAATTTTTGTTTAGATCTTTAAAACAATTATAGAAACTTAATATAAATAACATGCATAACACAACATGGTGATTTATGTGGGAAAAAATCCTTCAGGAGAAAAACCTCACACTTGAAAAGCTACCCAGTATATTATACAAAAACCAATAACAAATTACAATATAATTATAGAGAAATATTCTCTCAGGAGTATCATTAAATAGTCTATCCAAAGGTAAATAAATAACTATGAGACTCTTACACACACCCTCTATCTCACGTGCCTAATATATAGGAGATACAATACATGAAACTATCAAGCGATATTACAAAACCATGGGCTATAAACCACTTATAAATAGTGCTAATCTTATCTCTAATCCAAGATATCCTATGATGTATTAATACAAACACCAACACGTGTAACTCCTTTTTATAACTCATTTATGTGATCAACACATTTTTACATTTCTTATTTTAGAAGACAAACTTATGGAGGCCATCACTTTTGAACCGGGTGTCCGATTGACGAACTATTTGGAGCATCAGAAAGATCACAATGTGATGTATCACCTAGTAATCCGATATGTTAATTACATACATTTTTAGGTTGTTTTAGAGCATGAATCCTTCAAAATTAAATTCATAACATTTCTTTGGCAACTTAAAAAATGGAAACTTTAATATCCTCAAAACCAAACATGATCTTAAAACAAAAATTTACCAGCATGCTTATCTATCCCATCCAAAAATTTGGGGAAATGATAGGGAAAATTCGTGCTCAAATGAAAACTTACTATAAGTTGTAACTCATGTATATAAATGCAAGGTTGAGACACATTTCCTAACAAATCATTTCAAGCAAGGTGTGCAACATATTTTTCCATTATTGTTTTCGTTTATGGTTGCGACTAAGATGATAACATGGAGCCTTTATAGATGGGCTTGAATTTCAAGTTGAAGAAGCCAAATGAGTCCTTAGATTTGACTTTGTAGGGATCACTCCAAATGGGATCCACAAACAATTGCAAAATATGGCAAAATATGTTTAGGTATTCTTCTTTCCTCGCGTACATATTTGTGCACCAAAATGATGTGTACTTTCAAAGATATATGTAGTTAAATATTATAAATACAGAGGCAAAGAGACATCTAGCCACTATTTAGACCCATGTGATGTCTGCTACACATGAATATTATTCCTTTTCCAAGCTTTTCTCGGTCCCCAATATCCAAGTTTTATCCCAAGTGGCGAATATTCCCAAATTTTCAGCAAAACAAGTAGATTTGATGAAAGAAGTATATGTTAGTGTGGTTGGTTTTGTGCGCACGATTCTAATTTTTTGTCATGCATGGCTTCATAGAAGAGTCATTTAGGCTACCTAGTTGTGTCACTAACAGGGTCCTATTTTAGATATTTTCTGGCAAACTTCCATTGTCAACAAACATGTTAGATCAGAGGAAAAGAAAACAACAATATTCAAAGGCACAATTACATTACAAGAAATATCTCTGAATAAAAAGAAAGCTAAACATGTACTTGCCACCAAATTTATTTATGAATAACCAAAAAAACAATTATTAAATTTTTTTATTTCCCAAACAATAAATATTTATTTATAAAACAAACTCTACTTAACAAACAAACAAATATCTATTTCACTTCTAATTTCCAACCTAAACTAAGGATCGAGGTATATCCATTTCACTTCTAATTTCCAACCTAAACTAAGGATAGTGTACCTCTCAGACAAATTATTTTTCCAATTCAACTTTCAACCAATCATCACTTTAGAGTGGTGGGCATCTTTAACATTTCACTTCTAATTTCCAACCTAAACTAATAATATTGTACCTCCAAACAAATTATTTTTCCCATTCATCTTTCAACCCATCATGAGACACTAGTGGGCATCTTTTAACAACTTTCATTATCCATGCCGGCTCGCCAACATGAACTAGACTAATCAATAAGCTCCATGATTTAGTTTGCGAGGCTGCCACGAATAACACACTAAAAGCAACCGTCTTTAAATTGCCACCTCTTAAAAGAAGCTGACAGTTACACCTACAAAAATTTCAATCCTCCTCGATAACTTGCTCAATTTCATCAACTTTTCTCAACCACCATTAGAGCGCACCAGTGGGAAAGCAAGAATTACTTGAATATATATATATATAAAAAGCTTTCCATTTAACTTGTGTTCTATGGATCTTAGTGCTTTGCCCATCGCTGAGAAAGTGACTTTCATCCTTTCATGTGACGTGAACGGTTTGGCAATAAACAATGGCTTTCAAGTCATGACGTGTAATTTTTGAGTATCTCTCTACGCTCATTTCTCCACAACTGTACCATCACACAACTAATTCTTCTTACATTCGTATCTTTTCAAGAGAACGTCGACGAATCTCCACAGAGAACATTAAGTAATTCTTACGCAAGATGTTTCTCTAACTAAACATTGCTCTTCTCTTTCTTTCTCTCTCTCTCTCTCCCCCCAATCTAAACAAACCTCAACTTATCATTCTTACGTTTCACATTGTCAGCTCAAAGCCCAGGAATTCACGGAACCCACAATTATTTCAGGGCAATGCTTCCTTCCATGGTGGCATTGCTAAAGTGAGCTTGACAAATTTCTCTTCTAGCTTGCATTTTTTCCTGCTACAGATGATCACTAATCTTATCAACCACGTCAGAAATATGTGTCATACACAAATATCCATGACAAATAAGAATTAGCTGGCATTTGATTGAAGTTGGATGTTGGATTTTGTTATTAAAGTTATATTCGCTTTCCTTGGATTAAGGAAATTACAAACTTGCAAATTCAATTAATTGTTTTTTTTTTCCAATCTTTAAAAACAAGTTATATCTGATTGATAATGGGTGATCGTTCGAATCACTGATGGGTTGATTATTAAGGAAAGAATTAGGTGAAGAAAATCTCCGGTCTTACCCAAATCCTTGAAGTCCAAGACCAACTTCTCCAATCAAAACAAATCAAGAAAAGAACAATAAAATTTGTGTACGAGCCAGTACAACATATATTCAAATTAGAATTTACATTTAAACTTATCCATGTTACTTGTAGCTGAAGATATAGAATTGGAACTAGATTAGTAACCCCAACCGCCTATAATATGATTTAAGTGAAGATATTGAAAAAAAAAAAAAACCCACACCTCGATCCACAATAAGTTGGCCAAAGAAAAGCCCATCTCAATTGATAGAACATATTTAGTAACAAATAAGTTTTAGATTCAAATCTTTGCTAAACCATATAAATTATAATTCAAAACCATTATCTTATACGAAAGATCATATTCTGATTATTTGCTCTATTAACCTTGATCCCATTTAATATCTTAATCAAATAGATTTTCATTTAATTAAACAAGTGCTACTTAGAGATCTATGTGGTGGGTATTGTGTAGACGTTTAAATGACAAATTTGAAGTTGATATAACCAACTGGGCGTTGATAGAATGGTTGTTGAGGTGCACAGATTGACATTAAACAAGCACATCAAGCTGTCATGATCATTGCCTTCAAATGATAATCATGGCTTGCCTTGTAGGTTATGGAAGTGTGATGCTTTTGGACTTGAGGCTCTTGAGAAATATTCGAATATTTCTATATAAAGCTCCTTTATTGCACCCAAATGCCACTGAGCGACACAAGTCGCCTTGAAATTGTTGAAGCATTAAGGTGGCATAAGCACTGCTAGACACAAGGCATTTTGCCACTACCACACATATTTTTACCCCGAATTGCTCAACGGTTTTTCCTGCAACTGTTCTACCAGTTGGAGCCTTGTGAGTGAGTATTCATGATATGGAATGCTCAATTTTGTGGGCTTATAATTTTTTAATATGTAATGTATTGTTTATTCATTTGACAGGGTTTGGAGAAACATAGGGAATTGACAAGGATTTTTAAATTTTAAAGGGTACATATGGCAGAAGTTGAAAGCAGTTGTTGTGTGGGTTTAGCAGCACTATATGAAAAATCTAAGCCAGTTTTGGCTATGATATCAATTCAGTTTGGGTATGCTGGGATGAATATCATTTCAAAAGTTGCACTCAATCAAGGAATGTCTCACTACACCTTGGTATTCTATAGGCATGTGGTAGCCACACTGGTCACTGCTCCTCTTGCTTATATCTTAGAAAGGTCTCTAAATCTATAAGCCTTCTTAAAGATTATAAGTTGTGAAAATTGCATTCATTGTATCAAAATATTATGATTCATGAGAATCTTACTTCGAGTTTGTGTATGTTTGTATCAGGAAAACAAGGCCAAAACTCACATTCGGGATTTTCTGCCAGATTTTTCTCAGCGCTTTGCTTGGGTAATCATTTTATTGTCAATCAGTCTCCTTCTATAAATCCATTGCTTGCCCTTCATCACCTTGTTTTAAAATTGTCAAATTTATTGTTTATGAGCAGGGCTACTATAAACCAGAATTTCTACTACGCGGGATTGAATTATACCTCAACTACATTTGCATGTGCGATCAGCAACATAGTTCCTGCTCTCACATTTCTCATGGCTATTGCTTTAAGGTTTTTTTGTGACAAACCCTAACTTAGTATTTCCAGTGCAATTATGTAATGATCTTTTCTTTTCTAGTCAAGTCATATTGAATGTTTCAAATATATTTCATCACATTGTTTTCACTTAAATAGAGTAACTTCATGGGTGTAACATGAAATGCCTGTTATATGATTTCAGGTTAGAAAGTGTTGGAATCAGAACCCTAGCTGGTCAAGCAAAGATTCTGGGAACCATAGTGTGTGTAGGTGGAGCCATGTTCATGACTGTATACAAAGGAATGGCTATACAGCTATGGACCACTCACATTAATGTCAGGGAAGGGCATTCTAATGCCTCTCAGCCTAAGAACTGGATGAAAGGCTCCTTGTTAATAGTCAGCAGTTGTATCTTCTGGTCATCATGGTTTATTATGCAGGTGAGACTCTGTTTCCTCTTTCTAGTTCAGATCATGGACATTAGCAGAGTTATGTTTTTCTTCCTTAGCTATGATATTTAATAGCTCTTCCCAATGGATTGTAGGCAAAAATCAATACCAAATACTCAGCTCAGTACTCTAGCACAGCCTTAATGTGTTTTCTAGTGGTTATTCAATCTGGGGTGATTGCCCTAATTTTTGAAGGACCGAATCCTTCAGCGTGGGCTATAGGGTGGGACCTCAAGCTTCTTACTGCAGTCTACTCGGTATGAAAGAGTTTTTTAAGTGTTAATCTGTATTTATATTTGGATCTCTAATTGAGTTAAGGTGTTACTTCTAGAAGTTTGGAATAAATTTGTTTGGAAGATGTATTGATATCTAGCGTTCAACTAATAAGGTTTTCTATTTTGTTTTAAATTTATATAATTTTCAATATGTTTTGATTCCATTGTATGATTGCGCATTGGAGTTTTTGTTTTTCTTACCTTTTTTTTCAATCGTTTTTCCTTTCTGTGTCCCATCACATGTGTTTAGGACAAAACAAAATTTCCTTTTACTTTTGTGCCTATCACATCTTTCTAGAAACCACTGCAAGGAATTTTGACTTTGTATCCCCTTTTTAAATTTCATTTTTCTTTGGCCATCACATGTAGTTAGAATGCACCATAAAAGGAAAAGGAGATATAAGATAGCTATACATAGAAAAAGGATCTAAGCATCATTGAGACTCATTATATTTTATTTATATAACTTTTTAAGTTCAGTTTCTATGTTAAGTTTCAGCTTTCATTAATAATGGAGAAATACTTTTGAGTTTAAACAAGACTTTAAAGTTTGTTTATGTGACCTTGTGGCTTGTACTCATTTGTATTAATGCTAACATCATGACAAATCACATTAAATGTGCAGGGAGTGGTGACTTCTGCAATATCAGTTTGTGTGATGTCATGGTGCATTCTCAGAAGGGGGCCTTTGTTTGTGACAATGTTTAGTCCATTATTAATGGTAATAGTTGCGGTTATGAGCTCCATTATCCTTGATGAGAAGCTGCACATGGGAAGGTTTGTGACCTTCACATTAATTCTTTAACCCTAAAATGCTTCACAATGTTTCAACCTCACCCAAACATAATTTTCTTTTGCATGCAGTGTGATTGGCTCAGTTCTGATAGTCATAGGTCTCTACTCTGTGCTGTGGGGAAAAGGGAAAGAAATGGAAAAAGTAATTAAGATCCCAAAAGGAGATTCAGAGGAGAGTATGAGTGGCCATGATTTATCCCACAACTCTGGCTGTGAAATCAGCTACACCAAGCAGCCAACAAATTCACCAACAACAGATCCATCCAGTAAGAACAACAGTGGAATTCAAGAAACAAGTATTGATTGCTCTGGCTTTGACAAAACCATTTTGGAAGACCAAGGGAATAAAATCATAATCACTCAAGAAAAAACTAATAACCAGATTGGACAAGGATGTGTTTAGCCTTAACAGCATGCAAACAGAGAAAGTTTTCTTTATTTCTCTCCTGGGTACATGCACAGCATAGCTATGTTAATAATTGCCATTGCCATTTCATGGCTTTCCATATTCTTCACTTTTATCTTATTGAAGTCCAATTTTGTAATATGTTTTTCACATAATATTTTTATGTGCCAAACCCTCATAATTTAACAACAAATAAATATCCAAGTTCAGCTCAAATTCTACATAGTTAGAGATCCATCATTGCATAGGAAACCAAATTTCCAAGAAAAAAGGAAGCATCCTTCATGACTACTGCTTCTTTTACTTTTTTGCATTTTTGAGGCCTCCAATAATATGTCTGATTATGTAGAAAACATAAGGCATGCAATCAGATATGGAAGAAACTAAAGAGCTGTGGTGTTGTTTGGTGAATAAAAGGGAGAAATCACGGGCATGAGCACAGGAATGTAATGTCAACGCCTGCCTATGCTCTTTTCAAGTAGTTGACAGTTGAAGAGAGGCAGAGGCAATCTGATCTAACGCTGATAGACAAGTTTCGCTTTCTTCAAGTTATTAGCCACATTTGAAGCTCTTCACGGTTTCTCTTTTTAAATCGATTCCTTTTCTTATATAATTGTCGTAACGTAAACACAACAATGGTATAAAAAAAGATGCATAATACTACAGCTACACACATTAATTTAGTAGTTAACATATGTCGACATTGCAATCATTGGGAAAGTTTTCTTTTATACACGGGCAAGTCTTCCACGTAATTGTGAATCTAATTCATATTTTACAATTTCATTAATAAATAAAATTTCATTAAAGCGGCAGGAAAAGGTACATGCAAATCTTCAACACTGTTTCATATTCTCCATATATAAACAGATAAATATAAATACATATACCATACACATACATACACACGTATATATATATATATATATATATATATATATATATATATAT
>MU225639.1:1004260-1032485 GCA_018584345.1 Thuja plicata
AGGCACCCAACTCCAATGATGTGCTCATTTAATGTATGTATGTGGATAATGTTCTCCAAAACACAACAATGAGATCGCCAAATGATTCCAAAGAACACTAGATTGCACATGGATTTCTAAGAGCTCTAAAATGATTTTGACATGGTAACAATGCAATTGGGAATTGGATGAAAATTCTTGAGGAGGGCCTCCTATATATAGGATTTGAATGGAAATGGACGATTGAGATTGAATTTAAGATGGAGGGTTAGGATTAGTTTGGATTGATTAGGTGGATGCCAAATAGGCAAGGGTTATTAGGATTAAGTAATATTGAGAGGGGGATGAATCAGTATTACAACACTTTATAAATAAATTTAACCAATTCAAACTTAACCAAGCAAGTACTGAAATAATAAGAACATGCACATAAAGTAGACAACTCATAACACCATAAGTTGTGCACGAGGAAACCTTGGTCAAGGGAAAACTCCGGTGGGGATGATACCCACAAATGATGCACTAAGAAGGAGACCTATCCCTATTAGGAGACCTAGCCCTATTAGGAGCTGAATAGCTGAATATTACATTTAGTACATATCCCTATTAAAGGATAGAAACCATGTTACGGGTATACAATGAGCACACTGCTCTTACAAAGAAAATATGTCTGTTATAATGATTTTTCAATATGAACTATACAAGCATCAACTATGCTCAAGTAGTCCCAATTATAGCTCGCATCATTTGTTGTTTGATTGTGACATCACAATGCATCTACACATTCAACACACTTCTTCGCATCATAAAACAACTTTACTTATATACTCGATCTCAAAAGATTCTTCCAGTTGGCTCACAAGAACATCACAAGACCTATCCAACTCTTAACAAAATAGAAAATATATAGTCGGCGATCATACATCAACAAAAATAGGGTAGGACCCAATCCAAACCCAAAGTAGCACCTTTGGATTCCACAAAATACTCCCTTAATCATCATGACCATTCATCTACCTTGTATGATCACTATTGTATTGTCTTCACATCATTTCAATAGGTTGTAACTCTGTCTAGTCAACTCTAAAATTCAAGCGACCTTAACTGAAGATCTATTACATCCCATAGTACACTCCTCTAAGATCACATGACTTAGTTCGATGCATACTGCACTCGCTGACCAAAATTGTGTAATTGGTCCATGTTAACTGTATCATGGACTTTGTCATTTTACAAAATAGAATATCCAAAACTGGATTGTACTTCAAGCAACCATGCCAATGAGTAGTGTTGCCATTAATGAAAACCTCTAAGATATGCAGATTAGGCCCCACTTGCCAACAATCTCGCCCTTTGGCATTGATGAAAACACTTAGTGAAAAATGACTAAGTGCTCAATACCAAACTACTGACTAAGTACATTTTTCATACTCATTACTCCCCCTTTGACATCAATGGAAAAGGTATACTCAAAATTGTATCTATATATACATCAAAATTTCAGAACTTCACATCAAAAACACATACCATGTGAAGTACATCTTGGAAAGAAGTTTCTAAGATCTTCGCCTCTGTTGTCCATGTCTTCACCAAGATCTGACTAACATGAATCAAACCATTCAGAGCAAAAGAAGTATATCTCAGGGGCCTTCAGTTCTGTAGGAAAGTCTTCAGTAAGATACTTTTTTGCTTTCTCCATATTTGAAAGGTGTTTCTCCAGAATTGATAGTTTCAGAGTGATTAGATTCCTCAACACACCAAATATTCCCAACACTCTTCTTTTCTAAATCTCAAGAACATTGATTTTGTCCAACAACCTAGACACTTCCTTATCCAATTCAGTCATAGTTGGTGAGGAGGACTCAAAACTCTTTACCATTCCATCTAATGTCCTTTTGTCATTTTCAATGATGTCATCTATATTCTTTAAATACACAAGAGGATGTATACAGTAACTGTATACTTTCCTTCCATGAATTATATAGGACTTCGCTTCAGTAATAATATTATCTAGTTTACCCAAATCCCAATCGATTGACTTACATATCTCTTCTAGCTTCTTCGACATGTAATATTTTCCATCTCTAACTGTTGCGGCCTTCTCTAAAGAGTCAAAGTGACCATTGAAGTCATCAAGTACTTTGTTCAAGTTATCCACTATGCCATTTCCTTGGAAATTGATAGGTAGGAATAGAAGTTTGTTGATACTATCAAAAACTCTTTCCAATACCTTTGACTTCTTTGTTTTCTATTCTGATCTCTCCTTAGCCTTAGCAAAGGCTATGTATGATAACGTCATTAATTCATCCTCATCCATGCCATCAACATCAGTACTCAGAGGTTTTTCACCGCTTGCCAACAACAAAGTTGAAGAAACAGGAATAGATAGATTTGCTTCTTGTTTAACTTCAACCTTAAAGTTTCTGATTCCTTCTTGTCCACAATTAAGCTTTCTTTTAGATCTTCCTTGGTGGCTTCTTTCTTCTCTATCCCCGAAAGATTGACTGCACTTTGTTCACCGCATCCATCAATATTAGTAACAATATCTATTTTCCCTTGAAAAATGTCACTTATATCTTGCAAAGTGTCTAAAGACACATGCACACCAGCAACAAAGAAGTCTGGTTTCTTAACTGTACTGAAAAAATGACTGCTGTCATCTCCATCCTTAGGTGAATCAAATTTTATTTCTGTAGGATTAGAGGACTCTCCTCTCATAATAGCTTTGGGCTTAGTAGCCTTGGACTTAGGAGGTGAAGGCTTCTCAGGTTTTGTCTCCATTAGTGCCTTGTCAATAGCTATATGTGTATCCTCTATGACCTCATCATACTTCCTCCCCATAATTTTTTATTAAGCTTGCCTTTATTCTTAGTATGGGTTTTATGGCTTTCAATATCCTCTCAAGAACTCATCATATAAAACAATTGGAAGAATATCATCTATGGTTTTCCTTCTTTTATGATAATCTTCTGTGATTTCTAATTGTTTCCTAATTTCAAATTTGTCATACAATTCCTTAGGAATACTACCTTATACTAGAGCATATGATCAATGACAAAGTCTTCAAACAGAATCTTATCTTTCTCATCATACCTCTCATAATACCTAGGTAGTTTATTGAGCTTTCCTTGATCAATAATTCTCTTTGCCAACATCTTTAGATCTGGTTTCCAAAGTTGTCTTTCCTCTGTTTTCTTCACTTTTTCTTGCTTTTCTTCTAATTTCTTTTGTTCTACTTCAGTCCTCTTTCTTTTAGGTGGTGAAATCAATTTGGATGACCTTGTGCTTCTTACAAGGGTCTCTAATGTTTTCTCTATCTGCGATGTCCTCTTGGGTGGTGTAGGGGTAGTATCAGGTACATTGACCACTGTAGGACCTTTAGAATAGTAAACTTTACAGTTCCTAGAGGTGGAAGGGCTGCAGGAGCAGTGCTCACCAATTCAGAAACACCTTCTGCCATCTTTTTTCTCACCTCTTTCATCTCATCTTTGGTAATACTTCCCTTTTTTGCAAGATTGTCAACTATATTCTCAACTTTCCTCTTCTTTTCTGCTTTGGTTTGTTCCTCTCTGATTTTGAATAATTTGTCTTCATATGTTCCCCATCTTTCTTCAGAAGGATTAGTCTCAAAAGATAAGACATGTTCAACTTGCATTGTAAGAACTTATGCACTGACCTCATATCACATAGGGTAACACCACTTCTTTCTAGGTTCAACAGCCTCAAAGCATACGCAGCCGGTTTCAACCATGAAACATATTTTATTCTTTTATTTCTCAACAATTTCCTCGGGTATTCTTGCTCTTTCCTTCATTTTCCTTTGTAGAATTTTGAACATGGAAAACAATTCTCCATCTACCCAAGTGCTATTATGTCTCTTATAACTATCTGTAATTTGAATACAAGTGGGTTCGCTATATTTCCATGCCCTAGGGTGCATTCCAGGAAATTTATGAGCTATATGAATATAGATGTGTATTAATAATGATCAAAACTTGAATGCCTTTGATTTGTCTCACTTTATTTGCTTGACGTTCTCCAAGAATTGTTGTCTGAGAACCTCACATAGATTATAATTCATATTCTCCTTCGCCATCTTATAGGCCATCATAATGATTCACGTGGAAACCGAATTTGGTTGCCTACTACTGTAAGATATATATGTGTGTGTGTGTGTGTGTGTGTGTGTGTGTGTGTGTGTGTGTGTGTGTATTTTTGTGTTTGTTGGTGTGTGCAAAATGTTTTAGATATATATATTACCTCTTAATCCAAGACAAGGAGATCCCAATTGATTAACTGAAAGGAGACGATCAATGCAAAAATGAATCAATTAGTTATGGATAAAGAGGGGAAGGGGGTCTAATTTCTTAATTATAAAGTAAAACAATAGATTTAAAAGATTAGGATGAAATGAAACACTTATCTTGGAATGTAGCAGATCTGGAAATTGTTGTTTTCTGGTGTTTGTATTGGGTCTCTAGAAATTCTGCAATTTGCCTTGGCCTGAAAAACATAGAGACAGAGAAAACCCAAAAATCAATTTCTTTTCTGAGCAAGGTCTACCTTGACCCAAATACTGGGGCACAATTGTACCCCTTTATGTCAACCTTGACCTGCGTTGCTCCAACGAAAATTCTGTTCGAGGATCCTGAAAGTTTTCCGAAAAGGGTATCCGAATCTGCCCTGTAATTTGTTGTTCCATACATATACCTGCAAGAAAAATGGTTTGTTTTGTTGGGGGGAGGGGTTTGCCTTAGTCAAACCCCAATTTTAGGAATTAACCTTGAAATCAAAATTGAAATGGAGAATGCTAGAAAATAGTAGAAGTAGATCTAACAACAAAGCTATGATATTCAATAGATATGCAATTGTATTTCAAATGTAAACAAGTATGTTAATATGAAAGCTTAGACTCAATATTAAAAACCATAAATGTAAATCAAAACCTCCATGATTATATGCTTGGAATCCACCTTGAAGGAAGAATAAATGAATCTTGAGGATGCACAAAGGATCTTGAAGGAAGATCACACCACCATGATGGATAGATCTAGGGTTTGAATGATGAATCTTAAATAATTGAACCAAATCCCTTCAAAGGCTTGAATGCTTGAATCCCTAATCTTCAATGGAGAACTTTAATTCTTGAGAAGAAGACTTGAAAACCTTGATTGAACACTTGGAAGCTTGAAAGCATGTAGAACAATGGATGCTTGAAAGTAGACGATCGCTTTGATAGATTATTTGTAGATGATATAATATGATATGATCAAAAATGAGAGGAGAAGGCTTCCTTATATACAAGTCTAGGGGACAAACTTCTAGAGAGGTCGACATTTGAGAATTAAATTTGAATTAGGCTCATACTCCAAGAAATGGACCTATATTAAATATATTTTTAAGAGCCGCCACTTTGAAGCCCGAAATTGTCGACCCAAAAGTGGGAAAATAAATTTTTTAGTTTCCCCCTGCATCCGGAAAAATTTCCAATGAAAAAGGGGGACCTGGGTCAAGGTCAAGGTCGACCTTGACCCAGGGAGTTAAGACCCCTGGAAAATATGCTAGGTGGGGAAAACAATGCCTAGAGAGGCCCAATCAGGGTCCTAAACAGGCACTGAAGATGGAAAAGGGGCATAAATTAGAGGACAACATGATGATGGCCCAAAACACCCCCTAAGGAGGGATAAACAGTCTTATCATGGAAGTTCTTCCATTTTAAGATGATACATTAAGCCCTTACTTTAGCGGGAGAATGGAAATTGAACATACTCATGGTAAAGTTAGAAGAAAGACTCCAGTAGATTGAAATGAGGTAGAACATCACTTAGTCAAGGACATGAGCCCCCAGGCCAATGATTCTAACTCAACATACATGCACAAAGGAATGAAAACAAAGACAAAACAAAGACAAAGCTAAAAGACACAAAAAAGAGGGGTTAGTACAAAAACAAACTCAAATCAACTAGCAAAGGAAACCTTGCTAAGAAATGCTTCCTATACTAATATCATATTTGGAAAGCTATCATAAAATCCTAAATGACAACATAAGAAAGACAAGAGAAATACTATAAATAACATAGATTCATGATCTAATCCTACTAGCATGAAAGCGAAAGAGAGAAAAGAGAGAGTGATTACCTTGCCCAGTAATATGCCCACCTTACCATGAATCACCCAGGAGTGAGAGCCCAACAAGTAGCCAAACCTGATAGTTCACCCATAAACTATTCTTTGTAATTGTAATGCATCTTCTGACAGCTTTTGGAATACCCATAGATCCACATTCTTGTATCACTATGGAATATAAAATGTGTCTCTTCAGGATTTAACAACTTATGTGCGTTATCTTTCGAGGATTTAGCATATTTGAAATTGAAAATGCGTATCTCTTCAGGATTTAGAAACTTATGTGCATTACCCTCCAAGGATTTAGTAAAAAATAAAAATGCGTGTCTCTTCAAGATTTAGCAACTTATGTGTGTTACCTTCCAAGGATTTAGAAAAAATAAAAATGTGTGTCTCTTCAGGATTTAGCAACTTATGTGCATTACCTTCCGAGGAATTAGCATGTTGTAAAATATAAACTGTAGTATAAGGGAGACCCTATATATGTGCCCCTCCTTATCATGGATACCTAATAGATAGGATAAGGAAGAGAAGGAGGACACCTACTTCACAAAGTAAGGAGATATCTTGTTAGCAACAATGTACACTATATTCTTAGCGAAGAGTATTGACCCTTACATCTAAGAGAATAGATAATCATGAAAAAGGATATGTCACTTATGGAAAAAGGATCCTCAAAGAGGAAGAGATCTTATCAACAAGACCCCCACTGTAGAGGAGTGCTTTTGATACAATATCATCTTTCAAATAAAAGCAAAGAGGGATCAAAGATTCAATCATCAAGCCCCCTGCGGTCAAGAGGAAGAGGAATCTTGGAATGAAGGAAGCAAACTCTAATCCAAAGAAAGGGCAAGAGTTTATATAGATCATACTTTGAAAAATAAAGATGAGGTGATGACCTAGGACAATCACCTCTCATATAAAAGAGTATCCATAGTCAAAACGTAAGTATTTATAAAATAAAGTTGCAGAATAAACAAATGCCACTAAGCTAAGGAAAGTAGATCCTTAGACAAAGAGAAAGAAGGAAAACCTTGCCCCCTGGGGATGAAATCAAGGGATATACCAATCAGATCAAGATATGTTGTAACAAAGAGATATCTTTGCAAAAAAAATTTCTTAGAAAATATATCATGAATACTAGAAGAGAGCTATGTATTATTATGAGCAAAGGAAGGATGCACCATATCATAATAAAAAACCATAGGGATAGAATATAGAAAGAATAACCAATTAAGCTCAAAACAAAATACATGATAAGAGAATAATGGATCCTAGAAAAATGGAAGAAATACCTCTTGCCCCCCAGTCAAGAGAAAAGAGGGGGAAAGATCTATATTATAGAAGAGCGAGGGGTATTCCTCATATGGAAATTATGAAGAAATTTTAATACCACATGAGAGTGAGACATAATTCTAATAACAACTCCTTCTCTAACATACATTTTGAAATGCACACAATCAGAAAGTAAATGTTAATATAGTGAAAAGGACATTTATACTTGGAGAGAGCATCTTTTGGCATAGGTTTAAATATTTCTTTCTTAGAATTCATTAACTGAACATACACCAACTTAGCCACATCTTGAGGGGTATCAGGGTAATCTAAGGAAGGTGTTGGAAGAAGAACATGAAGAGGAGGGCGACGATCAAAATCAGCCACCTTAAATTGAGATAGCCGAAATCCTAGACCATGCATATATTTTTTAGGGGATAGATGAATTGGATATTTAATACCTTGTTCATTAACACCAAGCCCTAAACCCTTATAACATTCTTTAGCCATCATATTGTGTCATATATTGTACATATCTTGTAAAGCTTCTGCAGGAGGTGATTGTTCACAGTGATCATGCAAAAATGTTGTGTAAATTGGAATGATAGGTTTAGAATAAGTTTCTTTTCTCTTTCCTTTAATATCATCATGGATCGGATAAGAAGGGGAAGTTAAATTAAGGAATTCTTGCACATTTGTATCATGAACCATAATTTGAGCCCCATCATATGTGTCGAAATAACTAGGGATAGAAGATGGAGAAATAGGAGTGGTAATATTAGGAATAGGATTAGGAAGGATAGGATTAGGATTAGGAAGATTAGGAAATGGGGTATCATCTACCAAATTCTTCACATAATCCAAAAGAGCAATAAGTAAGTCTGCCACACAAATTCTTAATGAAAGTTTTGAAAGTAGGAAGGCTAATATTAGTTAATCTCATAATAGCATAAGCAAGTGAAACATGAAGAGTGACAAACATAATGAAATGGATGATACTCTCATAAACATCATAAGTACTATAAAGAGATGCTAAAAGAATAATAATGAGGAAAATAACCACACACCAAATCATCTTAAAGATCTTCATAGTGAATGAAATGCAAGAAATATTTTTCTATTTTTATGAGTATATAGATTTTTCATATTTTAAAATGCAAGAGCATAAAAGAAAACTAATTTAATATGTATGCAAAATCTACTCTTAAGAAAAATAGAAAAAGCATCTAACACCAAAAAGAAAGAGTTGTCTATTGCAGGTTCACCAAAATGTAAGATATAAATGTGTGTGTGTGTGTGTGTGTGTGTGTGTGTATTTTGGTGTGTGGAAAATGTTGGGATTAATGGGAAGTATGTACTGAGAGGGGAGGGGTGAATTAGTGATGAGACCATTTACTATCTCTATTATATTAATCTTTATACTCTATTTTTAAGTATTACCAGAACAATCATGGACTTATAATCAGTTGAACTTTTGTCAAAGTATAGATAGAACCATTAAACCTATGGGTAGAATAGATATGTCATATTGTGCCAATATTATATATATGTTGCAATATTTCATATAATAATCAGAATGTGTGTTCTAATATCTGGATCAATTTGATTAAGCTACTTGTATGAATATCTTTGCATGATAACTAACCTGTCAGGAAATAGGAGTTTCTTGGGAATGGTCGACAACATTCAAAGAGAACATTAAAGACTAGCTGTGAATGAATAACCATCATGGCATTAGAAGACATGGCTACCACAAATAAGGAGCCACTATTTCAGAAATGCATGAATGTAGCACTGTTATATTCCTTCCGCACTTCCAGCATGTTGACTCGGTCGCCCAGACTTCATTGCATATGTCGTGGGCTCTTGTGTTTCCTATTTTTTCTCTCTGGCGTAGTTTCAGTTAGATAGTTCCTTTTCTATTTTAAAATAAAGAAGTCAATCCTCTATTATAGGGAGACTGTTATTTTGTAAGTTTGGAGATTTTGGAATACATTGTTCTGATTGTATCTTGCATAGCAAGTTCATTTTTAGTTTTACGTACCATTCTTATGTAATCAGTTCTTGAAATATAATGAAGTGACTTTTGGTTTATCTTCTGTGTTAATAGATTAGCAGAAGCTGACCAGGGGGGCCACTTGGGAGGTGGATTAGAGTAGAGTATAATAGATTTACTTTTAGCATTTCTACCATTCTAGATAGAAGATTACAGTTTCTTCTTGCAACATTGTACTTTGTGAATGTTCCTGCAGCACCTGCAAGGATAGTTATAGTGGATGCTCTAGGTTGAAAGAATAGGTTTAAGTAGAGTTTGCAATTTTTAGCATTTATTTTAGTAAGGAATAGGTGTGTTTCCTTTCCTACAGCTCTAGTATAGATTCATTTCATGTATTTTACTTTCCTGCAACATAGGTAGAGTGACTCTTTAAGGAACTTAGTGCACATACTGTGTCGTACCATTTCAAGTATACGTCCCTGGGTTGAAAAACTAAATGCACCTCATGGTGGGAGAAGTGATCCTTAGATTGATTAAACTATTCCTAAGAGAGGCTTTGGGAATGATCATGAAGTACCTATTGTGAGGCGGTTCATTTTTGGCATCGTTGTCGGGGATGGTGTCAAGCTAAGAAACTTTCTGAGTCATTTTTCATTTCTAAGCTAGTTTTTAGTGGTTGTAGTTTTCAATTTGCTTCACCAGTGTGAAGAATTCATTTGCATGCATCGAAGGGGAAGAAGAAGAGAAGAATATGGTAGATTCCTTCCAGGAGAGTCTACGAATTTGAATGAACAAGTTGAAGAATTTGAGTTACCTTTTGTTGACACAAGTCCTGAGTTTCCTGTAGCATCTTCTGCTGGAGCAGAACCTTTTGATATAAGTAGTCTTCGGCCTTTCACTGAAATCTTGGCCAACTTTCTTGATAATTTTCACCCAAATTCACTTGTTGTTAACAATCCTGTGTCTAGTATTCCTTTCCAACATGAACTTCAACTCCCAATACCTCCAGTAATGGCACAACCTAATTTCCTGTTTCCTCTACAAGCCTTATAAACAATGCCAATCTCAAAAATATACCCTATGGTGCACTTCCGAAGGTTTATGGGCTGATAAACAAATATTCTGACACCTTTTTGTTCAAGTTCAACATCCTCTGTCGTAGCTTTGACTATAACACTAATGCCCACAAACTCAAACTATTTCCAACAACATTGAAAAATTCAGCCTTACGATGGTTCATGGGCTTAGTAGCAAATGCAGCAGGCACATGGGATGAGATGCAGACTCTATTTTCTGCAGAAATACAAAGAATATTGCAAGGGGAGTGATCCAAGGGGAGATGACATTTTTAGAATGTCGCAAAAAGAGGATGAAACCTTGGAGGACTATGTTTCACGTTTCTTATACACCATGCAGAAGAATCCCCAACATGTTCTAGCGGATGATTCACAGAAACTAGTCTTCTTAAGAGGAGTGAACGACAACTGTTTGGAAGCATTGGACCTCATGGCTGGTGGGGACATATCCCAATCTTCTTGGGATGACCTCAAGAAAATGTGTCTCAACTACTCCAGATCAACTGGGAAGAAAAGAAGAGGATATCGAGGTCTACAGTCATTAAAGGGAGCAGTTCAGGAATTTCTAAGTTGGAGATATCTAATTTGCTAGCGGTTTTCAAGCAAGACATCATTAATGATGTTTCTACACATCTTGACACCATGATTGCCAAGAAGAAACATGCAGATGCTGAATTACAGTTAGCTGATTACTATCCTCATTACTGTAAACAAAAAAAAGATTGTGGATGTAAGCTGGTGGCGAACCTGGAAATAAACATTTGCCTACCAAGTACATGAAAATAGAAGGAGACGATGAGAAAGTGTTCTTCGTTGCTCAACATCAACCATGGGTTTCATGACAAGGTATGCCTCAGGACCCATTACAATTTTCAAATCCTTACAATAGTCAATGGAAAAACCAAAGCTATCAGAATCCTTCTCATTACTCTCATCCAGCCTGGAATAACCAGTGGCCTAACTAGAAAAATAACTAGTGGCCTAACTAGAAAAATAACCAGTGGCAAAATAATCAGTGGCCTAACCAGCAAAATCAATGGCAACCACCACAAGGAAATTGGCAGCAAAATAACCAATGGAGGGGGCCTCCACAGTGGCCTAACCAAAATCCTGCTTTTCCACAACTACCACCTTTGGTCCCTCCTCTTGTAATAATGCCACCTCTTGCACCCACTAGCCCTAATCCAAAGCAAACCCAATTACCTGCTCAGCCAACCAAATCCAAATAGAAAGCAATAGCAGCAGCCAATGTATACCACTGATACACAGCAATATCCTACCTACGCACTAGAGATATCTGATATCTATTTGAGGTCTGATACTACTTTGCCTGCACCCAAACATCCTATTATCACAGAATTTGTAGACACTCCTGCAGCATCAACACCTCTTCCAGAGGCTATATTGCAAGATACCACCCAATCAACTCAAAAATCCAGCAACACTAATGTTAAAACCTTAGTTGACCCTCCTTTTCCATAAAGGCTCACCATAGAAAATCCTATATCCCAAGAAGAAATATTGTTTGACATTCTTGAGTAGCTGAAAAATATGCACATCCAAATCCCTCTATTTCAAGCTATTAAAGACGTTCCTATCTATGGAAAAGCTATTAAGGATGCATACCTTAAAAATCCTGGAAGGAAAAAGAAGGACCCTCAAACAGTACATGTAATAGGGAAACTTGCGGATATCATGTTGGGAAAGGCTGTTATACCCAAGTATTTAGACCCTAGAAGTCTAGTAGTTGACTTGATAATTAATGGACAATCTATTAGAAATGCTTTAGTTGATTTGGGAACAGCCATAAATGTAATGACCAAAGATACAATGCATAGATTAAGTATAGAGGGCTTGAGAAAAACTCCAACAGTGTTACAACTTGCTGATAGTTCAACAGTCACTCCAGATGGTCTTATAGAAGATGTGGTAGTCACCTTAGACTCATGGGAATACCCTACTGATTTTCTTATCTTATCACCAAAAGTAAACTTTGCTGGTTATCCAAACATCCTAGGGAGACCTTGGTTAGCCACCACTAATGCAAAAATTAGTTGCAGATTAGGAAGTATGACAATTTTAAATGGTCAGGCAATAAAGAAGCTAGCACTCTATCCTCCTGCCTAGCCTCAGCCAGACTTGAGAGATACTATTTGTCTAGAATTAGGGGATGAGGAAGAAGAGGTCAACTTTATTTCCCACCTTATGATGATGCATAGACAGTCTTTTCTAAAAATGCAAGAGGAAGATGATGTAATATAGAGTATTCTTACAAATGAGTGTATAGTAGCAAAGGATGTTTTCGAAAGTTCTATTTTATAGCTATGTACCTATGAGGACTGTGTCTTTCCATAAAGCCCTGAGATAATTAGCCAATTATTTCTATGTGAAGTAGCTACAAGCCCAGTACCTGATATGTCAATGGTAGAGCTAACAACTAATGTGGAAATTTCCCCTAGTCACAATCTCCATGTAAACAACAAGTTGTCACTGCCACAATTGGCATTGTTAACCAAAATCTTGCGTAAGCATGAGAAATCCTTTGCTTGGGATTATGGAGACATGCTAGGTCTGAACCCAAAACTCTGCACCCATAGGATCTACATTAATGATGGCATCTTACCATTCCATCAGCCTCAAAGAAGGATAAACCCAGCATTGAGAGAAATAGTTAAAACTGAATTGCAAAAATTACTAGCTATTGGTTTCATCTATCCAATCTCTGATAGAAAGTGGGTATCACCTTTGGTCATTGTACCTAAGAAAGGAGGAAAATGGTGGATATGTGTGGATTACATAGAGCTGAATAATGCCACAAAGAAGGATCATTTTCCTTTACCCTTTATTGATCAAGCCTTGGACACTATGGCTAGTAAGAAATATTTTTCCTTTTTGGATGGATATAGCGGTTACAACCAGATCAACATTGCTCCAGAAGATCAGGAGAAGACTACATTCACATGCCCCTGGGGCACATATGCTTATTCTGAATTACCATTTGGCTTATGCAATGCACCAGCTACTTTCAAGAAAGTTGTAATCAGCATCTTTGCTGACATATCACATGCTTATATGGAGATATATATGGACAAATTTATTACATTTGGTTTCACATTTGAGGAAGCCCTGAAGAATTTGGAAAGAGTACTAACCAGATGTCAGGAACACAACTTGTCTCTCAACAGTGAGAAATTCTTCATGATGATGCAGCAAGGCGTAGTGCTGGGACATTTTATCTCCGAAGCTGGAATCTAGGTAGATCCTATGAAAATAGAGGTAATTCTCACACTACCTATTCCTACAAAGCAAAAGGATGTTAGGTCTTTTCTAGGAAATGCTGGCTACTATAGGAGTTTTATCTAAAATTTTAGTCAAATAGCTAGTCCTCTGTATACTTTTCTTACCAAAGAGGCCGAATTTAATTGGACAAAGGAATGTAATGAATCCTTCCTGTAGCTTAAGACACTATTGACAACTGCACCCATACTTAGGGGCCCTGATTGGAATTTGCCATCTCACATTCATACAGATGTTTTAGACTGCACAATAGGTGTTGTCCTAGGACAAAAATATAGTAACCTAGAGAATGCAAATTACTACATTAGAAAGAGCCTCCATGGACCAGAGTTAAAATATACAGTGACTGAGAAATAATTACTAGCAGTAGTTTATTCTCTGAACAAATTCCATCGTTACATAACTGGCTATCCTATTTTTGTTCATACTGACCATGCAACAATAAAATATCTCATGAACAAACCTACCATTACAAGGAGGTTAGCAAGGTGGCTTCTTCTTTTGCAAGAATTTGACATTACTATAGTTGACAAGCCAGAAAAGGCAAATGTAGTAGCTGATCATCTATCCAGAATTCACCATGCTAAAGAAGATACTACTCTGATAGATGATGCATTTCCAGATGAGCATTTGTTTCATATTGTTGTCCAAAGTCTGTGGTATGTTGACATAGCTAATAACCTTACATCTAACAAGATGCCAACACATTTTTATTACAAGGATCGGAGACTACTTGTCGATAAAATCTTTAATTTCTCTTGGATTGATAACATACTATTTTACACTGGACCTGATCAAGTAATGCAGAGATGTGTGCGAGAAGATGAGACATATGACATTCTCCATGCATGTCATAATGAGCCATGTGGAGGACACTTTGTAGAAAAAAGGACAAACCAAAAGATTTTAACAACTGGATATTACTGGCCCACACTTCACAAGGACACAGCTAGCTACACAAGGAAATGTGACAAATGTCAGAGAATGGGCCGACCAACTAGATCAGATGAAATGCCCCTAAATCCATAGGTGGTAGTAACTTCATTTAACAAATAGGGCATGGACTTTATTATCCCAATAGACCCTCCATCCAATGGGAAGTATTACATCTTGGTGTGCACTGATTATTTGACCAAATGGGTTGAAGTAAAAGCCATGAAACATGCCTAGGATCATAAGGTTGCAGAGTTTTTGTATGATGAAATTTTAACCAGATATGGAGTACCAAGAGAACTTGTAACTGACCAAGGTACCGAATTCACTTCCAATCTGATAACAGAGCTCATGAAGGAATATAATATCAGACATCGGAAGTCAATCCCTTATCACCCTCCAGCCAATGGACAGGTTGAAGTTACAAATTGGGAAATAGAAGCCATCTTAACAAAAATAGTTCATTTGCATCATCGGGACTGGAGCACCAGACTAACATAAGTCATCTAGGTGTATAGAACAACCTGTAAAACCATTCTAGGGTTTACTCTATTTGATTTTTTATATGGAAAAGTAGCCATGCTACCCATTGAGTTTGAACACAAAACTTTGAGGACAACATTGGAGTTAAATATTGATCTTCCTGCAGCATAGAAAGAGATATTGTTGCATCTCAATTCCTTAGATGAAATGCACAAATCTTCCCTAGAGTGCACTAAAATAGTCTGGAAACAAAGGAAAAAGTGGCATGACTCACATATTAAGAACAAATAGTTTCAAGTTGGCGATTGGGCATTACTATATGATTCAAGATTCAAGGAAATACCAGGCAAACTGTAGACAAGATGACTGGGACCATATGAAATAAACCATGTCTTCAACAATGGCACCGTCCAGTTGACAACAATTGATCTAGTAAACTTCAAGCTATTAGTCAATGGACATTAGTTGAAGTTGTATCACCAACCTCAAACAATAGAAGACTTCCTGTAGCAATTCTGACAACAAATTTCAAACAAGCAACAGGTAACACTTCCTACAGCAGAGGGTGAAAACCTTCTTCCTGCAACTCTTCAATGAAATTCCACCGAGCATGTCCATAATAAAAAATTTGTGTTTCCATGAAGTTCATTCCTCCATTCACTTTCTACTTCTTATTTTCAACTCATCTCATTTCTTTATCTTCCACCCACCTTCCACGTCATCAACCTTTTCCTTTAATTGCATTCAATAAGAGCCAAGTATGCTGATGCAAGCTGCTGCCACTTTCATTCCACTCTCTCCACCTTTTTCTAGCATGTGCAAAGATTGAATGATAGTACAAGATTTTCAAAAAAATTCCATTTTTAGCGCATAGATTTCGATGATTATATCTAGTACTACAATAAATGTATCATTACGACATTGAGCCAGTTCCATTCCTCATGCCAAGTATGCCAAGTGTGGACACTTTTCAATGTTTCATAGGGGGGGGAAGTGTATTAATTCCTAAAATGTTATTTCTATTTACCCCTAAAATATTTAATGTCACCTCAAATCTGTACTTTGCCTTTGTCTCATTAAAGTCCATTACTATATCGCACAACTGTCGTACCTTTATTCCCAAATTATCTTTGATTTTCAGACCTGATGTGACTTATAATTAAATTATGTGGCAACCCACAGTAAGAACTATAATTTATCTTGTTAAATACATCACCATTGTTCATGTTGAGGATAACAGAGGAATTCAAAAGGAAGTCCATAGTTTTTAAAAAAATGAGGTTTGAAATTCAAGGAATAAGGCATTTATTTACTATAGAGTAGACAAATTGAAAATTGGCAAGCACAGATGGGAGGCCAGTTGCAGAGACATGAGCCAGTAGTACATGGTGTGTTACTTTCAAATGTTTTCAAATGTTGAAGCGGTAAGAAGGTTTAATGCATGTGGCTGGTTAGGGTATTTCTTAAAGTTAACTGAATTTGATGAAGACTCGACAGTTGAATTTGCAAGTACATTTGAAGAAGGGAAAGAAAATGTATGGGGATTGACAGTGGTCACCATAGAGGAGTGGATAGCTGAAGTTACTGGATTACCAATGGTTGGAGAGAACTACCCTAATGTTCATGATGCCAGATCAGCTAGGGCCCAGCTTACCCTACCAGGCAACCCTCAATTGGAGATTACCAAACAAGGGTGCAAAAGAATGTCTATCCCTCTGTCGTATAATGAGTTGGCTACGCATATTATTAGGTATTTTACCTATGAAGGGAGATTTTACAATTTACACGCACATCATTTTAAATTACCGAGTTATGTAAGGCATAATCTTCTAGTAAATGTCCCCAAATTCTTGTACAATATGCTATGCATCAGTGCTGAGGAGACCCAAAAAGGAAATGTCAATTATGTCACCTACCATGTCCTAATTAAATTGTTAATAGAAAGATCTCTTAGGGATGCCTCTCCCATAGCATGGTTGGAATTTGTCCAGCATAAAACCCTACAACCATAGGTTAACCCTAATGTGCAAAATGGTCATGATGATGCAATACCAATTGACCCAGCCATTGAGCAAGACACCCAGGGGGCAGAAACTGAAAATATGCCTTTACCTACTCATAATCTACAAGAAAGTATGCTTATGAGATCAATGTACCCACTTCTTCCTGAACCAAAGGAAAATGGAAATTAGAGGGAGAAACTTCTGTTCCTATAGACAAGCCACAGACCCCTACTACATCAAAGGGGAAGAAAAGGAAGTCAGTTCCTGTAACAGCTACTCCTACAGCAGAGAAGCTGAAGAAGGCTATTAAGAAAAAGGCTATAGAGATTGAAGAAACCCCTATGTGAAGAAGCCCTAGAATGAGAGGACAACTCCCTAGAGTATCCTCAGAAAGCCAACCTGCTTCTCCTTTGCAATTTGATGAATAACCCAATATAAAAATTATTTTGGATGACTCCCCAAATCAATATGCAATTCCAGGCTTTCCTCCATATTCAACAGAAACTTAAAAAGCTAAACCTGATGTTTACCAAAATAGTCCCCAGGAAATCCATCAGGATATCCCAGACAGTAACGAGGAGAGTGCCTCAGTAACCCATCAGTCAGCCTACATAGAAACTGCCTTAGTTCTCTAAAATAAAACTTGGTTAATAAGTTTCTTAGAGAAGTCATGGAAGGAACAGAGGAGGTAGAGTAACCAGGTAGAAGATTGTAGCCCAATCACCTTGCAGACGCTTCTCTTTGTCTTACATAATAAGTACATTTTAACAACAACTTTATGGGGAGAAGAGAAAAAGAAAATGAAGAAAGTAATAACAGAGCAAGGGGAGGAGATTGCATAATTGAAAGAGCAATTGGAAATACAGAAACAAAAGATGGATCATGCCCTGAAGTTGGCTGATCAAATAATTGTATACAGACCACCCCTAGGGTTTATACCATCTATTTGAAAAAATAGTTCCTATTGTTCCAACTAATGATGACTATTAAAGATATAGACTCTGAGTTCAAGTTAGCCCAAGAATTTTATGGCATATACCAGACCCTTCCCTCATGGCAGCAAAATTTACTTTGTGAGCTCTACATACATAACTTCATCATTCCAGCAGAAACTCAGTGGAACCCTCTACTTTATATAGGGGATGTACACCTAAGGGCATTAATGTCTTGGATGCACAATGAAGCCAACTATGAGAGAGAGCTATAAAATCATAGGGAACATGAGAAAATAGAGCCATTTCCATTAAGGGCATAAAGCAGCAAGCCAGATACACTCCTTAGAGATTGGCTCAATTTGACATATGGAAAAATTAAGGAGGAAACCAGGGATAAAATTATTGGGATTCGAACAGAGGTCTATGCAGAGTATGATAGTTTGTCTTACTTCATCTTTCAAAGAGCCCTGGATGGTGCCAGAAGTAGATGGGGTAGGTTATCCAAGGCATTGAAGAAATCAGAACCACATAGTCCTATCAACCTCCAAGAAGCTATTCAAATAGCACCAAAGTACATGCAACTGGGAAGGAAAATTAGATAGGAACTCTGGTGTCCACTCACCATGTAGCCAAGAATACTCCTTTGGCCCCTGTATGACATCAATACCGACAGACTTGACCGATTGTAGGAGGATCAAAGAGTGGATGTCTAGGAGAAGACAAGGGGGTTCTACTACACTTTCAAGAGCCAGAGGCGAGGGAGGATAGAGGTTGGATATTTTAGAGAAACTACAAAAAGATGTAATGCTTGAGGACAAGCATTCAGCTTACTAGGGGGTAGATGATGAGACCATTTACTGTCTCTATTATATTAATCTTTATACTCTATTTTTAAGTATTACCAGAACAGTCATGGACCTATAATCAGTTGAACTTATGTCAAAGTACAGATAGAACTATTAAACCTATGGGTAGAATAGATATGTCATATTGTCCCAATATTGTATATATGTTGCAGTATTTCATATAATAATAAGAATATGTGCTCTAATATTTGGATCAATTTGATTAAGCTACTTGTATGAATATCTTTGTATGATAACTAACCTTCCATGAAAAACGAGCCACTTGGGAGTGGTCAAAAGTATTCAAAGAGAACATTAAAGACAAGCTGCAAACAGATAACCATCATGGCATCAAAAGACATGGCTACCACAAATAAGGAGCCAATGTTTCATAAATGCATGAATCTAGCATTGTTATATTCCTTCTGTACTTCTAACATTTTGACTCGGTCACCTAGACTTCATTGCATATGTCATGGGAAATTGTGTTTCCTATTTTTTCTCCCTGGTGTAGTTTCAATTAGATGGTTCCTTTTCTGTTTTAGAATAAAGAAGTCAATCCTCTATTTATAGGGAGGAGACTATTATTTTGTAAGTTCAGAAATTTTGGAATACATTGTTCTGATTGTATCTTGCACAACAATTTCATTTTTAGTTTTACGTACCATTCTCATGTAATCAGTTCTTGAAATATAATGAAGTGACTTTTGGTTTATCTTCTATGTTAATAGATTAGCAGAAGCCAACCAAGGGGGCCCACTTGGGAGATGGATTAGAGTAGAGTAGAATAGATTTACTTTCTACATTTCCAGCATTCTATATAGAAGATTACAGTTTATTCCTGTAGCATTGTACTTTGTGAATGTTCCTACAACACCTGCAAGGATAGTTATAGTGGATGCTCTAGGTTGAAAGAATAGGTTTAAGTAGAGTTTTAAATTTGTAGCATTCATTTTAATAAGTAATAGGTGTGTTTCCTTTCCTGTAGCTCTAGTATAGATTTTTTTCATGTATTTTACTTTCCTGTAGCATAGGTAGAGTGACTCTTTAAGGAACTTAGTGCACATACTGTGTCATACCATTTCAAGTATACATCCCTGGTTTGACAAAATAAATTCACCTCATGGTGGGAGAAGTGATCCTTAGATTGAATAAACTATTCCTAAGAGATGCTTTGGGCATGATTACTAAGTACCTATTGTGAGACAGTTCAATCAGTACCTCTAAAAATTTTGTATCACGTTTATCAATTAACCTTTGTAATCAATTGTATATCCATTCAATCTGATTTATACTGTCTTGATGTGTGTTATATCAATTCATAACATTAACATACATGTGAAAATTCATAGAAACATTCATGAAAGTAAATTAACACATAACACAAGATATGATATCATAGAAAAATCCTGTGAGGAAGTAAAAATTGTCGTGGGAATAGCACCCACAAAATCTTCACTATCTACATATTGGAAGGGGCCAATTAAGGCTTACAATTTGATCACTTCTCATGATCTACACTACTAAGAGTATCGGTGGAGAACTATTAAATTCTACTCTGTTAAGAGATTTAGTAACACTGTTCAGTGTGCACTCAGTTAAGAGATTTGTTGTTGGACTGTTAAATCCACCTTCCTTGAAAGGATTTTTACACTTTGCTCCATTTCTTAGAATGATAGAAAATTACAAATTGACCTGGTAAATGAAATCTCCTATTGCTAATACAGATCTAATTTAGTTTACATAAAAATATTATCACCTAATTGTGATTGAATAATACCTCTGATTCTCGGTATGCTCTGTTGTTGGTTCTTGCTAACCAAATTCACCTTTTTCTATTCTTGTTCTTGAAACTCTCAATCGGATCCATAGATGTGCTCATTTGATTCATTCATGTTCTCCTCTCTCTTCACATCATTTTTCATCCATGATAATGAATGATTGTAACATCTATTTATAGATGGATTGACTTCATCAAGTTTTGATAAAAACAATGTTAACTCTAAGATCAAGTTTACAACTTATACCTAGATCTCCTAGTCTATGTGCTTTAAATTAGTTTGACTGATTAAAGCACTTACATTCATGTATCTTGTCCCTAAATAAATGGATTTAGAACAATTAAATATCCTATAAATAGAATACACTTGCTTTATTTGATGTGGAAGTCAAATCCACTTTTTGCGGGCTACAACTGACTTTCGGTTCCGTATATCGATCATGCTTGACTGTCCTTCAGTTTTGTTCTGTTAGTTGCACTTTAAATATCTTGTCGGTATGCACTGTATCTTTCAGGTCGGGTTCCTTTGTCGGGTTCCAGTTTATCTTTCTACTTTGTGATTTCAGTTTACACACTAAGTTGTGTCGTCGGTTCACTTTGCACTTAGTCATCTTCAGTGATCTCTTAATATCTGATCTTCAATTTTCTCAATCATGTCTTTCAGTGTATGCTTACCAAAAGTGTAGTTTGCATACTAATGGAAAATTAATTTCATCAATCTCCCCCTTTGATATTAGTATCAAAAACTGATATGTGCAAAATACTAACAAAATGTTAAGTATATACAACATATATAATCGTTAGTCATTTAATGACTCCCCCTATGTATATGCTGGTATATATGTACATATGATGTATTTCCTTCTACATATCATTTTCTCATATGAATATACATATACATATTTACCATTTTCCCATATGAATGAATGAATATATGTCATTTTATCTGTTAAGTATTTTGTACTCATCATGTTCCCCCTTTTTTGATATTAAGGGCAAAGGTCATTACCTTATAGCTTATCAAAAATGTAGGAGTGTGAATACTTCATGTCTTCCATCATTTTCTTCCATTTTTCTTTGAGGTTTTCCAAAGCCATGTTCTCGAGTGTGATCTTTGAATGCATGTCTTAGATGTTGTCTTCTACAGACATCTCGGGAGTTGCAATCAGTTGCCTTGCTGAACTAATGTGTTGTTGGAGCAATGTAAGATTCAGTAGAAGTTGAGCTTGGAGCTGGGTTACTTCTTCCCTAAAGAGTGTTTCTGCCTCCCACAGTTCCTTTCTTAACCTTTTAATCTCTATGATCTTCTCATAATGCATTTTGACTACATTGGCTCCATCGGTGGTTAAGCTTTGTGCATTATTTGCTAGATCTATATCCAGCTTTGCAACGTTGTCACTATTCTCCTTAGTGAAATTTTCTATTGTGCTCAACTTTTGAATCAAGATTATAGCTTCAGATATGATTGGATCTAATTCAATGATGAATTCTGATAGCTTTACCTTATTTACTGTCACTTCTTGGCTGATGTTCTCAATGAGCTTTAGTTGGTACTTCATCTCATCTCTCTCCTCTATTGCCTTCTCAGCATCAATATTCTGAGTTGTAATTGTATCGGTTAGAGTAGCTAATTGATCTAGTATCGGCTTGTTTTGATCAATATCAACATCGGGAACAATTTGATGTAATATGTCCCGTGTTGTCTCCAGTATCATGGAGTCCGTGTGTTGTTTCTTCAGCTTCTCCTGCAATGCCTTCATTTGGAATATTTCTCCATATTCTTGTAATGCTTCAAAGTCAAGTGTAGATGGGTGACACTTTGGTATTTCAATGAGTTCATCCAGGGTGACCTCTAACTTGTTCTTCTTTGATTTCTTCTTCTTCTTCTGAGACTTAGTAGAATATAAAACCATTGCCAATTTCTCGGCGTTCTCTATTGTGCTTGATGAAGTGACCTATTGTGCTTCTTTCTGCTACTTGGCATTAGTTTCAGCTTGTTAGATGTCTACAGACATCTCCACACTCACCTTAACATCTTTGGTAGCATGCTTTTTAGTGTCTTCAAGAGTACCATCTTTAGGTTTATCTCCTTCATTGGTGTTCTTAGCTTCATCAGTTTTGGTTTCTGCATTTTTGTCTTGTGTATCTGCATCCTTTTCTTTATCTCCTCCTTTAACCTTATCAGTGTTGGTTACATCATGAGTATCTCTGATGTCTTGTTGACCATCGGTGATGTATTTGTTTTCTTCTTCCCCTGTATCCTTGGGAGTATCCTTCTCAGGTGACTTTCTTGATTCTTGTAGGATATTGATAGCTTGTATCAATATTGGCATATTGCCTAGAATATTCACTTGTGCAGTGCCAACTATTGTGTCCTATTCATCATTTTTATCCTTTGCAATAGTGACATCTTCATCCTTATTCACTTCCTCTGTTGGGTCATCGGTAATGTTTATGACATTAGTGTCCAAAATGTTGTCATTTGTGCTATCTGGCCATGATTCATCTGCAACATATGCAGTCTTGTTGCCAGTTGTATCATCTTCTTCTTTGTCTAACTCAGTGGATGTGTCATCTTGAGCTTCCTTGTCAACATCTTTTTGTTGAAGGTCTTTGTCAGGGCTTTCCTCCTCAGTAGGTCTATTCATTATCTTGCACCATTTCTTGTGGTTGTCCTGATCAAGCTCTATAAGCTTTCCTTAAATAAATTTGTATTCTCTTAGGTTCGGTGAGAACTCCTTTTTGTACTTCTCCATCATTTCATCTATTTCTACCTTCTTTGATTTAGGTGGCATGAGAGAAACAAGTACTCTCTCTCTTATCTCTTTTTCATTCTTCAATGCAAATGTCCAACGAGAGTATAGTTTATCCAAGAGTTCCCTTGGTACATAACTTCCTTCAAACTGGATCGATACATATTTAAATTTGTACTTTTTGGCTATGATGGCATCCTGTATTTTATTTTCATCTTATGGGTCTAACTTTAACCTCTTCTAATCTTTGAATCTGATATAGATCCAGAGTTTGCAATAGATTTGAATATGTCATCAATAGGTTCAGGAGGTGTTACCTTGACACTTTCTACTTCTACAGCTTCATCCTGCTCAGTGTCTTCTATATCCTCTCAGGTTCTTATGAATTTCCTTCCTTTCTTTTTTTTTCCCTCTCTTCGGTGCGGGAGCTTTCCTCTTGTAAGTCCTTACCTTTCCTTTCTTTATAGGTGAAGGAGTAGAATCTTTTGATGTTTGGCTTCTTTTCCTAGAAGCATCTGTTGTCCTTATATTTTTAGTTGGTGGTGGAGGTGGTGAGTCTAACTCTATTTCCTCATATTCATCCTTTCCTTCATCTTTACTGATAGATAATCGGTCTTCAGTTTCTTCCTCCTTTTAAAATTCTTCATCCTATTTAGCCTCTTCCTCGGTTGCTAATAGTATCTTTTTCAGATCCTTCACCATCTTGTCTATCTTCCTGACAATTTTCTTCACAACTAGGTCAGATTTTATTCTTGTCTTGGCCTCTTCATATGTTCCGAATTTTAGTTGTTTCTTATCCAATGGTTCATTGATCAAGACATCAATTTCCTTAGTTGCAAGATCAATGTTGATCTCATACTCTAATGGTTGCAACCATGTTGTCCTTGGTATAGTAGGCTTAATGTATGTTTTATCAGTGGGTATATGCACTAAGATGGGGGACCAAAAAGGTGCCAAATACCTTTTTGGCCCCCATCCGCACATAGGACACATGCCCTAGAGGGTGCACGTCCTATAGCCTGTGCCACCCTATGGTTTGGGTAATTTAAACCATAGGGTGTGCGCCCTAATTTTTTGTATAAAGTGTTTGGGAAGCCATTTTTGTGGCTTGTTTTCCTTCTCCAAACTCATGGCTTGCTATTTTTCTCTTCATAATAGCGTGTACACGATTCATTTTGAGGTTTTCTCCATCAAACTAAAGCAAAAAATGGCTCCACGACATCAACAAGGTCAAACCATAAGAAGAGGTAAGTGATTCTACAACCATGAATGCTATTTGTATTGAAATTTAGGTTTAATTTTTAGTTTTTATTCAAATTTGATTGTCAAAGACTCTTGTCTTAAATTTTATGTTTAATTAGATTTTTAAAATAGATTTTCTTTTAATTGCCAGGAAGGAATGATATCCCCACAGAAAATCCTCAACCAAACCCTCCATCTTCTCTTCATGAACAAATGGATGCTTAAAATAACCAAGCAAATGAACCCCAACCACCCTCACCAATTGAGAAACCTCCTCTTGGAACACATGAAAACTTGATAAACCAAATAGAAAAAGGGAAAACAGAAATAGAATCTTTAATTAGGAGGTTAAAATATTCTATTGGTACAAATCCTAGAAGGGAAACACTTTCAAAATCATTAAAATTGATCTTGACCCACGAAGGTTCAGTTAGTGGGAAACTAAATTTATGGCATGACAAAAGAGAAGAACAAAAATAATATTATGAAAATAAATTATCATATGAGGACATAAAAAAAAATAAAAATCACAAAAGCCGACATTTGCAAACTTTTTAAAAAGCCAGGGGAAATTGAAACTCTTAAACCCACAACAAGGAGGATCCCAATTCATTGGTGCTTGAATGAAGATATAAAAACAAATTTTTGGGATAGATGGTGGATGGTCTTTGATTCCCTTCCCTGTAACAATCATGAGGTTCCTATCTATTTCCTGAGGAAACTCTATTGTGAGTTTGTCCTGAAGGAAGTGGCAAATTATTTTGACTTTCTAGAGTATCAGGGTAGAGGTGGGGGGTCATCATTTGATAGACCTATGGCATGTCGTGACCCTAATGCATCTAGGTTTCCCAGTGGCAAGCCACATGTGGATCATGTTAGTATTCCTTCCAATGTGAAGGAATACGTGGAGGTGGACACACTAGCATGATTAGTGCTCTGACACAGACTCTCATTCAATGTGCCACTCCTCTAGTCGAGGGTGACCATGGTAAGTTTGCGAGGGGTCATTTTTGTCATTATTATGGATCCCTGTGCACATTTGGTGCTACCGAGAGAGAGGAAGAGGATGATGGACTGATTACTGATGATTTTCTCAATACAACATTTGGCATTGATACACAGGTAAATATTTCCAAGTTCATTAAATTTATTTGATCATGTTTCATTTTTAAATGAATGAATTTAATTAAATTACTATCTATTGTTTATGATCAAAATTCAGGGAAAGAGTGTCGGTGGCAGTGGGAATGATCACCCAGACCCTTTATACACTATCATGTCAACTCCACAAGTATGTATCAAATAAAACATTTTTTAAAGTATACATTTGATTTTTCTATAATTATATGGATGTTTGTCTCATAACTTATTGTGCATGTACATTAGTTCACTACTGGACCATCGACATTGACTTTAAACAGCAAAGGGTCTCATTCACATTTTGTTGAGGTATTTTTATTTGCATGTTAATTTGATTTACTTGATTATATTTAATTAATGAATGAATGAATAACTAAATTAGTAGACAAATTATGATCAAAATCTAGAGTCAAAGTTGTCATGACAATGATCACATTCCTTCACCTGGCTTTGTGACAACATCATTTAGTCCACATGTATATATGTAATAATGCATTATAATTAACAAGTCAGTGGTTTTTTCTTATATTAATGGTTGTCTTATAAATTATCATACATGTGCACTAGTTTGATGTTGGAGCTACGACATCGACACCACACACTTAAGGATGCGGTGGCACCTTCATAGAGGTATCATTTATTAATTAGTGGGGTTGTAAATTATTATAGGTATTCTTGATAACTACATAATACTCTTGCTGCTTCATTTTCAATTAATGACAGCAGAGACTCCTCCTTTTGTTCGTGATAGTTTGAATCATGGCGTAGCTACAGCTATAGCTAGTTCTGACGCATTGACTGAGGTATGAAAGAGATAACTTAATTAGAATTGTTATTTTAATAGTTTTTATTGAAATTTTTAATGATATTAATGTATGTATTTTAAATATTATTTTAATCATTGTTGTAGGGACTCGGTAGATATAAATAGCGACTATTTGTTAGCGGTAAGAAAATACTCTATTTTATGTCATCCTATAATTAAATTCTATGTATATTAGTTATTTATGTTTATACTTGTTATTTTATCAGCTCGAGCTGCAGAAGAGTCTAGATAGGAGGACTATTGAGTGCACTTGCAAGAGTACTACATCTCTATTGACGCGACGATCGAAGACAACCCGGGATTTGTTTTCTTCCCCTTTCAGGAAATGACTAGATTAGGGATAGTCATTGTATGCCAATATGGAATTACTGGACATATTTTTGTATATTGTATAAGTGACATATTCTATATCCATTTGGCTTTCATGATGCCAATTTAACTTTATTAAACATATTTGATCTATGACATTATTGGACACATATATTTTTCTTCATTATCTACAAATATATCATTTGTACTGATAAAGACTACTTTATGTTTATGTGGATGTCTTATGCTTTGTAAATTGCTTGTCTTATATTTATGTTTGCACTTGTATCTATGTATATTGTTACTGAATAATTCATACTTAATGAGAATATGCATGTTTCATTTCATAAACCTAGACTCGTAATTTTCATTCTAACACATTAATGAAATTATAATAGTTTATATAAGATAAAAAATATCAATCCTACCCAATTTTAGTCCTACTGGAGCATTTTGACCATCTGGACCTATTTAGGGAACTACAAGAACGTTAAGGGATGCACCAGTACATTGTGGTCCTGAATGTTCAAATGAGTTATGAAGCATAAAAATTTTATTCCTGGCATTTACACATCAAATTGAAGGTGTTAGCAGAGACAGTTCAATATCAGGATGAGAGGTTTTCAAAATATGTAATGTTTCAACTTTCAACTGTGCAACATTGCACGTTTTTGCATCAACTGAGATTGGGTTGGAAAATAAAAACATAAGCGAATCTCCAAAATCCAAGATAGGTTATTGTAGGCCTTCATGACATGGTCCTGTAGCACTTGATGGCTGGTCGATACTCCTCGGGAGCTCTGAGAAATAGACTACTGAACATCAACAATTTTGTTGCCTGGTGTACCTCGAGGGACACTTGGCTCCAAAGTGGTTGGAAATGTTTGAGCCTCTTCGCCTCTATGGCAAGGTCATTCCTAGAATTCACCCACCATTTTGGAGCTGTTGGCAGAGACGGTTTGATACCATGACAAGCAGTTTTCAAGATATGCAATGTGTCAGCATTCAACTACACAACATTGCAAGTTTTGGCATCAATCGAGATTGGGTTGGAAAATGAAAATGGAAGTGAATCTCCAAAAATTGAGATAGATTATTTTAGGCCTCCATGACATGGTCCTTTAGCACTTGAAGGATCATTAATACCCCTTGGGAGGTCCGAGAAACAAACTACTAAATATCAGAAAATTTGTTGCCTGTGCACCTTGAGGGACACTTGGCTCCATA
>MU225639.1:1043422-1055033 GCA_018584345.1 Thuja plicata
TGCAGAAGATGAATACAAGAAGGAGAGACTGAATGATTTGGTAAAGAACTTTACCTTAGACTTGAACTCCTTAAAAATTGGGCAATCCATACTAAAAGAGTTGGCAGCTAAAGGCAAGAGAATCATAACAAATTGCATGGACAGAGTGAAGCTTACCTCTGAGCACACCGAAAAGGTAGAAAAGGTAGAGTTAATGGTGGATAGCATCAGAAAATCAGTTGAATCATCCACGCAAGACATGAACATATGAAATAATGTCTATCAAGGACAGTTGGATAAAATTGAGAAGGCAAAATTAGAAATCAGCAAGATAAGAATAAGGCAAACCCAGTTGAGAAATGCACTTGCGCCATCTCTAATAGTCCTTAATGAGAAAATTAAATAGATTGATGACACCATGGTGACATAAGATCAAGTTCCTTGCATGGATTTAATAAAAATGGAGAAACTGACATATGCCCTATGCGTGCATCTTCAGACAGTTGATGCTATGAAAGTATTTTGGCAGAAAGAGATTCAATCTCTTCAAATTGTATACCCTGAAGTTTACATGGAGTAAGTATGCAGAAGACTTACTAGTTTTTGTCACCTTTGTCATTAATGTCAAAGGGGGAGCAATATATAATGTGTATATGCAAAAAAGTATATGTATATATCAATAAGTTATGATATACAAGTCACATTTTGTGTTAAGTCATTCTGAGTAACTTGGCCACATTCCTTTGTTGCCATAAATGACAAAGGGGGAGATTGTTGGAGATTTGAATTCCTGAGGATGCATGACTCATTTTGTGTTGTCATCATGGTAAAAAAGTCATGTTTAGTTTCTGTCTTGAAAGACAAAGTGACTAAGTATGGAAAGCAGGGCAAACAGAGATACTCAGCGATCAGCACATCAGTGCACATGCAAGAGATCGATTTAGCATATGCACATTTAGATATAAGTTGTATGACATGTGTACATGCTACATCCAAACACACATAGTATAGAACAATAGTACGGCAAAGTTACAGGCACATCAGTAGACTCGCAATCCAGAAGACAGAGCATGGAAGGAAACTATTGTTTTGATCAGCGTGAATTATTTTGTAATGTAATGGCTAAGAACCTTTTGTTCTATGTTTGTAATGATGTAATTATCATTTTAGTAAACACGCTTGAGCCGACTTGTTCAAAAGCATTGTATATTTTGTTTTAGGGCTGACTAGTGTTTTGTTTTGGGTCGCGCCTATTCAGATATGAACATATAAGTATGTAATGTAAAGTAATGTTACAAGTGTCGATTAGTATGTAAGAGGAAGATACAAAGGGACAATATAATGAATTCAGTATATGATATATCTCTTTAAGAGAGTAAGAGAATTCACGCATACATGAAACTGATCAGACAACAGTGTCATCACAGTAGTTCATTTTGATATAGTGCATATCATCTTTCAGAAGGTTGTAGCCTTCATCTTATTGGGCAATGAGCCTAGGCAGTGAGCCATATACCTTTAACAGGGTTTTGTAAAAGACTCCTAATATGGTCAGACCTTTAACCAGGTCATTGTACTAATATTGGAAAGACTACTTCTAACAGTGCAAAGGAACTCTCACAGGTTCATTATACTTAGTACAATATTTGTGGGTACTAATTCCCACCGGGGTTTTCCTCTGATCAAGGTTTCCCCATAATCATATCATGTGTTATGAGTTCTTATGTTAAGCTTCATTCTATGTATGTTTGATTTATTTTTAAGTTTCTGAAAAGTAATTAATAGACAAACACTGATTCACCTCCCCCCCTGCTCTCAGTGTTTCTAACAGCCTCAACATTACGAACATCAACAACATTATGTATCAGTTGTGTACCTTCAACTAAAGTTGACATGCCTTAAAATTGAGATGTGAAAGATGGATCCTCACCAACTTGAGATATTAATGGTGTGCCTTCAAAATGAAATGATGTTGTGCCTACACCTTCGGATATAGATAACAGTGTGCCTTCAACATGACACAATGTCGTTCCTACACCTTAAGATGTAGCTAATGGTGTGCCTTGAACATGATACAATAGTGTGCCTTCAAGATGATACAATGGTGTGTCTCCAACATTGGAAGGTGGTATCTCTTCAACTTGGGAACTCATAGATGATGTGCCCACATATTCATAATTCAATTATCTTGTTGCACACAATTTTCTCATCCGTTGCCTTTTTGTTTCCAATTCCAATTCTCTCTTACTTTTTATTGATGTTTCATGTTCCTCATCCAAAGGAAAATCTTCTTCTATGGTATGCAATTTTTTGTGTTCACGAAGTTGTGTCATTCTTTCCCTTTTCTTCTCTTTGTCTCTTTCATGTTCTTTTGGTGTTAGAGTCTTTGCTCATTTCCTTGGCATGATGATGATTTCTACATATGAATTCATTACAATTTTTAAATTATTATATTAATCTATGACAAGAAGGAAAACTTTATAATATCAATCTAAATTATATTAACTCAAAATATAATAGAAATATTTTACAATATGTTAAATTATTTCTTCAACAAATCCATATCATAGCAATGCAAATACAAAAGACTCTTTATTCACAATTCACATGTAAAAAATAAAAAACTTACCTCAGTGGATCAATTTCGATGAAGATTGATTGAATTTTGTTCTTTGATGTTGACATCTAAACAAAAATTTGTTGCAAATTGATAGAATATACTTCTTTGTGATTTTCAACACTATGAAAAGTGAACATTTATCGAGTAGACTGTAAAAAATAGATAACAACAATAAAAAGTGGGCCTCTTTCATGAGTTTGTTAACTTTATTACCATTTTTTGTGTTCTTACATAGGGTGTACGCCCTATGTTAGACAAAAAAAGACAAAGAGAGAGATAGAGAGAGGTGTCAAGAGAGAGAAAGAGAGAGGAGTGGAGAGAGAGAGAGAGAGAAGGTGAGAGACATAGGTGATAAGGTGAAAGAGAGAGGGAGGGATGGGAGAAATGGGTGAGAAGGATCCTACAACCCCTTATGACACCTTACAACCCATTAGGAAGCCGAAGAGTACATCTTAGGGGTCATAAGTTGTCTTAAGGGGTCTTTAGACCTATTAATGGGTCCTACAACCCCTTATGACATGTTACGACCCATTAGGAAGCCTAAGAGTACATGTTAGGGGTTGTCAGGTGTCTTAAGGGGTCCTAAGACCCATTAATGGTTCCTACAACCCCTTATGACACCTTAAGGCCCATTAGGAAGACTAAGAGTACATCTTAGGGGTCCTAAGGTGTCTTAAGGGGTCTTAAGACCCATTAATGGGTCCTATGACCCCTTATGACACCTTACAACCCATTAGAAAGCCTAAGTGTACATCGTAGGGGTCATAAGGTAGCTTAGGACCCATTAATGGGTCCTACGACCCCTTATGACATGTTACGACCCATTAGGAAGCCTAAGAGTGCATCTTAGGGGTCGTAAGGTGTCTTAAGGGTTCCTAGGACCCATTAATGGGTCCTACAACCCCTTAAAACACCCCATGACCCCTAAGATGTACTCTTAGGATTCCTAATGGGTCATAAGGTGTCATAAGGGGTCATAGGACCCATTAATAAGTCCTAAGACCCCTTAAGACACCTTATGACCCCTAGGATGTACTCTTAGGCTCTCTCTCTCTCTTCAATAATTCTACAAATAGTCATCCAGACTTCCTTGGTTGTTTTCCATTGTTTGCCATGACTTCATGTTGCAATCCTGCTTAGCTCTCCAGCTCTAAGTTAGAGAAACTAAAAAGATAAAATTAGACAAACATGTCATGACACCCATGGTAGTAAGAAAGGTCACTTCACAGAGAATCTACATGTAATAATCATATCGTGCATACCAAAAATATTGTGTCAAGTTATGCTCAAATGCATTGTACACCCCTTACATAATTCAAAATCCTTGGGAATTCATAGAAAATAGAAGATTGATTTCCATCCAGTCCATATCTAGTGCACCTATTATTGCCTGACAGATTATTACAAGGGCTTCCACTTATTATGAGATCAAAACCTCCACTTGAGTTAATCATTTCATCAAGTCTTTCTACTGTTAGATCCTTCACATCCCCCACCTCAATTAGTTTACCATTTTGATATGATTTTTCCCACCATCTTCTGAGAATAAGCTTGTTTTGTTTGCAAATTTCTGTAGATACAACATAATTCAGTAGAATACCCAAATGATGCAAAGAAACTTCTACACCCCCAATTCCAAAGAACAGAGAAAGGAAATTTATCCCCTTTGGATAAATAGGCTTCAAAATAGAAAGGTAGTATCTTATCATTTCTACCAGGTGGAAAGCATTTCCAAGGGATCATATACACTCTATCCTGGAAGAACAGATATGTGTGTGGCAAAGGTAAAATCTGACAATACTTTTGATATTCAGGAAATGCCTCTTCAATTGTCATTGGTGGCAAAGATAAAATCTAAAAATGATTATCAATAGGAAGGTTATGCACGTAGCCATGTTTTGTACTAGAAACTGAAAAGTACTTAGAATCCACAAATTCTAGTTCAATATTATGGAGATATCGGGATATTTTTTCCCATATGTACCCCTTATTGTATTAAACACATTTTCAAAATAAAAAATAGGGGGGTCCTTGCACAAAATTTTTAAGCTTCAGCCGTCGATCGATAGGGTGACTCCATGTTTTTTTCAACATGGCGTAGTAAACAAAAATTCATATCATCTTCTATAGACAAACTTTTGAAAGATGTACTTCCTTCCAAGTTTATCTTCTAAAATGGTTTCTTGTGATGGGTTTCATTGTGATTGTTTAATATTTCATTCAATCCCTACAAAAGGAAACCTTGGTTAGCATGACTAATCAAATTGATGACACACACACACACACACACACTCTCTCTCTTTCTCTCTCTCTCTCTCTCTCTCTCTCTCTCTCCTTTTGTTATTTTGTGTCTAATATAGGGCATACGCCCTATACTTACTATAGGACATACACCCTTGTAATGACATTGATATTTACCAAGCCTAAGGTTTGGATTTTCCTTCGAGTTCCAACCCAAAGGCCTGGAGGATTCAAATAGGCCTGAGTCATGTTTTCTAGCAAACATAGAAAAAAAAACATTTTTTCTTATGTGCTCTCCATCAGGTTTTTTGGAAAGTTGACTCCTAGAGAGTATATGGCTTATTTTGTGTTTTCATTATGGAAAAAAAGTCATATGAAGTTTTCATAGTAAACTATGAAGTGGAAAATTGACTAAGTATAGAAGATAGAACAGAACTTTGACTTGCAGTCAATCAGGGAATCAATGCACATGCGTACGATCACCTAAGGATATGTGCATTCAGACTTAATCTCTATGGTATGTTATTATTCTTACCCTATACATGCACGGTATGGAATGTCAGTACGGACAAGTTACAGAAAGAACAAGTTCACCATCAGTCCAGAATACAGAGTATGAAGCCGACTTCATTGTTTTGATTAGCGTATAATATTTTTTTATGTAATGGCTAAGTGCCTATTGTAGCAAGCTAGTAATTTTGTATTAAAAATTTTTGTAAACACTCTTAAGACAATTTGTTTGGAAGCATTGTGTATTATGTTTTTGGGCCGACTATGGTCTTGTGTTGAGTTGCATCTATTCAGGCGTAAAGATATATATATATATATGTAATGCAAATATACATTTGAAGTGTTGTTGAATAAGTCAGAGAAAATGGATAGTAGAGCAGTATGAAGATATCATTATGAGATAGAGCACTTAAAGAAGTTAAGACCATATGCACATAACTGGAACTGATCAGACATCTGTGTCACATATAATAGTTCATCTTTAGATAAAGTGTATATCTATTCTCAGGAGGTTGTAGCCTTCTTTCTCTTTGAGCAGTGAGCTCTTGGATAGTGAGTCCTCACCCCTAATATGGTTAATTGTAAAAGACTCCCAACAGGGTCATACCCTTAACCAAGTCATTGTACTCATATTGTAAAGACTGCTTCTAATAGGGCAAAGGAACTTTAACAGGTTCATTATACTAGTACAATATTTGTGGGTACTAATTCCCACCATGGTTTTCCTCTAATCAAGGTTTCCCCGTAATCATTTCAAGTGTTATGTGATCTTGTGTTATGCTTCATTTGATGTATATTTGATTTATCTTTAATTTTCTAAAATTGAATAATAAGATAAACACTGATTCACCCCCACCCCCTCTCATTGTTTCCAACAATTGGTATCAGAGCCTGGTCCTAAGGGAGAAAATGTTAACCACTTGAGGAGATCATGGATTTAGTATAATTCAAACATCTAAAAAAGAATCTTGAAGCATCCCTTGAAGATCTAGACAGATCTGAGAAAGAAAATGAAGAACTCAAACTAAAATTTGATGGCTCACAAATGATTATCAAGAAACTAAGGAAAGAACTAAAAGATTGCTCCAGCAATGATTTGAAACTGAATGAAGAGAATAAGTCCCTAAAAGATAAGATAGAAGAATTGAATGATCAGTTAATTGATAACTTAACATCTATTGAAGAGAAGAACAAAGAAAACAAACAGTTGGATGATGAACTCATGCAAGCCAATTTGAAAATCTTGGAATTGGAAAATATCAAGAACAATATTGAAACTAAATTATCAGGAGAAAAAGACAAGATTGAAAAACTACACACAAGTTCTGATCTAATTCAATCATAGCTCTATGCACAAAAGCTAAAAGGTGACACCACTGGTATGGGATACAGTTTATCTCAAATTGAAATCAACTCATCACAAGAAAGAAAGAAAGCTCTAATAGAATCTTTAGAAGAAAAGAAAACTGGAAATCATGAAGAGACTAAAGTAGAAGATAAGCACAAGGCAGTCAACTGTACTTGCTATGCCTGAACAAGCATGGACACTTGGCAAGAGATTGTAAGAATGTAAGACCCTTCAATGGTTACAACTACTCCTGCAATAAATTTGGTCATAGGGCTATTCATTGCAGAACAAATCAAAGAAATCAGTCACAACTGAACCAAAGGAATCAAACTCAATTCAATCAGAGAAATCAACCTCAAAGAAAATTGGAGAACATTACATGTTAGATATGTAACTACAATGGACACACAGAAAAATAATGCAGCATGATGAACAACACCAAACCTCCTATCATTTTTCACTCATGTGGAAAAGCTGGACACATCTCAAGGTTTTGCAGATCAAGAACAAAAGGACAAGAGAATCCCAAGAAGTCTTTGTTTGAAGAGTCAGGAGAAGTTAAGTTTTTGGAAGCTAAAGCTAACTCAAATAAAATATGGGTTGAAGTAAGGAAGGATATTTTAGAGAACAAGGTAGCAGATGCATCCTCAGTGGATGCACCTTCTACTTCTGGATAGTTGACCCTCATGGTCTTAGGGGGAGTTATTCTAGCTCTAAACCCCTGCATGGATGGTATACTCATCTTTGAGTATGCACCTATGTATTCATGCATGTGATCATGGATTAAGGCTATATGTATTCATGCATTACCCTTACTTAATTTAGAACAAAGTTTGAAAATCTCTCTATAAACTGCTTTACGCAAACAATCATTAAATGCAATTAACCTTTATATAAATTTGGTAAGAGATCTTAAGACCTCACTTTGCATTTGAAATAGAAGCATTCAAGGAGCAGACAAGTATTGAGCATCAAAGCACTTTAGTTTAAAGGATCAGTTGGTTTGTGAACGAATTATCAATTGGAATGGAACCCTAGCATTTGCGTTGTTTCAGAATCATCGTGAAACCCTATTTAATCTAATTACAAGTGTGGTGACCCCTGTTATATTCAACATTGCTGAGAGGAAGAGATTTGTTTTTAAGAAGGATCCATTCAAGTCCATACTGGATTATGTCGAGGGAGCATTGTCTAGAACCCCGCTTGGAGTCGTTCATGTGGAAGACATCTACGCATATGTTTATTGCAAGAAGGAAATGGTTTGAGACAACAACATTGCATCTCTCATGGGTTCTATGATGAAAGTAGATTATACATTCAAGAATGAATATGCGCATCTCACTGATAACCCTGTCTTTGAGTATTCCAATGTGCACAAATTCTACGAGCTAGAATGGGTTAAAATCTTATTGAGCAGAATACATGATGCCCTCTACTGGATTGGTGAAGTTCCTATCCGCATCACTGCTGATCTAATTCATGAGATGACTAGACTACCCAAGACTAGACCAGTTCTTCCAACTAGTAAAGATGTTAAGAAACAAGTTGAGCAAGCATGCTTATCAAGGAGTGATAGGCATGGTATGATAGTTGATCCCATCAAGAAAGATGACATAAATCTAGTTACCATGATATTAGGTTATAAATTTTAGCATGCAAGAAAACTAAATATTGTATCTGTAGCCACTATCTTAGCAACGATAAAAATGGTGAAAGACCACACTCAGTACAACTTATGTGAGATGTTGTGCGCTCAATTAATTGACAACATCCGAGCTATCAAGCATGACAAGAGAAAGATATTCAAGTTTGGGTCACTGATCATATATATTTACTTCCACATAGTAGGAAAGGTTGCAAATATCTACCTAGACAGAAGCAAACCCACTATGTCACAGATTTCACTTAAAGCCACATCAGAAAGTAGTGTGAAGGATTCTATGGATATAGACATCAAGACATTCAGAATCAAAATGCAGAAGAGATTTAGGATACCTGAGAAAATAGTTGAGAAGTACAAAGATACCATATGATTCATGGTGGAGACTGATTGTAATTGTATGGAAGCATTTGAGCCTAGGACGAAATGGATTCACCCTCTTGGTTATGAAGTTGAAGAACATGTTTTGGAAGGTTATGCACAAGTTCTCCTATCCGCGCCCAAAGATCCCAATGAACCTAGATGGGGAACTTATAGGGAAAGACAAACCAAGTTGATTCTGTCCTATATAGTGTTGAGAACAAAAGGAAGGCATCTAGGATTACCTCAAATATCCTTAAAGTTCATAGTGTTACACAAGAAGATCTTGAAAAAGCTAGAGAAGCTAAGATAGCCAAAGAACTTGAGAAGAATCCCACAGGAGTTAAAATAGAAAAGACTGATGATATTCCCAAGAAGAAGAAGAAATCAAATGAATATACATCTGCACTATTAGCCACCATTGATCTGGATGCATCTCCACAATCAGTACCTAGAAAGAAGTCTAGAGGAAGGAAGCAAGTGCCTACTAGTCATCCACCCTCAAGAACTACACGGAGCAAGGTAAAGAACACTCAAGCTCCTCTTGAGGTAGGTTTTAGACTTAGCCTTAATGTCTTAAGGAACAAAATTTTCAATGAAGGAAGACTAGAGTCTCTCAAGAATATATATGACAAATATCAAGAGATAGACAAATCAGAGATTCATTCTATGATCATCTCTCATATGATTAAGTTTAAAAGGACTGTATTGGAACTTAAGACTTTCATACCAGACAAGGTATGGAATATAATTGATATGTTGAAGAGGCAAGCAATTGAAGAGGATATGAGGATAAGATTAGAAACATTGGATAGTCTTCTCTCGGTGTGCTCGCATGATGAAAAAGTCATTTTTCTAGATTTAGTAAAGCCGCACCTAAGAACCAAAACAAGAATAATTCATATCATGAACAAGGAGTATGATCTCGTCAGTGAAGAGACTCATAAGGCATTTGAGTGGGTATTTCTAGATAGACATATGTATCCATCAACGACACCTACAACTAAGGCAACTCCAATCCCTCCTAAATAGGTTGCAGAACTAGCAATTCATAATGCACCTACGATAGGTACACAGGTTTTAGCACCCTCAGTCTCAATAGCCTCTGATACAACAAAATATTTAGGGGATACTATAGTGATTGATGACATCAAGATATCTATGACCGCTTTTGATAATGACATGGATAAAGTTGAAAAATCATTTGTGAACTCGAAAGAGACAGAGAAGATATGCACTGATGACACATCCTTATAGCAAGATGAAGTCCCCTCAAATGATTCAACAAATTTGAACAAAGAGCAAGATAATAAAACCAATGAGATACCAGCTATGGAGATCCTAGTTAAAAGTGAATGCATGTATACTATTCAGAATACCATATTCACACCATCCATTCAACCATCTACCTCATTGTTGTCAAGTTTAACTCCTGACTCAGCAAGTTTGGATTCTTAGGGAGAACAAGACCTGATCAAGATTAGTGTCCTAGCCATGGAAAAGGACAAAGAAAAATAGGTTATGAGAAATCCTCTATTCCTAGAATCAATAAACATTTTGAATGATCTAGTGCCCACAGATAAGAAAGTAGCAAAAATTCAATCAGTTGATGATGTAGACAGCATAGTAACAAGCTTCAAAGCACACTTTACAAGCTTAGTAGACTTAGCCACAAGAATTAAAAAAGATGGGTATAAAAAGGAAAGGTTGAATGAACTAGTAAAGAATTTTTCCTTAGATTTGAAGTCTTTGAAGATTGGTCAGTCTATGTTAAAAGAGTTGGCAGCTAAAGGCAGAAAAGTAATAGCCAACTGCATGGACAAGGTGAAATTGACAACTGAACATATCAAGAAGATAGAGGAGGAAGATATATTGGTTGACAATGTTAGGAAATTAGTTGAGACATCTATGCAAGACATGAACATCTGCAACAATATCTACCAAGGTCAATTGGACAAGATAGAAAAATCCAAAATGGAGATCAATCAGATAAGGATCAGGCAGACACAGTTGAGAAATGCACTTGCGCCCTCCTTAGTAGTTCTGGATGAGAACATCAAAAAGATTGATGCCACCATTGTCACTTCTGATCAAGGTCCCTACATGGACTTGATGAAAATGAAGAAGCTCACCTATGCTCTATGCGCCCATCTCCAGATGGTTGATGCAATGAAGGCATTCTGGCAACAAGAGATAAAGAATCTTCAGGTTGTATATCCAGATGTATATATGGAGTAAGTATCTAGAGACTTATAGTTTTTTCACCTTTTTCATTAATGTCAAAGGGGGAGTAATGAATGTGTGAGGAGAAGTGTATGTATATGTAGTATATATTATAAAGTATAATGATATACATTTTTTTGGGTGTTAGTCAATTTTGAGCAACTTGGCCACATTCCTTTGTTGCCATTAATGACAAAGGGGGAGATTGTTGGAAATTTGACTCCTAGAGAGTATATGGCTTATTTTTTGTTTTCATTATGGCAAAAAAGTCATATGAAGTTTTCACAGTAAACTATGAAGTGGAAAATTGACTAAGTATAGAAGATAGAACATAATAGTGACTTGCAGTCGATCAGGGCATCAACGCACGTGCATACGATCACCTAAGGATATACGTGTTCAAAATTAAGCTCTATGGTATGTTATTATGCTTACCCTATACATGCATGGTACGGAATGTCAGTATGGAGAAGTTACAGAAAGGACAAGTTCACTAGCAGTCCAGAATACAGAGTATGAAGCTGACTTCATTGTTTTGATTAGCATATAATATTTTGTTATGTAACGGCTAAGAACCTATTGTAGCAAGCTTGTAATTGTGTATTAAAAATTGTTGTAAACATGCTTAAGCCAATTTTTTTGGAAGCATTGTGTATTATATTTTTGGGCC
>MU225639.1:1055094-1069174 GCA_018584345.1 Thuja plicata
TATATATATGTAATGCAAAGATACATTTGAAGTGTTGTCAAATAAGTCAGAGAAAACGTATAGTAGAGCAGTATGAAGATATCAATATGAGATAGATCACTTAAAGAAGTTAAGATCATATGCGCATAAATGGAACTGATCAGACATCTATGTCACATACAGTAGTTCATCTTTAGATATAGTGTGTATCTATTCTCAGGAGGTTGTAGCCTTCTTTCTCTTTGAGTAGTGAGCTCTTGGACAGTGAATCCTCACCCCTAATAGGGTTAATTGTAAAAGACTCCTAATAGGGTCATACCCTTAACCATGTCATTGTACTCATATTGTAAAGACTGCTTCTAACAGGGCAAAGGGACTTTAACAGGTTCATTATACTAGTACAATATTTGTGGGTACTAATTCCCACCAGGGTTTTCCTCTAATCAAGGTTTCCCTGTAATCATATCAAGTGTTATGTGATCTTGTGTTATGCTTCATTGGATGTATATTTGATTTATGTTTAAGTTGCTGAAATTGAATAATAAGCTAAACACTAATTCACCCCCCCCTCTCAGTGTTTCCAACAAGGTTTGCATGTGGTTCAATAATGATAAAATCAGATGACGTGATATTGTAGATATCTCTGATAGATATCTAACGATGTAATTTATTTTGAATTCTTATTATGTTCAGCTTTTCATTTTTAATTTCTTTTCTAAGTATGTCTGATTTTTGTCAAAAACCAATGTGTCTTCATTTGGGCTTAGATTTTGGCTCGTTCATCGAATTTTGAAAAAAATTACATTTTCAAAAACTAGACTCCATTCTACACACTTTAAAAAAAGAAGTTTTTATTTTCAGTTGATTTTCAATGATTTCTAGGGGGAGCACATAGAAATTTCACATTTTCAGGATGTGTCCACTTCGGGAAATGACAAAAAATTACACTTTCATCAAAAAAATTAGCAGAAAAATCTGGGATAAACTAGGTGGTGTTAGCTAATTTCTCACCGGAGCGATTAAATTTTTTTAACATTTTAGGGGGAGCACACCAGATGCTATGTTATGTTTTTTCAGAAAAAGTAGGACCACTTTTTGTGCTCCCCCTTTTTGAGAGCCTTAATCTCCACCATTTCTAAAATAAATTAGTAGTTTAGAAACTATATTCGGAGTAGAAAAACTCTTGTTTTCATCACATTTTAAAATTTTTAGTGTAACTATCCTCAATTTCTCATTGAAGTTCAGAGTTTTCTGATTTTAGAAAAAAAGTGGCATCTTATACCCCATTTTTGGTCCCCCATCTTTGTGCACTTACCCCAGTATCAACCATGAAACATATCTCATCCTTATATTTTTCAATGAGTTGTTCGGGGATTCTTACCCTCTTTTGCATTTGGTATTTGAATACATTGAAGTATTCATCCATGAATGTCTCAAAGTTAACTCCCAGTGTAGCTATGTGCTCACTGATTTGCATAGTGACTGGTTTGGTGTTGTTCCATTTAACATCTCCAACCGACGGGAATGTTTCTTGAAAGTAAAAGAAAATACACATTATTAGTGAGCCAAACTTACAAGTGTTTGACTTTGCATTCTTCATAGTCTTTAAGTTGTCCTTCAACTGATTTAGGAGTAGTTAAGATAAGTCCAATTGTGTTCCCTTCTTCACAATTTTGAACGATGTTTCCACTGCATCTAATGCTATGTTGTTCAATCTACTTTCCTGGAAGAATTTGTATCGTAGAACACATGTACCGAACTTGATCTCATCATCGGTTATTGTGGTAACTTTCAGTCCTCTGCCATCCCATTTGGCTCTAGTCATCTTCTTGATCTCATCCTTTGGTGGATGCTTGAGTGCCTTTACTTTCTCGGTTATGGGGTAGCCGGTGATCGCATGAATGACATCTTAGGTTATTACCTTCATTTCATCAAGCCATAGCTTGTTGTTATGCATTCGGCTTAGCACTAACCAAATCCATTCAGTTTTGAAAACCTTCAGGAACATTAGGGCATTGGTGAGCACTTTTACTTCAATATGTTTGTGCTCATCTTTTTGTGTTCCATCTTTGTTGCATAGCTTCTTATAAGCTTCTTCAACCTCTGAAGTTCCTATTTCTTCAATCTTGTAGTGTACAAAAGATCAAACATCTTCCACAATTAAAACCCTAGCTGGTGTGAAAAAATCTCTAGCATCATCGGGTTATGAGGAAACCTCAGGATGGATCTTGTAGTTAGTTTCCTCACACACCAAATTCTTAATGAGTTTGAACTCATGTTTCTTTGTGTTCTTGTATTTCAAGGTTCTTGATGTCGAGGCCATTTTCAAAAATTTAGGGCTTCCTATGTAATGCATAAAAAATAGATTTGTTAGTCTCGTAGAACTTACTATATACCTTTGCAATGATTCCTGAATTTCTTGGAGTGCTAGTGGTTGAGTCATGGTCACTCTGTAACTTAGTTGTTTTTTTCTCAAAAATTGCCTTGGTCACTCTGCTCTGGGTGTCATGACAAATGAGTCATTTTGTTTCCCTATTTATAGGTGTTGCCCTAAAATGCATGCCATAAATGCTTACCAACTCCTCGGTGTATGAAAATTGAGTTCGTCGGTGAAGACTTTCCTTTCCTTTGGTGAAACTTATAACATTTCAAAGCAGTCGTTGTTCACTTGCTTTTATCGATAGTTTTCGGTGTCACTGACAACTTGTTCATTTTCTTGTTTACCGGCGAGGCTCATTTTATACTTAGCAACTTTGCTTTTAACCGATGTTTCTCGATAAGTGTAGGCAGTCTCATTTTTTAGTGTATACCTATGAGTTTCAGTATATATGCCTGAAAGCATAGTTATCACAAATTTTAACAAGTAATATCATGATGCATCTTTCTTTATGCTAATTTGGCTTTATATCAACATACTATGGAACTGATGTAAAATAATAGCTTGGGGTAATGCAGTTCCATACTTACTTGTTCTGCTTAGGTGGGGGTGGTGATGTCATTGGATCCATTGGATGGGGTGTCACCATTTTCATTGCTCAGTCTAGATTCATCATTACTTGAAGCTTTTATACATATCTTGTCTCTAGCCCTCCATATATCTTCAATGGTGTTTCCATTGATATATGTGCTTGTCTTTGTCATTCAGTCTCTGGAGTCTTTCTTGAGATGACCAACTTTATGACATTCTAAGCATGCCATTCTGGGGTTAGTCCAGCCTCTAGAATTTCTATTCCATTGTCTCATACAGCTTGCAGTAATGTGACAATATCTTCTACATGTTGTACAATTTTTCCAAGTATTGTAGTCCCATGCATACTTATTACTGACTCTCTTCAGCTGATAGGGAGTTTCTTGACCTTTAGGCTTCTATGCTTGCCTTTTCCTTTTCTAGCATTCAAGAGTTGTGTGACCATTCATTTTGCATATAGGACAGTATTTGTCCATGTAGGTTTCATTCTTTTTTTTTTCATCTCGGACTTGCAGTCATATTCTTTATGTCCTTTCTTTTTGCATTTATAAAAAAATCCTATGAATGAAGATGTAGATTTAGGAATAGCTTTCATTTTGCCTCTACATTCATTTGATGTATGGCCTTTCTTTCCATGGTGATTGCATGTAAGCTTTCTTGGTCTTGAATTTGTGTAGACATTCTTTGGATCAACTTGATTTGATAATTCTCCATTCTCGGTAAAACCTAGACCGGTATTGTTGTTGACTCTTCATTGTCCTTCAAGAAAATCATCCATTCTTTTATTGCTTTCTTCAGCTTTCTTGATAATTTCATTATGTTGTTTCTGAATTCTTATTTCATGTTTCAACTTTTCATTCTCATCCCTCAATTCACCGATAGCTTCTATTATTTCAATGAGTGCAACATTTAATCTCTTTGCTTCTTGACGCATAAGAATAATCTGATTTGTTATCTCATGGTGATGCTCTGTAAGTCCTTGTATTTAAGATTATTTTTCTTGTAGCTTTTATGTGATCTTTCTTCTATCATCAATAGCTAGTGTTATTTCTTTCTTAGCTTGTTTATCATTGTTCATGACATCAATCATCCTTACCATCTGTGTCTCTTGACCGATTTGCAGAGATTTAACTTGTCCAGCTAGATGTAGATTGATTTTAGGTAGGCTTGTGATTCTTTCTTCTTATGTATTTGATGCTTTTCTTGTAGGTGGTCCTGAATACTCAAAGAAATCTGGTATCTCTTCCTCATGATAATCTGTCTCATTACAGTGAGATGTCATATTCTTTCTTTCATCTAGCATTTGTCTCATGTTGATTCTAGCTTCTTTATATTGTTCAAAGAAAATCTGAATTTCAATCTTTTTATTCTCAATATTTTTATCAAGTCCGCACTTCTCCATTGTATGATCTTTTCTCTTAAGCCTTTAATCTTTCCAAGAAGAGACTTATCTCTAATACCAATTGTTGGGATTAATGGGAAGTATCTATTGAGAGGGGAGGGGTGAATTAGTACCTCTAAAACTTTTGTATCTCGTTTATCAATTAACCTTTGTAATCAATTGTATATCCATTCAATCTGATTAATACTATCTTGATGTGAGTTATATCAATTCATAACATTAATATACATGTGAGAATTCATAGAAACATTCATGAAAGTAAATTGACACATAACACAAGATATGATATCGCTAAAAACTCCTGTGAGGAAGTAAAAACTGCGGTGGGGATGGCACCCACAAAATCTACACTATCTACAGATTGGAAGGGACCGGTTAAGGATTACAATTTGATCACTTATGATGATCGACCCTGTTAAGAGTATCGATGGAGACTTGTTAAATTCTACTATGTTAAGAGCTTTAGCAACATTGTTGAGTGTGCACTTGGTTAAGAGATTTTTTGTTGGACTGTTAAATCCACCTGCCTTGAACAGATTTTTACACTTTTCTCCACTTGTTAGAATGATAGAAAATTACAAATTGACCTAGTAAATGCAACCTCCTATTTCTGATATTATGACAACAAAAAGTGAATTTGGTTAGCAAGAACCAAGACAAGGAGATCCCAATTGATTAATCGAAAGGAGACAATCAATGCAAAAAGGAATCAACTGGTTATGGATAAAGAGGGGAAGGGGGTCTAATTTATTAATTATAAAGAAAAACAATAGATATGAAAGATTAGGATGAAATAAAACACTTGTCTTGAAACATAGCAGATCTGGAAATTGTTGTTTTTTGGTGTCTGTATTGTGTCTCTGGAAATTCTACAGTCTGCCCTGGCCTAAAAACATAGAGATGGAGAAAACCCAGGTTTGGTTTTCTTTTTTGAGCAAGGTTGACCTTGACCCAAATACAGGGGCACAATTGTACTCATTTACATTGTCCTTGACCTATGTTTCTCTGACAAAAATTTTGTTCGTGGATCCTGAAAGTTTGCCAAAAAGGGTGTCTAAATATGCCTTGTAATTCAATGTTTTGTACCTGTACCTACAAGAAAAATGGTTTTGTTTGTTGGGGGAGGGGTTTGCCTTAGTCAAACCCTGATTTTAGGAATTAACCTTGAAGTCAAAATTGAAATGGAGAATTCTAGCAAGTAGTAGAAGTAGATCTAACAATGACGTTATGATATCCAATAGATATGCAATTGTATTTCAAATTTAAACAAGTATGTTAATATGAAAGCTTAGACTCAACATTAAAAACCATAAATGTAAATCAAAACCTCCATGATTATATGCTTGGAATCTACCTTGAAGGAAGAATGAATGAATCTTGAGGATGCACAAAGGATCTTGAATGAAGATCACACCACCATGATGGATAGATCTAGGGTTTGAATGATGAATCTTGAATACTTGAACCAAATCCCTTCAAAGGCTTGAACGCTTGAATCCTTGATCTTCAATGGAGAACTTGAATGCTTGAGAAGAAGAATTGAAAACCTTGATTGAACACTTGGAAGCTTTAAATCATGTAGAACAATGGATACTTAAAAGTAGACAATCACTTCGATAGATTATGCGTAGATGATATAATATGATATGATCAAAAATGAGAGGAGCAGGCTTCCTTATATACAAGTCTAGGGAAAAAAATTCTAGAGAGGCTAACATATGAGAATTAAATTCCAATTAGGCTCATACTCCTAGAAGTGGACCTATATTAAATATCTTTTTAAGAGTCACCACTTTGAAGCCCAAAACAGCTGACCCGAAAGCAGGAAAATAAACTTTTTAGTTTCCTCCCACATCGAAAAAACTTTCCAATGAAAAAGGGGGAGCTAGGTCAAGCTCAAGGTCGACCCTAACCTAGGTGACCTTAACCAAGGTCAGGGTTGAGGTCGACCTTTACCTAGGTCATTTTTGTGGTCGACCTTGACCCAAGGAGTTAAGACCCTTGGAAAATATGCCAGGTGGGGAAAACAGTGCCTAGAGAGGCCCAATTAGGGTCCTAGACTAGCACAAAAGATGGAAAAGGGGCATAAATTAGAGGAAAACATGATGATGGCCCAAAACAGCCCCTAAAGAGGGCTAAATAGTCTTATCATGGAATTTCTTCCATTTTAAGATGATACATTAAGCCCCAACTTTAGCAGTAGTATGAAAATTGAACATACTTGCTGTAAAGTTAGAAGAAAGACTGCAGTAGATCACAATGAGGTAGAACATCACTTAATCAAGGAAATGAGCCCCTGAGCCAAGGACTCTAACTCAACATACACGTACACAGGCACAAAAACAAAGAGAAGACAAAGGCAAAGCTAAAAGACACAAAAAAGAGGGGTTAGTACAAAAATAAACCCAAATCAATTAGCAAAGGAAACCTTGCTAAGAAATGCTTCCTATACTAATATCATATTTGGAAAGCTATCATAAAAGCATAAATGACTACATAATAAAGACAAGAGAAATACTATAAATAACATAGCTTCATGATCTAATCCTACTAGCATGAAAGCAAAAGAGAGAAAAGATAGAGTGATTACCTCGCCTTGTAAGATGCCTACCTTGCCGTGAATCACCAAGGAGGGAGATCCCAACATGTAGCCAAACCTGATAGTTCACCCATAAACTTTGTTTTGTAATTGTAATGTGTCTTCTGATGTCTTTTGGAATACCCATAGATCCACATTATTTTATCACTATGGAATATAAAATGCATGTCTCTTCAGGATTTAGCATATTTGAAATTGAAAATTAGTATCTCTTCAGGATTTAGCAACTTATGTGCGTTAACCTCCAAGGATTTAGAGAAAAATAAAAAATGTGTCACTCTTCAGGATTTAGCAACTTATGTGCATTACCTTCCGAAGATTTAGCAAAAATAAAAAAGCGTGTCTCTTCAGGATTTAGCAACTTATGTTTGTTACCTTCTAAGGATTTAGCATGTTTTAAAGTGTAAACTATAGTATAAGAGAGACCCTATATATGCCCCCCTCCTTATTGTGGCTACCTAATAGACATGATAAGGAAGAGAAGGAGGATACCTACTTCACAAAGTAAGGAGATATCTTGTTAGCAACAATGTACACTATATTTTTAGTGAAGAGTATTGACCCTTACATGTAAGAGCATAGGTTATTGTGAAAAAGGATATGTTACTTATGGGAAAAATATACTCAAAGAGGAAGAGATCTTATCAACAAGACCCCCACCATAGAGGAGTGATTTTGATACAATATCATATTTCAAAGAAAAGAAAAGAGGGATCAAAGATTTAATCATCAAGCCCCCTGAGATCAAAAGGAAGAGAAATCTTGGAATGAAGGAAGAAAACTCTAATCCAAAGCAAGGAAAAGAGTTTATAAAGAACATAATTTGCAAAATAAAGAATAGGTGATGACCTAGGAAAATCACCTCTCATATAAAAGGGTATCCATAGCCAAAACGTAAGTATTTACAAAATAAATTTTTGGAATAAACAAATGTCACTAAGCTAAGGAAAGTAGATCCTTAGACAGAGAGAAAGAAGGTAAACCTTACCCCCTAAGGATGAAAGCAAGGGATATACCAATAAAATCAATATATGTTGTAACAAAGAGATATCTTTGCAAAACAAATGTCTTAGAAAAGATATCATGAATACTAGAAGAGAGCTATGGATGATTATGAGCAAAGGAAGGATGTACCATATCATAATACAAAACCATAGGGATAAACTATAGAAAGAATAACCAATTGATCTCAAAACAAAATATGTGCTAAGAGCATAATGGATCCTAAAAAAATGGAAGAAATACCTCTAGTCCCCTAGTCAAGACACAAGAGGGGGAAATATCTATATTATCAAAGAACGAGGGGTATTCCCCATATGGAAATTATGAAGAAATTGTAATACCGCACGAGGGTGAGATATAATTCCTAAAGAAGCTCTTTCTCTAACATACATTTTTAAATGCACACATTCAACAAGTAAATGTGTATTACTATAGTGAAAAGGACATTTGTACTTGGAGAGAGCATATTTCAGCATATGTTTAAAGATTTCTTTCTTATAATTCATTAACTAAACACACACCTTCTTATCCACATCTTGAGGGGTATCAGGGTAATCTAAGGAAGGTGTTGGAAGAATAACATGAAGAGGAGGGCGATGATCAAAATAAACCACCTTAAATTGAGATAGCCAAAAGACTAGACCATGCATATATTGTTTAGGGGATAGATGAACCAGATATTTAATACATTGTTCATTAACACCAAGCCCTAAACCCTTATAACCTTGTTTAGCCACCATATTGTATCTTGTAGTGTACATATCTTGTAATGCTTAGGAAGGAGGTGATTGTTCACAGTGATCATGCAAAAATGTTGTGTAAGGTGGAATGATAGGTTTATAAGAAGTTTGTTTTCTCTTCCCTTTAATATCATCATGGATCGGATAAGACAGGTAAGGTAAATAAAAGAATTCTTGCACATCTATATCATGAACCATAGTTTGAGCCCAATCATAGGTGTGGGAAGAACTAGGGATAGAAGATGGATAAATAGGAGTTGGTATATTAGGAATTGGATTAGGAAGGATGGGATTAGGATTAGGAATATTAGGAACTAGATTAGGATCAATAGAATTAGGATTAGGAAGATTAGTAAATGGGGTATCATCTACCAAATTCTTCACATATTCCAAAAGAGCAATAAGTCCGCCAGAAAAATTCTTAACGAAAGTTTTGAAAGTAGGAAGCCCAGTATTAGTTAATCTCATAATAACATAAGAAAGTGAAACATGAAGAGTGAAAAACATAATGAAATGGATGGTACTCTCATAAACATCATAAGTACTATAAAGAGATGCTAAAAGAAGAATAATGAGGAAAATAACCACACACCAAAGCATCTTAAAGATCTTCATAATGAATGAAATGCGAGAAATGTTTTTTGTATTTTTATGAGTATGTAGATTTTTTTGTATTTTAAAATGCAAGAGCATAAAAGAAAACTAGTATTAAGGAAAAGAGAAAAAGCATCTAACACCAAAAAGAAAGAGTTGTCTATCGCAGGCTCACCAAAATATATGTGTGTGTGTGTGTGTGTGTGTGTGTGTGTGTGTGTGTTTTTGTTTTGTTTGTTGGTGTGTGGAAATTGTTGTAGAAATATATAATACCTCATAATCCAAGACAAGGAGATCCCAATTGATTAACTGAAAGGAGACAATCAATGTAAAAAGGAACCGACTAGTTATGGATAGAGTTTGCGTAGATGATATAATAAGATATGATTAAAAATGAAAGGAGAAGGCTTCCTTATATACAATTCTAGGGCACAAACTTCTAGAGAGGCTGACATATGAGAATTAAATTCACATTAGATTCATACTCCTACAAGTGGACCTATATTAAATATCTTTTTAAGATTCGCCACTTCAAAGCTTGAAACAACTGACCCAGAAAGGGGAAAATAAAATTTTTAGTTTCCCCTCGCATCCGACAAACTTTCCAATGAAAAGGGGGGCCTGGGTCAAGGTCGAGGTCGATCCTGACCTAGGTCAGGTTCAAGGTCGACCTTGACCTAGGTCAAGATCAAGGTTGACCTTGACCCAGGGGGTTAAGGCCCCTGGAAAATATGCCATGTGAGGAAAACAGTGCCTAGAGAAGCCAATCAGGGTCCTAAACAGGCACAAAAGATGGAAAAGGGGCAGAAATTAGAGGAAAACATGATGATAGCCCAAAATACCCCCTAAGGAGGGATAAATAGTCTTATCATAGAAGTGCTTCCATTTTAAGATGATACATTGAGCCCCCACTTTAGCGAGAGTATGAAAATCGAACATACTCACAGTAAAGTGAGAAGAAAGACTCCAATAGATTGTAAAGAGGTATAACATCACTTAATCAAGGACATGAGCCCCCAGGCCAAGGATTCTAGCTCAGCATAGATGCACAAAGATACGAAAAATAAAGAGAAAAAAAGACAAAGCTAAAAGACACAAAAAATAGGGGTTAGTACAAAAACAAACCCAAATCAACTAGCAACAGAAACGTTGCTAAGAAATGCTTCCTATACTAATATCATATTTGGAAAGCTATCATAAAATTATAAATGACTACATAAGAAAGACAAGAGAAATACTATAAATAACATAGCTTCATGATCTAATCCTACTAGCATGAAAGAGAAAGAGAGAAAAGAGAGAGTGATTACCTCGCCTAGTAAGGTGCCCACCTTACCATGAATCACCAAGGAGGGAGAGCCCAACAGGTAGCCAAACCTGATAGTTCACCTATAAACTGTACTTTGTAATTGTAATGCATCTTATGACAACTTTTGGAATACCCATAGATCTAGATTCTTGTATCACTATGGAATATAAAATGCATGTCTCTTTAGGATGTAGCAACTTATGTGTGTTACCTTCCAAGGAATTAGCATATTTGAAATTGAAAATGTGTATCTCTTCAGGATTTAGCAACTTATGTGTGTTACCCTCCAAGGATTTAGCAAAAAATAAAAATGCGTGTCTCTTCAGGATTTAGCAACTTATGTGTGTTACCTGCCGAGGATTTAGCATAAATAAAAATGTGTGTCTCTTCAGGATTTAGAAACTTATGTGTGTTACCTTCCAAGGAAATAGCATGTTGTAAAATGTAAACTATAGTATAAAGGAGACCCTTTATATGCCCCCTCCTTATTGTGGCTACCTAATAGAAAAGATAAGAAAGAGAAGGAGGATACCTACTTCACAAAGTAAGGAGATATCCCATTAGCAACAATGTACACTATATTCTTAGCAAAGAGAATTGACCCTTACATCTAAAAGCGTAGATAATCATGAAAAAGGATATGTCACTTATGGAAAAAGGATCCTCAAAGAGGAAGAGATCTTATCAACAAGACCCCCACCATAGAGAAGTGCTTTTGATACAATATCATCTTTCAAAGAAAAGTAAAGAGGGATCAAAGATTCAATCCTCAAGCCCCCTGTGATCAAGAGGAAGAGGAATCTTGGAATGAAGGAAGAAAACTCTAATCCAAAGCAAGGGCAAGAGTTTATGAAGAACATAATTTGAAAAATAAAGAAGAGGTGATGACCTAGGACAATCACCTCTCATATAAAAGGGTATCCATAGCCAAAACATATTGGAAATGAAATAAGTAACTGAGAGGGGAGGGTTGAATCAGTTACTCCAAAACAAATTCCTTGTCCCTTAGATATCTTAAACAATATAACACTGTTACTTGGTTAATTAAGATATTCTTCAGTAACTCAGGTGTTAAAGCAATCTTTATGATATCCAATGCAATTATACTTTAGTGATTAAGTGTAGAAACATAAAGCATGAAACAAATAAAATATACACAGGTGACACAAAGATTTAATGTGGAAACCCAATATGGGAAAAGCCACCAATGTAACTAGTTACTATTTTTCACTTTTCTGAAGTGAGCCCTGTTAGGAGCCAACCTTGTTAAAGGTTACAAAACACACTGTTAGGTGTGACCCTGTTAGAGGAATTAAATCACCTTGTGAGGAGTGGTCTTTTTAGAGGTATTCAACACTTCAACATAGAAATTCTACCTTGTGAGAGGATTTACAAAAATACTGTTAAGTCTACTATGTTAAGAGATTTGAGATCACTGCTACAATTGTTAGAAAGTAACAATGAATTGACCTTAATGTGTAAGAAATTGTCTTTGCTGATTCAGATCTTTGTTCTACTTATAACTGGATCCTTTTTGATCAAATACTCTATTTTATCTCCGAGTGTTATGTACTCAATCAGAATCCCATCTAATTTTTCCTTCACTCTTCATATCATAGAATTCCACACTTCTGCTTCTCTTCAACTTTTTACACACTCACACTCAATCCAAACTTGACCTTTTATATATATGATAAGCTCTGTCAAGTCAGCTTGAATATACTTCTAAATAAGTAATAAATCACATTTCATTTGGCCTCATATAACTACTTAATTATAGAATGTAAACCACAGTTAGTCAGCTGACAATGAATAATCAACTCGGTTAACACTAAGTTTCTTTCATGTCCAACCATGACTGAAATGCCCGAGTGACTCGATCAACACTTAAAAACTCTTTCCATTCACCAATAGTGCTCAGTCTGAATGTAGACATTTGTGTAACATCATTACATAAGTGTAAATACATGTGTAACATCAATGACAATACACAATTGAATAATTATCTTCAACAATCTCCCTCTTTGGCATTGATGGCAACACAACATGTCATAGTAAAAAGAATTGTAGAGAAATAGAAAAATCATAATAAAAAGAATTGTAGAGAAACATAAAACTTTCTTTAATGTTTTTAGCTTCATTCTGATTCTCATCCAAAAACTCCCTCTTTCATTAGACTCTGTCTCTTGATAAAATTTCTCCCTCTGACATCAAATTTAGTTTCTTGATTAATTTATTTTGTATTATATCAAACTCTCCATATTTGACAACAGATGCCAAAGACTCCATCTCCACAAATACTAAATATCAATACCAATACGCAATACTATTTCTCTTTGAAGTTGTAATGTACCTGAATGTACTTGTACATGCTGAAAACCTACCTGTTGGGAGCACACTCAGACATGCAAACGTTAGAGATATAAACCATTTAATTATACTAACATGTCTAAAAGCATACTATAAAAATAAAAATGGACTCCATCATGACCTCTGATGAGCTGAACAAGGGCACCCAAGACCTTGTTAATTTTCTCTTAGAGAGGTGTGTGGGTGTAGTGCTCTCCCAACACAATATACTAATCCCACTATGATTGATTGGTGGATGAAAATAGAATGCAAACTAATGGATGGATGAAGAACTCAAGAACAAGTATGAAGAATTTGTCTCAAGTTACTCATCATATGTATGAAAATGATGTAAACTATACTAAGAATGATATGAAAGATCTAATGAAAGGAAACTAAGTTCATTCCACTAATCCTAGCATGTAATATCTAGATTCAATTATGAAATAAAGCATGAACATGAATAATGAGCTAAGAATTCTAACGTTATTTTAACATGATAACAATGCATAAAATGGAGATGATTTGCTCTTGACAAAGGCCTATATTTATAGAGTTTTTGAAGGAGAGAGAGGGCTTGGATGAGGTGGAGCTCATGTGGAATCCACATAGGTGCCACATAAGGGACACATAAGCCATGCAAGAGGCCCACTTTGCTTACACATGTGTGAGCAACTTTGGATGTGATGGGTCAAAGTGTACTTAAAGTACACATGTGAAGGATCTTGTAAGAGAGTGTAAGAGGGTGTAAGAGTTTTAGTCCAATGAAACACTTTTAGAAAGTGTAAGAAGGTGTCAACATGGGTGTAAGAAACTTTGTTGGCACCAAATAAGGATTATTTGAAAAAGGCAATTTTTGGAAGTTTGCTCACACGTGTGAGCAAATAATTAGGACTAATTGGTGTAGGAATCTAGAAATTAGCCTAACTAACCTTGGTTAATTAGTGAATAGGTCTATTTGGTGAGAGTGATGTGAGATAGGGTAGGATCTAGGTTCAAATTAGCTTAATCTAAATTTAAAATTTAGATTAATTTGGCTTAGTAGAATTTAAGTCATGTGGAGGAATAAATAAATTAAAAATTTATTTAAAGGGGATTAATGAGGGATAATGTATTAAATAAGATTTAATACATTAAA
>MU225639.1:1069455-1095304 GCA_018584345.1 Thuja plicata
CGAGAAAATAATAAGAAAAAATACATTTTTTTAATAAAATTTTCTCGAAAAAGCTGGAAAACAGGGAAAATGGACCAATTGCATGGCGTGTCCAAAGAAAATGGAGGAGAAACAAGCACCAGAACGGGAAATGGGGAGACAAACAGAAGAAATGGGTCCCAAGGGGCTATAAATAGTCCACCAGGGTCCATATACAAGTCACTTTTACTCACAAAGAGAAAAAAGAGAGAAGAAGCAGAGAGAAATGGTAGTGCAATGAGAGTGAGAACAGCTTGGGGAGCGCGTCTGGGTGCACCAGCGACCTGTGGATGCTGGACCACCGGTGAGTAGTTGAACACCGCCTAGTATTTTATACATTTATTGCTTTTGTAGGTCGTTTAGGGGGCAATAAATGCTCCCAAACCACTGCATAGCACAGACAGTGGTTGCTTGACTGTCGTCTACGTAGATGATAGTCGATAGACCACCGTCCTCGCAGACAGTCGATTAGCGATCGACGTCTGTGCAGATGAGATCAACTGATCTCCATCTGCGGGGGCAGGGGGAGGGGAAAGAGCGCAGTGGAGATGGCGGTGTGTGACCGCCACTGTCTATGTGACAAATGAGCGGCAACCTAAACCAATGTCTTCACAGACTGATGTTTGCGAAGATCTACCAACTCCGCAGACTAGCGACTACGAAGGTCTGCCGTCTGCGAGGGTCAACTGTCATCTGCATGGATTGACCCAAAAAATAGAAGAAAAGAGAGGAAGAAGAGGAAAGATAAGGGTCCGGGAGTATTTTTTGATGCCTCAGAATGCTATCTAATCGCTGACATTTGCTTGTTGACTGCAGGAGGAGACCATCACATTTTGGGCGAGGGAGTGTTATCCAGTGACCATGGAGCTGGAGCAGTAGTTGATAGTGGCTAAGTGGGGACATGTGACACTATGGGGTTTAGAGCACGTGTGGCATTGGCCACATCTGCGAGTGCATAATGCGCTTATGTCTGCGTTGATAGAGAGATGACATAGCACTACCTCTAGCTTCCACTTCCCTACAGGGGAAGCGACTATCACTCTCCATGAAGTATGGAGGATCTACAGAGTGCCCATTCAGGGGCTCATACCCGAGTACTACATGGAGGGATTAGAGCCATATATGGAGATGGTACTAGGTCAGAGATTTACAGATCTGCCTATTACACGGCAGTGGATATCTTGGACAGGGGCTATGACTATGGATCCACGGCCATAGTGGTTGGCTTTATACCTAGCTGGACTGATAGGGGGATGACTCATGCCTGACCATGTAGGCAAGGGGTTCCCCATAGGTTAGGTGTAATTACTGAGCAGTATGGTGGAGGATGGGGACCAGTACTACTGGGGATATGTCATCCTTGGCTAGTTGTATTATGATCTACATATGTGTGCCTATCGCAAGGGTAGGGCACTAGGTCCCAGATGTACACTCTTTCTGGTATGGGCATGGGAGCATATTGTGGTCACATGACCGATTAGACACTAGGAGACTAGAGCAACGTACGAGCCTTTTGTATGTAGATATAGGCCACCAATCAGTTATGAGGCCACAGATTTAGTTGGATACTGGCAGTGGAGACTAGAGGAGATGGGGGACATACTGTGGGCACCCTATGTAGGCTATGAGGCCTGGGGTCATGAGATCCCATAGTAGGACAGATATGCTGAGGACGGGTTCTATGACTCGTGCTATATGAGATTTGTGCAGACTGACTGCTGGCTGTTTGGTAGGAAAGCGTATATGATATCTAGGGACATGCCTTCTAGAGTATGGAGGTAGATGGGACAGATTTAGGAGACGGTACCAGACGGGTTTCCACATCCATTGGTGACCCGAGAGGAGGGGAGTGTTTCGGGGATAGGTGTAGATCCACACACAGCATGAGCATCTTTCATGGGGATGATCAAGGACCCATGGATCAGGGCTTGAGAGTCTTTACAGGATGCAGGTGTAGTACCAACGTACATGTAGTGGTGGGCCAAACACAGACCTATTAGATTGACAGTGCCAGGAGTCATACAGGAGGATGAGTAGCCGAGGGTCAGAGGGGATGAAGGAGGACAAGACGGGGATGACGACGAGGAGGGAGGAGATGGAGGGCCAGAGGGAGGAGAGTCTGGCCTAGGGTTGCAGCATCGAGGTGGAGGGGATAGGTACAGATACCTATAGGAGGGCAGCCACCCATTGTTCCTGATGTACAGGTACAGGGGCAGGATCTGCAAGGGCCACCATAGGGACAGGGGCCACCAAAGGGGCCATCAGGATAGGGGCAGGTACCACCAGTGGGCTATGTAGCCCAGGATACACATGATACCATCATAGCAGAGTGAGATAGCCTATGGACTGAACTAGGTAGGGTACAGGGATTATTGGCTACATCTCAGGCAACTGAGGTGAGTGCACAGGCTGAGATCCAATGACTACAGGGATTATTGGCTACAACACAGGCCACAACCAGTAGCCTATAGATAGAGGTTGCCTGAGTACATGGGGAGCTGATAGCAGAGACTACGTGGGGGGATAGTGCTCAGAGAGAACTAGAAATTTTACAGGCTCGGGTGGACATCAGAGAGTTCACCATCTTAAAGGAGCATGGGGATCATGATGAGGAGCTGGCAGTGATGTCAGCGTAGATAGTGGCTCTTACAACAAAGAAGGATTTAGCATAGAGATGTGTAGAGGACTATAGGGCAGACCACAATATAGCATTTCTAGCAGGCAGTGCGACAGGTTTGGGTCAGATGATGGCCGATGCCATGGCAGCACAGAGAGAGGCAGGATGAAGAGGCCGAGAGGCCGCATACTACATGGGACTTTATCATGGTGCAGTGCCAGAGGAGGCATGATAGCCTGTATACTTTGAGAGAGAACAGACAGAGAGCACCGACTGAGGATCACTGGGATCAGTGGGGTTACCACCATGTCCTATTAGTGGTGCAGGACCATCACGACCACCACCATGATGCTTCTCAGACCTTTTTGGATACACATTTTTGACACATGATGTATGATACTGACATTTTTGATATATATACATGGACTATTTTGGGACTATGGGACTTTGATTTATGGACTTTTATGATGCTATGGATATGATGTTTATGTAGGATGTATGGATGCACTGTGATGTTATATTACAGATGTTATATGAGATTTATGACTGACATGCAGGATGAGATGAATATATGATGATGCTAATGTATTTATGATGTAGGGATGATATATATATATATATATATATATATATATATATATATATATATATAGATGTGAGATGTGATGTGTTAATGCTTATATTTTGTCATGTATGGATGTAATGTGTGATTATGCATAAATGTATATATGATTTGTGAAGTGAATCTAGAATGAATGAACCCTAAAAGAATGTTACGGATTTTATTAATGCAACTAAATGAATGAAATATAATTATATGCAATGGTACTAAATGATGATTAAAATGAAGTAACAATGCAACTAAATGCATAATGCTAATGATTAATACACGGAGTAATAATGCAACTATAAATGAGTAAGGATGAATGAACTCAATGAATAATTTAATGAATAATGATTAATGAACTAAATGAACAAATGCAAATGATTTAATGAATAATGATTAATGTACTAAAATGAACAATGCAATTGATTAAATGAATAATGATTAATGTACTAAAATGAACAAATGCAACGGATAATGAACAATGCAACTGATAATGATTAATGAACAATGCAACTGTAGTGAATGGATGCAATATGAGATAGATGAAGACATTATTTTTGTGTGTATCAAATAAGTCTGATAAAATTACTTAGGTGATCGGATAAGGGGAATAAATAGAAACCTTGGCCAAGAGCAAAATCGTAATGCAATATGACCTAACTACAATGCAAAGACTAACAACATGATGATAGTGGGATTGATACCGTGTTAATGTTGGAGAGCACACCCTAGTTTAATATTGCAAAATGAGTTATGCACCATGTGCTAGAAAACACAAGTGACATGGTTCCTTTGCGTGGACTAGACTCTCAGACAAATAGGTTGTTAGAAACAAGAATGTGAGATATCAGATATGATGAGAACTATGAAATGTTACTCATGAGGAGATGCAGTACATCCAAATATTTTGAGGGATTTGAGATGCATGAATCTTTCCCCCAGTGAGGCATATATAGTCATAACTGAATATCAAAATATAAATGCACTAACAAACTATGACAAGCAGATCATACCACAAATGACAAGTATTTCACTAGATACTCACCATAATGAACCATGATATAGAAGATCGAGGATGTCGTGATAAGAACATAGTAAAACACAAGATAGAATCAATAAAAGGCATCCTGACCAAGTGGTCATTCAATCCAAAAGTTCTTTTCATGAATAATTTTGATGTGATGATTGAGAGAACAGCCGACACCAGAAGGATGCATCCTGATGGGCCAAAGATTGATTGATAAAAAATGGGAATTCACTGGCAATTGCTTGTGAATAGAATGGGCACAAGAAAGTCAATCTGTCTGTTGATTTGGTGTAAAATGTTTGCATTCACTGTGTCTAGAATAAAGCTCAGTGTTTGATTTGGTAAGCTCATTCATGTGGGAATATTTATTGCGAAAGCAGAAAGATGATCGAAGAACTACCTGCACAAATATGGGTAGTGACGCTTATTATGAAAGGCGATGCAAACTGTATAGACAAATGGTGGAGACTGATGGTGGATCCGACTACACATGGCGCCTAAAATAGGTTTTCACTATTGTACTTATCCATTGCACCACCAAAGTGGTTTTCATAGATGGATGAATTTATTTCTCTTTTTTATATTCTTTTCAATCTTTTTGTATTTTTTATGCTTTTTTGATTTTTTGATTTTTTTTTGCTTTTTGACATAGTACACACTTCTTCACATAGTTGTAGGGATCTTGCTCCATAGTAGGCTAGTAATATCTAGTGCATAAATTTTTTTTGGCCAAAGTAAGTCTACTAGAGTGGGCCCCACAGATTCCTTGATGTACCTCCTCTAAGGACGTTTGTGCTTCATTAGAATTCAGACACCTTAAAAGAGTTCCATTGAAATTCTTTCAGAATAGGGTATCAGCAAGGATTGTGTATCGAGAAGTGTGGCGAATGAAGGTTTTACATTGATTGGGGGCTAAAGTAAGTGGGGTATGTCCATCGTGTAGGTAGGAATACCCTTCTTGGTACCATGGGGAATTGGGATCAACAATTTCACACACCATCTCAGAATTTGTTTTGTCATAGGCAGGGACCATAAGATTCTCGACAAGAAACTCACACCGTGCGCTATTTTCTAGCATAGTGATCAAGGACCCAATTGTTGCCATGGCATCTGCTACTTTGTTGTTCATGTGAGGGATCTGTTGGAAGATTAGCTTAGTGAAATGCATCTTGAGATCTTCAACTATTCGGCGATAGGGAAGAAACTTGTCATCCTTCATTTTATATTCATCCATAACTTGTTTGATAACCAATTATGAATCACCAAGCACCAATAAAGTGATAATCTTCCATTGTATGGCCTATCAGAGTCCAAGTACAAGGGCTTCATACTCTATAATGTTTTTGGTACAAGGAAATTATAATTTGAAAGATTTAGAGATGAGATCCCCTTTTGGTGTAACAAACAAGATTCCTTCCCCCGATCCTTTTTGCGTGAAGGATCCATCAAAATAAAGATTCCATAGTGGACTCGGGGCAAGATTAAGGACTGATTCATCTGGAAAATCTATGATCAGAGGATGTTTACCATCAACAGGTGCTTCAGCTAACTAATCTACAATTACTTTTCCTTTGATGGATTTTCGATCCACATAAACAATGTCGAACTCACTAAGGATCATGACCCATTTTGTTGTACGACCAGTAAGAGCAGCGCATGCCAGGAGATATTTGAGTGGATCAATTTTAGCAACAAGATGAATCTTATGATTAAGCATATAATGTTGTAGCTTCTATGTATAGAAAACAACGGCCAAACATGCCTTCTCAATTAGGGAATAATTCAACTCATAGCCAATAAGAGTTCTACTGAGATAATAAATTGCTCGCTCTTTGTTGGTATTATCTAATTGTGCCAAGAGGGCTCCCAATGTGACCTCTATAGCAGATATGTACAAAATCAAAGGACGAATAGAAATAGGTGGTACCAACATGGGTGGATTAGCCAGATAGCCTTTCAGTTTCTCAAATGCATTTGACACAAGCAATCCCACTGGAACTTGATATTCTTGCGCAGGAGATGGGAGAACAGATGCACCTTATCTTCTAGTTGTGACATGAATCTTTTGATTGATTGCAGTTTGCCTTTTAAACTGTGTAATTGCTTCAATTTTTTGGGTGGTGGCATCTCTAGGATTTAATTCACTTTCTTTGGATCAACTTCTATTCCACGTCATGACACAATGTATCCCAGTAGCTTACCAGACTATACTCCAAAAATACACTTCTTAGGATTCAACCTAAGTTTATACTTCTCCAATCACTCAAAGATGGTAGTAAGGATAGGAATATGAGATTCCCTTGTTTTGGATTTTCTTAAAATATCATCCACATAATCTTCCATGATGACATGCAAAAGGTCATGAAATATGGTAGTCATTGCTCGTTGATAAGTGGCTCTGACATTTTTAGGGCCAAAAGGCATCACCTGATAATAGAAGGTGCCCCAAGGCATCATGAATATAGTTATGTGCTAGTCTTTTGGTGCTATTATGATCTAATTGTAACCTGAGAAGCCATCCATAAGTGACAACATTTCATGTCCTACCGTCAAATCCACTATAATATCAATATTTGGTAGTGGAAAATCATCCTTGGGACATGCAAGGTTTAGGTCTCTAAAATTAGTGCAGATGTGAATGCCCCCAGTAGGCTTACCTACTAGTACAATATTAGAAACCCATTCAGGATAATCAATTGGTCTGATTACTTCAGCGTCCAGCATCTTCTGGAGCTCTACTTTGACTACCAATGCGACTTGTGGATGCATCTTGCAAAGTTTTTGCTTAACAGGTTTTACACTTGGATCTATAGCAAGATGATGCATGGCAAGATCTGTATTGAGCCTAGGCATGTCTTTGTAGGTCCAAGCAAATTTGATTTTGTGTTTATGAAAGAATCTTGGCATGTCTTTCTTTTCTTGATCGCTGAGAGAAACTGCAATGTAGGTGGTGTGGATCTTCTTATGTGCTTAGGTTAATTGGAATAGTATCTTCAATGATCATAGAGGATACTTCTGGTTCTAAAGATATAAATGGCAAGTAAGCCTCTCCCTCCTCTAGCACCTCAAAAAGGTTTTCACTAGAGGAAGCGTCCTTTATTTTGTCTTTTTCTTCATCCAAAGGTGCCTGTGAGGGGTTTTCACCAGAGGATGCATGCCAAAATGTACATACTAGAAACCTACCTATTGGGAGCACACTCAGAAATGCAAATGTTAGAGATATAAATCATTTAACTATACTAACATGTCTAAAAGCATACTATAAAAACAACAATGGACTCCATCATGACCTTCGATGAGCTTAACAAGGGCACCCAAGACCTTGTTGATTTTCTCTTAGAGAGGTGTGTGGGTGTGCTCTCCCAACACAATATACTAATCCCACTATGATTGATTGGTGGATGAAACTAGAATGCAAACTAATGGATGGATGAAGAACTCAAAAAAAAGTATGAAGAACTTGTCTCAAGTTACTCATCATATGTATGAAAATGATGTAAACTATACTAAGAATGATATGAAAGATCTAATGAAAGGAAACTAAGTTCATTCCATTAATCCTAACATGTAATATCTAAATTCAACTATGAACTAAAGAATGAACATGAACAATGAACTAAGAATTCTAAAGCTATTTTAACATGATAACAATGCATAAAATGGAGATGATTTTCTTTTGAAGGAGAGAGAGGGCTTGGATGAGGTGGAACTCATGTGGCATTCACATAGGTGCCACATGAGGGACACATAAGCCATGCAAGAGGCCTAATTTTCTCACACATGTGTGAGAAACTTTGGATGTGATGGTTCAAAGTGTACTTAAAGTACACATGTGAAGGATCTTGTAAGAGAGTGTAAGAGGGTGTAAGAGTTTTAGTCCAATGAAACTATTGGAAATACTGAGAGGGCGGGTGAATCAGTATTTCACTAATTATTCTATTTCAGAAACTTAAACATAAATCAAAGATACATCCAATGAGTCTTAACACAATAACACAGAACACTTTATATGATTACGGGAAAACCTTGATTAGAGGAAAACCCCGGTGAGAATTAGTACCCACAAATATTTTGTACTAGTTTCTTATGATCCTTGTTAGAAGATCCTTAACCCTGTTAGGAGTTGTCTTTACAATGTATGAAGTACAGTGACCTTGTTAAGGGTTAGACCCTATTAGGATTCTTTTACAATAACCCTATTAGGGGTGGTGGACTCACTTTCCAAATGGTGAAGGCTACAACCTTCTAGATCTTTTATACACACTCTATCTGCAAGGTGAACTATTGTTGTGACACTGCTTGTCTGATCAGTTCCTTTTGTGCACTGATGCTTTAACCTCTTGTTGATCTCTAAAAAAATCTTGTCTTCACTCTAAAAGCTTCTACTTCAATATCTATATCATCAACATATGAAAAATATAGCTTTGTTGCTTTTACACTCTGCTCTGCTTTTCTTATCTCTGGCTTTCACAACTTTTCCGATCACAAATGACCTTCTATAAGTACTTCCTCAAAAGACACAAACATGTCAGCCTTTGAAAACCTTTTACCATCTATCTTGATCACTTAAATAACCACACAACCCTTCATTAAGTTAGCTTAACATTAATTATAACTTCTTTACTCAAATCGAACAGATGTGTCTTTTCACACAGTCCGCTCCACCAAATTAGCTCTAACTTTTTTCTCCTGATGAATCAAGTCATGTGTATTTAACCACATATTATTAGATCACTAAAAATCACTAATCCAAGGATGAAAGTCTTGAAGATATTTTCAACTCCTGAACCAAAACAATCTCTGTCGGCTCTTTCCATGATCTCTGTCTTGTTTTGGCATTCACTGGCTGTACCTCTTCAACTGGCTATATCTTCTTCATAATTTCAAATCTGATCATGCTCTCTTATAATTATCATGTAAACATACTCATAATCTTATATTCCAAGGCACATAACATTTGAATAACAAATGAACACACACTAATCAAAACTATAACAGTTTGTTCCTTGCTCTGTCCTTTTCTTCTGTACTTAGCCAATTTCTGATAATGTGTGCTGACTCCAAAACTTCATACGACTTTGTTGCCATAATGACAATAATAAATAGAGTCATATACACCAGTATAGTCAACTTTCCAATAGAAACACTTTTAGAAAGTGTAAGAAGGTGTCATCATGGGTGTAAGAAACCTTGTTGGCACCAAATAAGGATTATTTGGAAAAGGCAATTTTTGGAAATTTTCTCACACATGTGTGAGAAAATAATTAGGACTAATTGGTGTAGGAATCTAGAAATTATCCTTATAATTAACCTTGGTTAATTATTGAATAGGTCTATTTGATGAGAGTTATGTAAGGTAGGGTAGGATCTAGGTTCAAATTAGCTTAATCTAAATTTAAAATTTAGATTAATTTGGCTTAGTAGAATTTAAGTCATGTGGGGGAATAAATAAATTAAAAATTTATTTAAAGGGGATTAATGAGGGATAATGTACATTAAATAAGATTTATTACATTAAAAGGGATAGTATTTAAATTAAATTCAAATACTAAGGAAAGTGAATCATATTTAATTAAATAAATTTAATTAAATAGATAGAAGAATATAACAAATATAATTAATTAAAATCAATTATAATGCTATGGTAATATTAATTAATATAAGGAAAATTTTAGATGTCTACAGTACTAATTCATCTAGAATGGGCTCTGATGTACCTGCATCAACTGATATATCTTCACTATGGCTCAGGTTGATGCATCACTAAACTATATTTTAGTGAGCTTCAGTTAGGGGAAGCACCCCTAGCTTTCCTCTAAGATACAAAATGCATCCGTAGGTAAAGGTTTGGTGAATATGTCTGCAACTTGTTCTTTAGTACTCACATATTCCAACCTTACTTCTTTATTTTGTACCAATTCCCTCAAGAAATGATACTTTATTTCTATATGTTTGGTTGGTGTGCATCATAGGATTCTTTGAAATGTAAATGGAACTGGTGTTGTCACATTAGATAATAATTGGTTCTTTTACTTCTTCCTTCATTCCTGACAGCAACTACTTGAACCATGTGATGTTTGAATAGTTCACTATTGCATCAACATATTATGCCTTTGTTGTAGACTGGGAGATACAATTATGTTTCTTGCTAGTCCAAGATACTAACCTCTTTCCAAGAAAGATAGCTCCACCACTAGTGCTTTTCTTATCATCAACACTTCTAGCCCAATCAGCATCAATGAATGTCTTCAAATCAAAGTTCCCACCTTTCTTATACCATAAACCATAGTCTTCACTACCCTTCAGATATCTCAAAATTCTTTTGATTTCCATTAGGTGATTGTCTCTAGGATTAGCTGAAAATCTTGCAACAATACTGCTAATGCAATATCAGGTCTGGTGTGAACAACATATTGCAATTTTCCAATCATGGATCTGTAGTTGACTGATCTACCTCCTTTGAATCATCATCCTTGGACAATTTTTGTCCAGTACACATTGGTGTTCCAACAGGTTTGGAATCTTTCATTCCAAATTGTTTGAGTATCTCCTTGATATATTTTGATTGAGTAATGTAGATACCATCCTTCATTTGATGAACTTGTAATCCAACAAATAATTTTATCTCACCAAACATAGACATCTCAAATTATTTACTCATAGCTACAGAGAATGCTTTGCATAAGTTATCATATCTAGTGAATAATATGTTATCAACAAATATCTCTACCAAGAATATTTTGTTCTATGGTCCTTCTTTGATGTACAAGCTATTGTTATCATTGGTTCTCTGAAATCCAATATTTACTAGGTAACCATGCAGTCTTTCATACCAGGCATTGGGTGCTTGCTTTAGTCCATACAATGCTTTGTGCAGCTTGAAAACCATATTCCTTCTGTTAGGATCAACAAATTGTTCAAGTTTCTCAATGTAGACTTCTTCTTCTATGATTCCATTCAAAAATGAAGATTTCACATCCATTTGATATACTTTGTATCCTTTATGTGTAGAATATGCTAGAAGAGTTCTGACTCCTTCAATTATTGCAATAGGAGCAAAAGTTTCTCCATAATCAATAGCCTCTTCTTGAGCATATCCTTTACAAACTAGTATGGCCTTGTTTCTAGAAACTTCACCATTTTCATTCATCTTATTTCTAAAAACCCACTTGGTTCCAATCACATTCTTTTCCTTTGGCCTAGGTACAAGGGTCCATTTTTTGTTCTTCTCAATATGCTCAATTTATTCATTCATTGCCTCTATCCAACTTTCATCATTCAATGCATCTTTAACAGTTCTAGGTTCAAATTCACTTAGTAAACATGTACATTTGATTTTTTTCCTTGTCATTACACCTTTTGTCTGATCTCCAATTATTTTCTCAGGTGCATGATGCCTTCTAACATATTTAGAAAGTAATGGATCATTCAATCTTGATTCTGGACTTGATCCACTAGGTCTATCATTCTCAAACATTCTTTCATGTTCTTCTATCTGATGCTCAGGTTCCAATGTATGTGACTCAGGTTCCTCTGTCTATGACTCAGGTCCCTCTGTCTAAGACTGGGTTCCCTCTATCTGTGACTCAGTCTCTTCTACCAGCAGCTCGGGTTGAACAGTTTGTAACTTAGGTCGTACAGTTTGTGCTAGTATATTCAGTGGTTGACAGTTCTGATATCCAATCACCATTTCTCGAGTCATAGGCATAGTATCAATTTCGTGATACACAAAGTTCTTGTAGTCTGCAGGCTCTTTACTGCTCTTCTCTTCACATCTTTCTACAAACTCATCAATATTGACATGTACACTTTCTATGACTTTATGATTAGTAAGATTCATACATTTGTATGCTTTTCTTTTACATGAGTAACCTAGGAATATTCCTTCATCACTTTTTGCATCAAGTTTTCCATTTATTTCTTCCTTCAAGATGTAACATTTACTTCCAAATACTTTGAAATAATGAACATTAGGTTTATAGCCATACCATATTTCAAAAGGTGTCTGGTTACTACATTTCTTTAGTTGAACCCGGTTCAAGGTGAACACTGTAGTGTTGATGGCCTCCTTATTGTATTTGGTAGCAACATTCTTTTCAATCATTAGGGTTCTGGCACAATCCATAATGGATCCATTTCTTCTTTCTGCTATTCCATTTTATTGTGGTGTACCAGAGGTAGATACATATCTTTTGATTCCTCTTTCATTACAGAATTCATTGAACTCATTAGAAATGAATTCTCCTCCTCTGTGAGATCTTGGACATTTTAGTTTCTTTCATGTTTCCTTTTCAACTCTTGCAAGATACCATTTGAATTTCTGAAAAGCTTCTGATTTTTCTCTGAGAAATATGACAGTCATCATTTTGGAATGATCATCAACAAATAGAATAAAATACTTTTCTCCAGTATAGCTTGTTGTTCCAATTGGTCCACAAAGGTCAGTATGTACCAATTCCAAGATTTAATCAGTATTGTAATTCTTTCTCTTGAACTTGTCTTGCTGATGTTTCTAATTTGATATTGTTTGCATATTGCTAACTTGGGTTTCTTCAAAATAGGAATACCTCTAACTCTCTTGTTCTTGCTTATGTTTACCAGATTATCAAAATTTACATGACACAACCCTTTATTCCATAACCAACTTTCTTCTACTTGTGCAATGAAGCATTGACTTTCAGTAAGATCAAGATAGAATATATTACCTTTTTTTTGTCTGTCAGTTCCAACTAGGTTCCCTTTACCATCCAGGAGCTTGGCCTTACCATTCATGAATTCTACCTTGAATCCAATGTTGTTCAACTGTGCTACACTGAGTAGATTTCTCCTTATTCCTTCAACCCAATAAGCATTATCACATTTGATTCCTTCTGTCAGAGTAATGCAACCTTTTCCTTTCACATAGAAGGGTTCATCATTCCCAAAACTGACGCTCCCACCATCATAAAGCTCAATATGTTCAAATTTTATCTTATCACAAATCATGTGATGAGAAAAACCACTATCAATTATCCATGTGTCATTTTTACTGATATGTGAGAAAAGTGTTGTCTTTTCATCTTCTTCATCTGACGCATTCTTAATAGAAATATAAACCATTTCATCTTCTTCTTCATCACTATCAAAATCTTTAGCAATATAACAAGACTTATTACCTTTTTCCTTGTAGCTCTTGTAGTTCTTGAAATCTTTCTTGCCTTTGTACTTGTTAAAATTTTTCTCATCTTTGTCTTCTTTGTTCGGACACTTGGCAGAAATGTGAGCAACCTCATTGCATGAGAAACAAATCAATGGCATTTTACCTTTGTATTTTCCTATGGCAGCTCTCCTTGCAAGTAATGCTTCAATGATACCTAGATCTTCATCATCACTATCACTTTCAATCTAATTTCCTTTTCAGTATCTATCCTTCTTACTAAGGTTTAATTTATCTTTGAATGCAGACTCAAGATTTCTAGAGCTAGGAGAATAGTTGTTAAAGTTGTCCAACTCAAAAGTTGTAAGTCTTCTAACTAATGTATCCATAGTTATATCCTTATTGCACCTCATCTCTGGAATAGATGAAAATATAATAGCATAGATAGGAATTAAATTTCTTAATACCTTGCTGATCACTATTGTATCTTCAATTATTCCTCTTGTAGCTCTGATGGCACTCACAATATTCTTGATTCTTTCACTGTATCTTGTAATGTCTTCTCCTTCTTTCATTTTCATCTGATCAAATTGTCCTCTGATACTTTATGCTTTATCTCTCTTTACGTTTTAATCTCCTCCATGAATGTCTTATAATTTCCTCCACATATCATAGGTTGTTGGGCAGTCCTTGACTTCATCAAATTATAAGTAGCTGAGTGAAGAAGCTATATCAATCATCATTATTTTATGAAGCTTATGTTCCATCATCTATTCCACATTCATAGTTTTTGTTGGTTCCACATATCTTATGTCCAAAAATTACAAACCAGCATCTCCAATAGTAGATAGGTGTATTTTCATCAGCTCTTGCCACGCAAGGAAGTTGTCTTTGTTTAGCTTTGGGATCTCCCTTCTGTAAGACATCTCTGATCTTTAGCTTAGGCTTTGAAACCTTCTTTGAGAGCACTTGATGCTCTGATAACAATTATTGGAAATGAGATAAGTAACTGAGAGGGGACAGGTAAATTAATTACTCCAAAAAAAATCCTTTGTCCCTTAGATGTCTTAAACAATATAACACTCAAATCCTTTGTCCCTTAGATGTCTTAAACAATATAACACTGTTACTCAGTTAATTAAGATATTCTTCTATAACTCAGGTGTTAAAGAAATCTTTATGATATCCAATGCAATTATACTTTAGTGATTAAGTGCAGAAACATAAATCATGAGACAAATAACATATACATAGGTGACATGAAGATTTAATGTGGAAACCCAATATGGGAAAAACCACCAAGATTTTACTATTTTTCACTCTTCTAAAGTGAGCCCTGTTAGGAGCCAACCCTATTAAAGGTTACAAAATGCACCAGGTTAGGTGTGACCCTGTTAGAGGATTTAAATCACCCTGTGAGGAGTGGCCTTGTTAGAGGTCTTTAACACTTCAACATAGAAATGCTACCTTGTGAGAGGATTTACAAAAATACTGTTAAGTATACTCTATTAAGATATTTGAGATCACTGCTACAATTGTTAGAAAGTAACAATGAATTGACCTGTATGTGTAAGAAATTGTCTTTGCTGATTCAAATCTTTGTTATGATTATAATTGGATCCTTGTTGATCAAATATTCTATTGCAGCTCTAAGCGTTCTTTACTCAATCAGAATCCCATCTGATTTCACCTTCACTCTTTATATCACAGAATTCCACACTTTTTCTTCTCTTCAACTTTTCACACACTCACACTTAATCCAAACTTGACCTTTCATATATATGAGAAGCCATGTCAAGTCGGCTTGAATATACTTCTAAATAAGTAATAAATCACAATTCATTTGACCTCATATAACCACTTAATTATAGAATGTAAACCAATGTTAGTCGGCTGACACTGAATAATCAAGTCAGTTAACACTGAGTTTCTTTAATGCCCGACCATGAATGAAGTTCCCAAGTGACTCGGTCAACACTGAAAAACTCTTTCCATTCACCAACTGTGCTTAGTCTGAATGTAGACATTTGTGTAACATCATTACGTAAGTGTAAATACATGTGTAAAATCAATGACAATACACAATTGAATAATTTTCTTCAACAAAACTTAAGTCTTTATAAAATAAGGTTGCAGAATAAAAAAATGCCACTAAGCTAAGGAAAGTAGATCCTTGGACAGAGAGAAAGAAGGAAAACCTTGCCCCTCAGGGATGAAATCAAGGGATACACCAATCAGATCAAGATATGTTGTAACAAAGAGATATCTTTGCAAAACAAATGTCTTAGGAAAGATATCATGAATACTAGAAGAGATCTATGGATGATGATGAGAAAAGGAAGGATGTACTATATCATAATACAAAACCATAGGGATAAAATATAGAAAGAATAACCAATTAATCTCAAAACAAAATACATGCTAAGAGCATAATGGATCCTAGAAAAAAGGAAGAAATACATCTTGCCTCCCAATCAAGAAACAAGAGGGGGAAAGATCTATATTATAGAAGAACGAGGGGTATTCCCCGTATGGAAATTATGAAGAAATTGTAATACTGCACAAGAGTGAGATATAATTCCTAAAGAAGATCTTTCTCTAACATACATTTTGAAATGCACACAATTAGCAAGTAAATGTGTATTACTATAGTGAAAAGGACATTTGTGCTTAGAGAGAGCATCTTTAGGCATAGGTTTAAAGGTTTCTTTCTTAGAATTCATTAACTGAACATACACCTTCTTAACCACATCTTGAGGGGTATCAAGGTAATCTAAGGAACATGTTGGAAGAAGAACATGAAGAGGAGGGCGATGATCAAAATCAACCACCTTAAATTTAGATAGCGGGAAGCCTAGACCATGCCTATCTTGTTTAGGGGATAGATGAACTAGATATTTAATACCTTGTTCATTAACACCAAGCCCTAAACCCTTATAACCTTGTTTAGCCACCATACTGTATCATGTAGTGTACATATCCTGTAAAGCTTCCGCATGAGGTGATTGTTCATGGTGATCATGCAAAAATGTTGTGTAAGGTGGAATGATAGATTTAGAATAAGTTTATTTTCTCTTCCCTTTACTATCATCATGAATTGGATAAGAAGGGGAAGGTAAATCAAAGAATTCTTTCACATCTGCATCATGAGCCATAGTTTGAGCCCCATCATAGGTGTGGGAAGAACTAGGGATAGAAGATGGAGAAATAGGAGTGGGAATATTAGGAATTGGATTAGGAAGGATAGAATTAGTATTAGGAACTAGATTAGGAAGGATAGGATTAGGATTAGGATTAGGAAGATTGGGAAATGGGTTATCATCTACCAAATTCTTCACATAATCCAATAGAGCAATAAGTCCACCACACAAATTCTTAATGAAAGTTTTGAAATTAGGAAGGCTAGTATTAGTCAATCTCATAATAGCATAAGCAAGTGAAACATGAAGAGTGACAAACATAATGAAATGTATGATACTCTCATAAACATCATAAGTATTGTAAAGAGAGGCTAAAAGAAGAATAATGAGGAAAATAACCACACACCAAAGCATCTTAAAGATCTTCATAGTGAATGAAATGCAAGAAATGTTTTTGTATTTTTATGAGTATGTAGAATTTTTGTATTTTAAAATTCAAGAGCATAAAAGAAAACTAATCTAATATGTGTGAAAAATCTAGTCTTAAGGAAAAGAGGCAAAGCATCTAACACCAAAAAGAAAGAGTTTTCTATCGCGGGTTCACCAAAATGTAAGATGTGTGTGTGTGTGTGTGTGTGTGTGTGTGTGTGGAAAATGTTGTAGATATATATATAGTACCTCCTAATCTAAGACAAGGAGATCCTAATTTATTAACCGAAAGGAAACGATCAATGCAAAAAGGAATCAAATGGTTATGGATAAAGTGGAGAAGGGGGTCTAATTTCTTAATTATAAAGTAAAACAATAGATCTTAAAGATTAGGATGAAATGAAACACTTACCTTGAAATGTAGCAGGTCTGGAAATTGCTATTTTCTGGTGTCTACACTGGGTCTCTAGAAATTCTGCAATCTTCCCTGGTCTGAAAACATAGAGACAGAGAAAACACAAAAATTGTTTTCTTTTCTGAGAAAGGTCGACCTTGACCCAAATATAGGGTCACAATTGTACCCCTTTATGTCGACCTTGACCTGCGCTGCTTTGACAAAAAATTATGTTTGCAGTTCCTGAAAGTTTGTCGAAAAGGGTATCTGAATCTACCCTGTAATTCACTATTATGTACGTGTACTTGCAAGAAAAATGGTTTTGTTTGTTGGGGGAGGGGTTTTCCTTAGTCAAAAACCAATTTTAGGAATTAACCTTAAAATCAAAATTGAAATGGAGAATGCTAGCAAGTAGTAGAAGTAGATCTAACAATGATGCTATGATAATCAATAGATATGCAATTGTATTTAAAATGTAAACAAGTATGGTAATATGAAATCTTAGGCTCAACATTAAAAACCATAAATGTAAATCAGAACCTTTATGATTATATTCTTGGAATCCACCTTGAAGAAAGAATGAATGAATCTTGAGGATGCACAAAGAATCTTGAAGGAAGATCACACCACCATCATGGATAGATCTAGGATTTGAATGATGAATCTTGAATACTTGAACCAAATCCATTCAAAGGCTTGAATGCTTGAATCCTTGATCTTAAATGGAGAACTTGAATGCTTGAGAGAAGACTTGAAAACCTTGATTGAACATTTGGAAGCTTGAAAGCATGTAGAATAATGGATGCTTTAAATCAGACGATCGCTTCGATAGATTATGCGTCGATGATATAATATGATATGATAAAAAATGAGAGGAGAAGGCTTCCTTATATACAAGTCTAGGGAACAAAATTCTAGAGAGGCCGACATATGAGAATTAAATTCCAATTAGGCTCATACTCCTACAAGTGGAATTATATTAAATATCTTTTTAATATTTGCCACTTTGAATCCCGAAACAGCTGACCCGGAAGGGGGAAAATAAACTTTTTAGTTTACCCCCACATCCGGAAAAATTTCCAATGAAAAAGGGGGACTTGGGTCAAGTTTGAGGTCGACCCTCACCTAGGTTAGGTTCAAGGTTGACCTTGACCTAGGTTGAGGTCGAGGTCGACCTTGACCCAAGGGGTTAAGACCCCTGGAAAATATGCCAGGTGGGGAAAACAATGCCTAGAGAGGCCCAATTAGGGTTCTAAACAAGCATAGAAAATGGAAAAGGGGAAAAAATTAGAGGACAACATGATGATGGCCCAAAACACCCCCTAAGGAGGGATAAATAGTCTTATCATGGAAGTGCTTCTATTTTAAGACGATACATTAAACCCCCACTTTAGTGGGAGTATGGAAATCGAACATACTCACGGTAAAGTTAGAAGAAAGACTCCAGTAGATCGCAACGAGGTAGAACATTACTTAGTCAAGGACATGATCCCCCAGGCCAAGGATTCTAACTCAACATACATGAACACAGGCACAAAAACAAAGATAAAGCTAAAAGACACTAAAAGAGGGGTTAGTACAAAACAAACCCAAATCTACTAGCAAAGGAAACCTTGCTAAGAAATGCTTCCTATACTAATATCATATTTGGAAAGCTATCATAAAAGCATAAATGACTACATAAGAAAGAAAAGAGAAATACTATAAATAACATAGCTTCATGATCTAATCCTACTAGCATGAAAGCGAAAGAGAGAAAAGAGAGAGTGATTACCTCGCCCAGTAAGATGCCCACCTTACTGTGAATCACCAAGGAGGGAGAGCCCAACAGGTAGCCAAACCTGATAGTTCACCCATAAACTGTGCTTTGTAATTATAATGTGTGTCTCTTCAGGATTTAGCAACTTATGTGCGTTACCTTCTGAGGATTTAGCATTTTTGAAATTGAAAATTCATATCTCTTCAGGATTTAGAAACTTATGTATGTTACCCTCTGAGGATTTAGCAAAAAATAAAAATGCATGTCTCTTCAAGATTTAGCAACTTATGTGCATTACCTTTTGAGGATTTAGCAAAAATAAAAATGCGTGTCTCTTCAAGATTTAAAAACTTATGTGCATTACCTTACAAGGATTTAGCATGTTGTAAAATGTAAACTCTAGTATAAGGGAGACCCTATATATGCCCCCCTCCTTATCGTAGCTACCTAATAGATAGGATAAGGAAGAGAAGGAGCATACCTACTTCATAGAGTAAGGAGATGTACTATTAGAAACAATGTACACTATATTCTTAGCGAAGAGTATTGACCCTTACATCTAAGAGCATAGATAATCATGAAAAAGGATATGTCACTTATGGAAAAAGGATCATCAAAGAGGAAGAGATATTATCAACCAGACTCCCACTGTACAGGAGTGCTTTTGATACAATATCATCTTTTAAAGAAAAGAAAGAGTGATCAAAGATTCAATCATCAAGCCCCCTGCGATCAAGAGGAAGAGGAATATTGGAATGAAGGAAGAAAAATCTAATCAAAAGCAAGGGAAAGAGTTTATGAAGAACATAATTTGAAAAATAAAGAAGAGGTGATGACCTAGGACAATCACCTCTCATATAAAATGGCAGCCCTAGCCAGAACGTAAGTCTTTATAAAATAAAGTTGCAGAATAAATAAATGCCACTAAGCTAAGGAAAGTATATCCTTAGACAGAGAGAAAGGAGGAAAACCTTTCCCCCTAGGGATGAAAGCAAGGGATATACCAATATGATCAAGATATGTTGTAACAAAGAGATATCTTTGCAAAATAAATGTCTTAGAAAAGATATCATGAATACTAGAAGAGAGCTATGGATGATTATGAGCAAAGGAAGGATGTACCATATCGTAATACAAAACCATAGGGATAAAATATAGAAAGAATAACCAATTAATCTCAAAACAAAATACATGCTAAGAGCATAATAGATCCTATAAAAATGGAAGAAATACCTCTTGCCCCCAGTCAAGAGACAAGAGGGGGAAGATCTATACTATAGAATAATGAGGGGTATTCCCCGTATGGAAATTATGAAGAAATTATAATACCGTACGAGAGTGAGATATAGTTCCTAAAGCAGCTCTTTCTCTAGCATATATTTTGAAATGCACACAATCAGAAAGTAAATGTGTATTACTATAGTGAAAAGGACATTTGTACTTGGAGATAGAATCTTTGGGCATAGGTTAAAGATTTCTTTCCTGGAATTCATTAACAACTCTTGTTTTATTTGCATCTTCAAATTTTTAGTGTAACTATCTTCATTTTCTTGTCAAGGATAAGAGTTTTCTGATTTCATTAAAAAAATTGTATCGTAGGACCTATTTTTAGTCCCCCATATTGGTACATGCATACCCATAAATTAATTAGGAATGATGCCTTATATAGGATTCTCAAATACTTTTACATTTAGGATAACTTCCAATGGTCAACTACAAATATTGAGACTAGATTTGAAAAGATAAAGGTTGACACTAACAATGGCTACAATTTCAAGGAATATTTGTGGTTCATTCGTATATAATATTATGCCTAAATAATTGTATGATGCCAAAATGGTCCATGGTTCTCAAATAGGTTACATTCAAAGTTGAACATAGTCCCGCCAAAATGAGGCCTACAAAAAGGGAGTCATAAGTGTCTGGGTTTTGAAGCTAAATTAGGTCATAATTTGAATATTTGATGATGTTTGGATTTGATAAGGCCTTAGGAGAAGTCACTTTAAATAAATTACCCATAAAGGAGTGTTAACTTGTAAAGGAGATACAATTTATGAAACTATACTACCATACCTTAATGCCATTGTAAAGAATGATATCGAAAAAGAATTGAATACCAATTAAAATATTCAATTTAATAAATAGATGGTCTTACGAATCCCCTATATAATGTAAGATGATAAAACTAAGGCCTACTTTCTTCCCAAGATTTTATATCTGCAACTAGGACTATAGAGTAAATAAGTGTCTAAAATTCTGATTCTACATCAAGTGTATGCCATATGTAAGAAAAAGTATGTCTTTATGAAGTAATCCTCAAATATTTCATTGTATAAAGGATCTAGATAGTAATTTTTTAATCTTCTTTTCCCCTTACTTTAAGTTTTGGGCCTAAAATTAGGTAGAAACCTCACCTTGTAACTCCTCTTGAACCTCTCACATTCTCTTCTTAGGTCTCCAAAATTATTTGGTACTTGAGTATTGACATTCAGGAAAAAAACATTACATATATATTGGCTATCTACACTTGTGAAAAGTTACTCCTAATGGTTGTAAAACCTCCTCTAGTTAGGATCATAAGACTTTGAAAGCTCGCTATTCAAATCCACACTAATGAACATATTGGTCACTACCGACTTACCAAATAATAGTCCTAAGATGTTCCAAATAGATACTTTGACATTACATTTTTTATAGCCATATCTAGAAAATGTGAACCCATGGGTCGAGATACTAGGGTCTCTACTACATGCATTAGTGTCAACTAAAGTATTAGAGAGAATCTCAAAACCTCAAGAATGGCTACTTTTCTTGGATCATCTAGGTAGTTGAGCTATAATATCCTCATCTAAGTTTATTTTCAGTCCTTTAAATAGCTCAACCATTTTTAATAAACAAGGGTTTTAAAAATATAAAATTGGGCTAGGGTTTCTTCAAAAATCTCAATTTTAAAAAATTTAACAACAAATTCATACGAAAATATGAGTTTTAATACTTAAATTTCAACTTAGGTGACTTCAAGAAGTAAATAAAATTATATTTTTTCTAGATATTTAAACAACTATTATAAAGTTAAGCTTATTGGTTTTTCATTGTTGAAACCCCTAATTTGTAGTTAAAAATACTTCTATAAATTTAATTCTAAAAAATAGATGTAATAAACACTTTTTTAGAGACCAATAAGAATTGATGAAAATAACTGAGTGATAAAAGGGTACAAAATCATATTTATAGGGACTCAAGATGTCATTAATTCCATACATGTGAAACAAGTACCTGAAACTAGTTGTTTTATGAATTTGAGTATGATTCATTGAACTTGTTAATTTGATGGTTCTAATGATATCCAAGTTTCTTTTGAAAACTTTCTAAATAAAATATAACAAGACATGCATATTTAAAAGGATTGGCTTGATTTGAGACGTGTGATTCCATCTCACATATTAATAAGAAGAAAACTTGTATTCAAATTCTTTTCATGAAATCATGATGCATTGGGGATGTGTTAAATGTCACCATGTGCAAAGAGTGGGTCGTAGAATCTTTTGGTGAGGAAGGCTTGGGCCCAAGACTATGTGGTATTACCAAATAGGCATATTTTAGTTTCACAATAACAAGTAGTGTACTACATGTCACTTGTGCCTTGTTATTTTTATCCTTTGATCATAGTTGTATCTCTTAATCTACATGTTTGGAGGTTTGTTGATTCTAGTGTACACTAGTTAATCTTCTAGCAGAGTTTACAATTCTTGATATGCTTTAGGATTTTCATCATCGTGTTCATCTTCACATGAACATTTTTTTACAAGGATTTATAGAATATTATTTTTCCCGCAAGGCTTTCTCCCTTTCTTTATTTATGAGATATCTTTATTTGTATATGAGTACCTTATCAAGTCATGTTATTGGGACTCATCTTTGATTGATTAGCTTACTCCCTAATTTTTTCTTAAAGGAGAGTGTTAGAGTAAAATTTTTTTTTATCTAACTAGTTTTATTTTACCGTACTTAGTTGAGTCATATTTACACTATGTTTAAGCTCACTTACAGGTTCAAGATTTTCTCCCTTCACCTTATGGGAGTGTTGGGCCTATCAATTTTGACAAGGGTTTCCATTCTAGTTTTTTCACGAGGTTCGGTTTTTTTGCAAAGGCATAGGTGTCATGCCATAATCATGTAAAACCCTAAATACTAGCTCCTAAATCCATTATTCTTTACCAAGCTCTAAGTTCTAGTTTTTAGTTTACTTTTTAGGGCTGGTTCATCGTTACTCAAGTTACCACTTAATCCTTTTAAAATATTATGGTGACTATCCCTTTGTCCTAGTCATATCGGTCTATCTAGTTACCTTTGGTTTGGTCACAAAATTTCTCGAGTCTTTGATCTCCTTTCATGACGCGGGCCTTTGCATTAAAATTTATTGGTTACATCTTGTTTCTAGTTTCTATACCTTAATTTATAAATTAAATTCATTTAATCTCATTGGCATACCAACCCAATGTTCACAACCACCATTTATTCCTAGTCGGTGTCCCTATATTTTAACTTATGCTATCCTACTTGAAAATCTTTCTAGATGAGAAATCACAATTAACTTTATAGGTGAACACATTCACCTAGGTCAATGTTGCATAATCCATGAAATGGAAATTGATTTTTTCATTTGCAGATCAATACTGCAAGTTAGAAAAGATCAATGGTCTTGATTTATTGTGTCGCACTTTCAAAGATCATACCCAAGTTGCAATGTGCACAACTATGCACAATGACTTGTTGAATGTTGTAAAGTATCAGTGTCCTTAAGGACATGTGGATGGCCCAAATTTTATGTACACTTATGTGCATTCAACAAGTCCAAGGTTAGGCAAAGTGTGAACCTCTACAGTTCATTTCCAAAGGAATTAAATATTTACATCTTTAGAGCAGATCAAAGGCCTAAGTTCTTTGCACCATTTCACAATTCAAAGATCTTTACAAAATGAAGATTGCACAAGTGCATAATTGACAAGTCAAAAGAGCATAAAGATGTGCATCTCAATGCTATATCAAAGGTGGAGATCTCTTGCATTGTTTCATGGCTTCATAAAGATGATCCTAAAGGTAAAAATTCAAACCAGTTCAAGATTTCAAACCTCTCCACATAGCATCAAACCAAAAAATGAGATTCAATCTCAGATATAAAGGTAGGTTGACACATTACACAAATACAAATAGGTTGTGTCCATTATAGATCTATCAAGTTAACGGTATGAAAGAAGTGCATATTTGTGCACATCCATTAGATCAAAAGCAAGGTGAATGTGAAAAAAGGCTTTCATAAAATATTAGGCAATATAAGGAGATTAAGACTTGCATATAACTATATTCCAAATAGATGGTCCAGATTCATTTTGCAATTGTGCATTTTATTTGATCTTGAAGTTGCTCGATGTGTTAATGAGCATAATGAGAAAATTCAAATGCCTATTAATAAATGAGCATCAATACCAATATTAACAAGTCAGATCTTGTGCACGATTGTGCAGATTTAGAAAGGTGGTTCAAGAGATAAAGTGCAAAATGGTAGATAGTGGTTCCATAACACAATGAATTTTCCATATAGAAGCACTAGAATGTTAGCTTTTGATTAGTTATGCAATTGTGTAGGTACAAAAAGTAAGATCAATTATAGGCTATATACCTATGCAAATATTTTAACCCAAATTCAAATGGCTAGACAATTCCAACTCTCCTATTATGTGCCCTCATTTATGGCCAAATTTTGTGATATTATTTCCAAATTATCATTCACCAAAGTTCAAAATTTTTTCTTTGAGCTCTTATGACTATTGCAAACATTATATAAATTTTGAAGCTATTGTAATTAGGGCTTTATCTAAAAACTAGTGTTTCCTACAAGTGAAGCAATCACTATGTCTAGAACTATGTACTATATGTGCCTTAATTTGATTTGATTCTACAACTTTGAGCATAATTTGATACATTTAAGATTTAAAGAGTAGAGATAGAGTGTAATCCTTAAAATTATCCAAAGCCATAAACCATAGTTAGGTGTCATCAAGGCATATCGAAAGCCATAGAAATACAAAATGGCTAAATATTCTTCAACTAGAATGAAGAGAAAAATCCAAGAGGATATCCTTGTCTAGGTGTTGAAGGCTCAAGTGAAACATAGAAGAAGCAAAGGGGTGGAAGTTCAATGCAATAAATTTTGCAAGATTTAGATGTCCTACCATCCATGTAGAAAGTTTTAAATTATGGATAAGTGGTTATAATCATGCTAAAGAAATAATCCTTTTTAGAAACATTGGTATTATAGCCCAAAATTTTGGGTTTTCTAATTATGAGTAGGTTATATGATACTTCTATTGTTTAAGCAACCCCAATTTACTACTCATTGTGCTAAGCCCACTTAGAAATTTTCTATAAAGTCACACAAGGGGAATATCAGAATGAATAGAAAAAGTGTGCAAGATTGAGGATTAAAGACTTTCAAAAGAGTCATTGATTCCCTCTCCAACACAACCACAATCTCTACTCATAATTTATTGAAATTGAGACAAGATCTGGCCACTACAAGGGTCATGATTTACTTGCTAGAGAGAGAGAGAGAGAGAGAGAGAGAGAGAGAGAGAGAGAGAGAGAGAGAGAGAGAGAGAGAGAGAGAGAGAGAGAGAGAGAGAGAGAGAGAGAGAGAGAGAGAGAGAGAGAGAGAGAGAGAG
>MU225639.1:1180199-1227207 GCA_018584345.1 Thuja plicata
AGATGGGGAGGGAGGAGGAGGAGATTTATAGTGATAAGGAGGCGGTGGAGAAGGAGATGGCGGTGGAGGTGACTTATAATGATATGGGGGTGGCGGAGATGAAAAAGGTGGTGGTGGAGAATGAGATGGGGGTGGAGGTGATTTGTAGTGGTAAGGAGGTGGTGGAGAAGGAGATGGCGGAGGAGGAGACTTATATAAATATGGAGGGGGAGGGGATTTGTAATAATAATTTCCTTGAGCTACAGAGGCTAACAGACAAAACAATGAGAAAATGAGGAAAGCCATTGGGGAATTCCGCTCCATTGTTTGGCTGGAAGCCATGATGAATGGAGTGTTAGCTTCCTCTTTATATAGTGAAAGATGAGGGCTATCTCGCTCAAGTGGACCTTAACATGAATCAAACCTCTTAGCTGGATTGCTTTACCACGAAAATCAACTTTATCTAATAGCCGTCGGCTTTGTCAAATATATGTATATAATAAATAGCATGATTGGTTTGTGGACATGTTGTTAGTACATGATAATTACAGTCGGCTTTGATTTTTTTTCTAGAAAAGTCGTGCTAAATATGCATTTCATTACATCTCACATGTACTGCGATGACTATCATATGATAAATGTGCAACTGGGAAGTGAATTTTATAATTTAAGAAGATTGTTAAGAAGTGTATCTTGATGCATTCAGAGTTGTTGAGTTGCTCTTTCTGAACTGGGTTCAAACCGTCATATTTGAAAGCCTTCTTTGTATAAGTAATTAAAGTTGCATCCCTTGCAGAAGACAGCTTGTCATGAAAGCGTGGTGGGTGAATGGAATCTTGCATTGACTTGTATTGATAATGGAGAATACACATAAATAATCTTGTTTTCTAATGTTTTTGTCCCACAACTACAACTGTACATCTTGACTATTACGGAATACTTAAGTATTTCTTTCAAAGGCAACAACAATATCATTGTTTCCTAGGCTTCATAGACAAAAATCCGCAGACATATTCAAAGGGAAATCTTTTGGCACGTTCAAGGAAATTACTTATAGTATTTACTATAATTTAAGTTAATTTTGTGATAAATAAACACCACAATTTACAATTTTTTTGATAAGCATTTTATCAACTTATGTATTAATTAAAAAGAATTTAGATTATAAATATAAAAGTTAATTATAGAAAAATGCTTTTGCCATAAGCTTTGTACTTGTATTATATTTGTCATTCTTTCTTCATTTCCTTTTTTTCATAATTGCATTTGTCTTCTTTTATTTTTACTTCTTCCTTATTTATGTAATTTTGAAGACATTTTTGTATATGTTAATACTTAAATCGATCAGATTTCCACAATCCATTGAACTTAGAGCTGAATTTCTAGCTTTGATGGATCACGGAGTGTGATCCGAAACGTCAATGCTAAAAAACACACACAATCAAAGCCAGAAATTCAGCTCTAAATGTTAATACTTGTTCCAAAGATATTAAAATAGGATTATAATAAGATAGAAATAATATGATTATAATATATAATTATATATTATAATTGGTTGTGTTATAATAGATGGTAATATGTAAATTTAATATTTATGTTGTCTTTTTAATAATTCAAAATAATTGTGTTCCTAAATGGTAAATGGGTTTGATTCAAAAAAAATCAATTGGATATCCAAAGTTATACAAGTTTAATAAACCTTCAAATATATGCTAATAAAATAATATATTAGTAATGAACTATATTCATAAAGCTCACAAAACATATTTTTAAAGTAATGCATGCCCAAAGATAAAGTGGCAAGTACTTGCCTACCTCCCCTCTCATTAGTTGGATAAAAATGAACTTTGATGGTACAATTAGGAGAATCCTAATTCTATTAGATGCTAGATGCATCATTTAGAATGAGTAGGAGATATTAGGCATAGTAACCTCAAAGAAAATGAAAAATGACACTAATAGCATATTAGTATTAAGGAAGACTGAGAGGGGGTGAATCAGTGTTCCATTATTTTTTAACTTTGGTGATCAAATTTCTTAACCATAAACCAAATGCAATAAGAAATAATAAACTGAAATATAAAGCATACAAACACAACATTATAACATCATGAATTTTTGCGTGGAAACCCGGTTAAGAAAAAAGCCACGGTGGGGATGAAACCCACAAGATTTACTGTGTAGAATAAATAACACAATTAAAGGTTTAGTACAAAAGGGGAATGCACATGCATTCAGGCACACTTCCTAGATTTCATTGCTCAAATACAAAAGAGGGATACAACCCTTAGGAGAACTTACTTCTTTACAATATATATTGGAATTCCAAAATGATGACCTAAAAGATGGCATCTATATATGCCAAAATAGTTCCATGTAGGAGAAATACAATATTTCTGCTCAACTATTAATCGAACCACTGATTACATCTCATTCGCATATAAAACACATACATCTACCAATACCATATCATCTTTGTCCATCGCACCGCGACATCAACTCAAAAACTCAATCCTATAAACATGTTATCAAAAATAATATCATTATTGGTCGGCTGCAAGAACATAAAGTATAATGTGTGAAGTGTCAGCCAAATCTATAACCAAAACTTGTTCCTAACCTTGATCAAATGAATAGATATGTTCTCCCATGTCGGCTCTAACATCTCAACGTCAAAAAATTTAATCTCATCAACTTTATAGGATCCCCAACTGATCTTCCAATTGCCTGTTAACTGTTCTTCACTGTTTACTAATTTTCAATACTCGAAACAACATAATTTTTCCAAATGGAAAGATCAACTGCTGCGAAGGTGGAATAAGGTAAAGTATACCTCATTAAAGTTCCCCCCTAGGTTTTCTACTAAAAATTTGAAACTGTCTGGCTATACCAAAGCATTTAGTGTGACATGTACATAGTCCTTATTCTTCCATACTTCGCTAAATTTACATCCAATCCATTAGTATCAATAAAATATGAGAAGGGACCATGTGAATCATGTATGGTCATCACCAATGACAATATATAAGCCATCAAGAGCATGTCTCTTGCCAACAATCTCCCCTTTTGGCATTGATGGCAACACTTAGTGAAAAATGACTAAGTGTACAAAATAAAAAAATACCAAATAATATAACTTGTCTCTCCAAAATATCTCTCCCAAAAATTATGCTCCCCCTAAGAGGAATATGCACATTTTTCACTCCATATCTCTCCCCCTTTGACAATGGAAAAGGATGGGGATCACAACAAAATTCGTCTACCAAGATCCTAGATAGCTTCACCTATATACAAGTATACAAAGTATACTTTCAAAATTTTGAAAATATCTTAGAAATTATTTCTCAGAGCACCAAAATTTTATCCCAAATTTTCTTCATGCTATCCATAATTTGTATCTACCAACAACTTGTATAAGTAGGTTTCTCAACCAGTTCAAGATCTATTGCAATAGGGTAGGTATAACCTACCTCTGCTTCCTTTAGACCATTAAGTAGGATATCCAATTTGGGTGTGATCTAATTTCTCAGCTCACTGATCCTTCCTTTTACCCTCTCCTTCTCAGTCACCATTGTTTTGATCTTGTCATTCAAGGATATAACTTGAATTTCATGACTTGAAGCTTAGGTTGTCAAGGGCTCATATGAATTAGCTAATTTAAATAGCTTATCCTCACACTCCTTTATTATATTCTCAAAGAGAGCAACATGATAAGTAATACATTCTTTGTAGATGCTTCCAACTTCGGTCTGAGATTAATTCAATCTTTGTTTACCAACTCCTAATGATATATTTTTCTTTGCAATCAAGACATTCAATTTATTATACCTTCTTTCATCAAATTCATTCTGCACCTTAATCAAAGATGATTTTTCCAAAGAATCAAAATGTGAACTCTTTGTATTCAGTAGACTTTCAAGCTGACCTCATGATGTGTTTTCTTTCTCCTTAGCATAGGTCAACATGATTTTTGTTACACATCTAATGCAAGTGCTAATAGCTCATTTTCCTCCATAGGTGTCTTCAAAATTTGATTCCTTGCTTTTCCCTAATACCAAAGCAAGTCTCATCATCTACACTGGAATGAGAGCATCCAACTGAATTGGACCTAAAATGATCTCCATCTCCTCTATATTAGTTCTATATTCCTCAAGAAGGTCTCTCAATGCCTTCATAGTGTCTCTTGCCCCCAATTTTGTTTTAGTTTGCTTCTCTTCTTTCCCACCTTCAATTCCCTTCTCTTTAGATTCTTCTATCTCTTGTAGTTCTTTTAACTTCCATATGCACCTTAAGTATTTTTTCCTTATATGTTCCAAACCTTTTCTCATTAGGATCCACAGACTTCTTCAAAATATCTTTTGTATAAGCTTCAAGAAGTAAGGGGTCTACCTCATATCCCACATGCATCACCTATGAAGTCCTAGGTTCTACTACTTCCAACAAGAAGCCATCAGTGTCAACCATAAAACATATCTTATCATCATACTTCTCAACTATTTCCAACGGTATTCTATATTTCACGCATTTTTTCTTTGAAACTCTTGAAATATTCCCAAAGAGTACTTCTTTTTTACTAACTATCAAGTGTGCAATAAAATTCTCTAATAGTAATATGCTTGTCCTTTTTCCACTAAATGTTTCCAATGCTAGGAAATAAGTTCATAAAATAAAAGAAAATACATACCAAAAAAGATCCATACTTGAATGTTTTCTTCTTAACCTTGTTGATCTTTATCCAATTCTCCAAAATTTGACTCCTCACTACTTTGCAGATATATAGTTTGCATCCTCTTTCACCATCTTGTAGTAATTAAAGATGATTGAGCTTGAAATTAAGTTCTCTCTGTTGGAATGGAAAATTTTATACCCCAAAACCATAGATGTAAACTTGACATCTGGTTGTATAATGTTGTTAATAGTCATAGCTCGCTTGTCCCACAGAGAACCGGTCAATTACTGACCAAATATTTATTTATAGACTTTAAAGCAAGTACCTCGCCGGTAGCACTAAAATTTGTAAATACTTCCAAACCTCCTTTGTGATATTATTAGGCTTTTCAAGCCAAATAAACTGATCATGTATTCTACTCAAAATATACCATATCTAGTATGGCTCATCGAATCTAGGGAAATCCATAAACTGAGAGAATCATTTTTTTGCCAAAACCTTATACTCAACCTTTAATATTGAATCCATGGATGACTTCTTATATTTCTCATCAATTGCATCATCACCTAATTCTTCAAGATTGTAGTGGATATAAACCCTAACATATTCAACATGTAAAACATCATAAGGAATTGATAAAAAAACATTGTTTGGATCATCTTCCATAGATTTATATGCATGCTTTTTAAATTTCAGCCTTGGACACTCATTAATATAAACTATATGAGGCATGTCGATGATTCAGACTCCAAATTATAGACTGTGCGATGAAAAATATATTTTCCAATGAAATAGGGTTTATTCATGAAATTGTTGCAAATCACTTTTAAACTCTTCAAAATCATCTTCAATCACTCTGCAATCTCTTTATCCAATCCATAAGGAATATAATGAAGTGTCAAAATGTCTTTTGAACCAAAAAGTGAAGTATAATCATTTCGTCTACCCTAGCTTCAAACTGCTTTCAAACTATGAGTAGAAAATCCATTAGAGAACCCTCAAAACTTTTTGAAATCCTTCATAAATGATTGGATCATGTTCTAAATCTATTGTCACATCAAAATATATGGAATGCATTCATTAGTCCATTCAAATAAGGGGATTGTAAATATTTTTCATTGCAAAACCCCCTTTAGACCTCAAAGACCTAAATTAGTTCTATGAAGAAATTATCACACTAGATCCTAGTGTGATCCCTCCATTAGCATCAATACTCTCTTTTCTCACCTAAGTCTTATGCATCTTCTTCCCAACTTCTTCAACGTCAATATTTTATTTTCCTTTATTTTCGTTTTGCACATTATTCCTTTCAATCGAACCTCCCATATTCATATGAGCATTATTGAATCTAGAATCCCTAGCAATGTGACCTGGATTGTTGCATTTAAAATATATCACATTAGAATTCTCATACCTTAAGTTCGCTTGGTTTGACGTCAATCTGAATTACTTCGCTATATGACCAAATTTATTGCATTTTTAACACCTTATGCTCCATTGGTTCATGAAATTGTTCACCATGGCTCTGCATTCACTATTTTTATGTCCATAACTATTACATTCAAAATATTGACCTAAGAACATGATGTAGTATTTGATTTAGTCCTACGTTGATTTTCCCTATAACTAAATTTGTTGTAGACAAAGGATCTCCCATTGAGGTTTTGTGCATTAGGTTGTCTCATAGGTGTCCTTCTAGGTTTCTCAATTTGATTCTCTGATAAAGAGTTGTTCTGACTAGATCCAAAGCTTTCACCCTTTTCAAAAGCAAGTCCTTGTGTATCTCCTTTCGGCCTTTGAATCTCAAGTTGTCCATCAAGATTCATTGAAGAATATTTTAATTTTTCTTTGAATTCATTAGCAGTAGCAAGCCCACTCTTAAGTATCTCATTAACCCTTTCAAGTTCTTTCTCATTATCTATGGATTCATCAAGATCAAGCTGCAATTGTTTGATCTCACAATTTAGTTTATGGCACTCCTCAGATTTATCCTTCAAGGTTTCTCAAGATGTTCTTAATTATTTTTCCTTGTTTCAATTTCCTTAGTCATCTTCATTACCATGTCTTCCATCTTATGCTTTAGATTATCTTTATCCATTGCAATCTGCTCACATTCATCTGATTTTTCATTCAAGGCTTGTGAATCATCATTGCTTATTTTCTACTTCAGTTACTCAACAAGATCTTTCCTCTTGTTAGGTTATATTTTTTCAATTGTCCCTTCAAATTTTCAATGAAGATTTCAGCTTCCTTGAGTCTTCCTTCCATTTCTAGATTATGAGAATTTGATCAATCAAGATCTTGAAGAGCAATCAAGAGTTGTCTTTGAACACTGCTAGAAACTATTGAATCTCCCATCATGATCTTCCTTAAGTTGTTAGACTTCCTCCGAGGCACCAAGCTCTGATACCAATTGTTGGTATGAAGGAACACTGAGAGGGGGTGGGGTGAATCAGTGTTCTACTATTTTTAACTTTGGTGATCATATTTCTTAACCATAAACAAATTGTAATAAGGAATAATAAATCGAGATATAAAGCATACAACATCATAACATGATAACATTATGATTTTTTGTGCGGAAACCCGGTTAAGGGAAAAACCATGGTGGGAATGAAACCCACAAGATTTACTCTGCAAAATAAATAACCCTTTTAAAGGTTTAGTACAAAAGGAGAATGCACATGTATTTAGGCACACTACCTAGAGTTCACTTCTCAAACACAACAGAGGGCTACAACCCCTAGGAAATCTCACTTCTTTACAATATATGTTGGACTACAATCCAAAATGATGAACTGAAAGATAGCATCTATATATTCCAAAATAGTTCCATGTAGGTGCAATAAAATATCTTTGCTCAACTATCAATTGAACCACATAATACATGTCATTCACACATATAGAATATACATCTATCAATACTATATCATCTCTATCCATCGCACCACGACATCAACTCAAAAACTTGATCTTATATACTCATTATCAAAAATAATATCATTACTGGTCGACCACAAAAACAAAAAGTGTAACGTGTGAAGTGACAACCAAATCTATACCCAAATCTTATTCATGACCTCGATCAATTGCATAGATATGTTCTCGGATGTTGACTCTAACATCTCAACCTCAAAAACAATTCATGCCATAGACCTGATAGGATCACCAACTGGTCTTCTATTTGCCTATTAACTATTTTTCATTGTTTACTAATTTTTTATACAAGCGAGACATAATAACTTAACCAAATAGAAAGATCAACTGTCGCGATGCTGGAATAAGGTAAAGTATACCTCATTGAAGCTCCCCCTAGGTTCTCTTCTCAAAACTCAAGATTTTTTGGCTATACCGAAGTATTTACTGTGACCAATACATTGTCCCTATTCTTCCATACTTAGCTAGATTTACATCCAGTCCATCAATATCAACAAAATATGACAAGTGACCATGTTCAAATCATGTATGGTTTCCATCAATGACAACATACAAGTTATCAAGAGCAAGGTCTCTTGCCAACATAGAAAAGTTAAGACAAGTTATTATACTAAAAGATCAATTGGATATTCAAATTTATACAGGCTTAATAAATCTCAAATATCTACTAACAAAACAATATATTAATAATGAACTATATTCATGGGGATCACAAAGCTTATTTTTTAAGTAATTTGTGCCTAAGGACAAAGTAGCAACTACAAATTTGATAGTCTTGATAGAGGTAATAAGGAGAAAAGACTTTTAAAACTAGAAAATTGAGAACATGTTATAGGAGGTGTGCACTTTATTAGATTCTTGAGCATATTATTCAGCCCAACATGTCCAGAAAGAAGTGAACAATAAGGTAGATTATCTAGCAAACTATAGATTATGAAATACATCATGTACAACAAAATAAGTACATAAAAATTTTCCAATACATTATCCAATCTGTAAAACTAATAATTTGCAACCATAATCATCACTTAGAACATCCCCACTTTGCTAATTATCCCTAAAGCAAGGGGTAACCCACATCATTTTAACAATATTATTTTTGAGCCATAATGGACATATTATAATAGATCATGAGTTAGTAGCATAGGTGCAAGGAGATGTGTCTCCAATCCCCTAAGATGTGTTTCAAGGACTAGAACACATTTTTGGAGATGTCTTGAAATCCAAGAAATTTTTGCCTAAAATAAAAAATAGAAGAAAAGAAAACCTTAAATGGTGTGACATGATATCATTTTCATCCTTGTTTACCTATTAAGTGAGTCTATTTACCACAATTTCCATCCCATGATTATATTTTCACCGGTCAACTATTTTTTTTTTAAATGCAAATTGAGATATTTGATAGCTTATTAAATTATATCAGTCTCCTTCCAACTATGCAAATTAATAAAATTATAAAAATAGTGTCTCCCATTACCTATTTTTCAAGAATAGTTGTTGTGGTATTATTAATACCAGTCTCCCATACATGCTGGTCTCCTTGTGATTTTGGTTCGTAGTGGTCATTTATTATCCTTCACGATGATGATGAAGATGAAATGACAGATAAATCTCACATATCAAGTTAACCATAGCACCATACTATCTATCCAAACACCAAATTGTACTTTTCACCATACTATTATACTAAGCTAACCTGTAAGTTTTTGTGATCTCAACATCTTGTTTAATTGTTTCTGTGCATCTCACAGCCTAGCAATTCATTTGTTAGCCCCCAATGATTGAAATCGTCAACCGAGATGCATTCTTAGACTTATGAAAACGTGTTTTGAAAGCAGAATACCCAGTTTTTGGTAGTGTGTTTGAATGTAGATCAAATCCAACGACCATTTAGAAACCCTAATACAAAATACTCTCCTACGCAATTCACGTAATCCCTTTTACCTTTTCATTGTTATTTATATGCACAATATCACCTGTGGCCGCCTGTATTAGCAAATGTATATAAAAATGTATTCAGATGTGAGGTGCAAGTTGAACTGTCCTATCTTTTTGTGCCAAAATTCCTCCAAACCTTGATTTTCTGGGCCACCTTTAGCAGACAAAAAAATGCTTGAATATTATCAACCCATATGGAAGAGCTGTCATTTATTCGATCCATTCAATACGCGCAAAAGCAGTCGTGGAAGTCTGAGATGAGTCAGAATAACATGCAACACTATTCTATCCAAGGAAAAAAAACTGAGTTAGGTGATAACAAGCATGGCGTGGCATTTTCAAGCAAAGAAAATATGGGAAGGCCAGACTTTGAACTAATAGCTCTGTTTTTTATACCTAATCACATGGGGTCACACTCCCTGCAGCTGTTCCATGGGTCCTCTTTTTTTCTAACTTGTGTTTATCTCATTATGGGAAATTCTAGCTGTAAACTTCAAAACATGTTTTAGGTAAGTTCTTAAGACTCAATTCATTCAGTCAAGTCGTTTCTATAAATGGTAATTGTAATAGAAAAATGATCTAAAATGTATTTAATACTCATCCTTTCTAAAGTCTACATGAATTCTTTTTTCAAAGTGTGTTAAGTTTTCAACAACTATATTATATAAAAGAGTGTTTGTGTTTTCAACAATTATACAATATTTTGATATATTTTAATGGATTAAATTTAGAAAAAAATTATTTCTTTAGTTTTCACGGTTTGGATCTATTATAAATTGTATTTGTTTCTAAGCTCCAAATTATATAGTCAATGAGATTTTGTCTTCTAGAATGAATCATGTCTATTGTTACACTCTTTAAATTCAAAATTTTTATTGCTTATTTTGAGTGACCCTTTTATCAAATTGAATTTACCTATTAACTTTTGAGCATCTATTGTTCTCATCAACAAAAGCTACAATTATGAACAGGCCCTACCGTTGTACCCAAAGAATTGTCTCTATTGTTATGCCTTCTAAATTCAAAAAAAATATTTCTTAAGTGACCCTTTCATCAAATTGAATTGTTACATGTTAACTTGCATGTCAACATATTCGAATTTAGTGCCTGAGATTTCATATTGAAGTCTATCCTAAGATAGTAGCTAAATACATGTTCAAAAAGGATAAAAATTGTATCCAGTTTCACATTGTTAAATATTATTTGGATCCTTGCTTCAGTTTGTCTTCTCTTGGGTCATTTCAAGGCTAATTGGGCCTTATCTTATCCCAGTTGTGTCATATGCTATGATTGAGACCGAATCCCATGTCCAAGACCCTTATGCTTTATCATCACTCTTTTTGGTCCCCTTTTCAGTAGACTAAGGTGCCTAACTCCCTAGTCCCTTGATACAAAGTAAGTTGGTGGGCTATGGAAACTAACAAAATTCAAGGTGATGAACAAAAGATTTGGTTCAACAAGGGGGATTTTTCTCCCAACTCACCTATTCAATGTGAAACTACTAACCATGGATACAAAGCACATCTTCTAAAGAAAAAAAAAGACTCAAGGCTTCAAATAGGCTTGAATTCACCATGTGTTGGTTTCCAATTTAACCCCCTCTCACTATGAATCTCCTCAAACTCCAAGTTACCCCTCAGAGGTCACCATGCTTCAATAGAACACAAGCACCAACTTTTGTTCCTCCTTTCATAGGACACAACTGACTTTGAAAACACTTAATAACAAGTAAAAAAGGTATGTCTAAACATTCGTAACCTTCCAAACCCCTGGTTACACTAACTTGTATACCTTTCACATAAACTACCCCAATTCCTAGTAACCCGCACTGCTGAAATTTCTAATCATATCTCTTGATCTAGGGCAAATATCCACAAGACCGATATCTTTTTAGATACCCTTTTATGGATTTATTTGACATATCTAAATTGATCCTATAAATGTTTTGGAATGGGTCAACCCAAAATTGACTAGTAACAGTTTTTTAGGGCCAATTAGGCTTTTTTCACCAAGAAACCTTGAGAAATCTTGACTCCAAGACATAAAATGGCACTCCAAGAGCCAGGATAGGTCTCAATTGAAATGAATCAACAATTGCCATGCTTGGCTAAGGTCATTTTATCTGTATGTCAACTATGTCTAAATGCACAGTCCCTCCATCTAGGGCATCATTATATTACTTACAAACATCACCATTCCTTCTTGAAAAAATCAAAATCATAAAATACACCCTATAATATTTCAAACAACTAATTAAGAAGGAATTACACTGGTGAAAACAAGAGAAATCATTATTTTTGTATCAAACTCTCATGCTCATGGGTTTTCAGACCTGTCAATGGAAAATTATAAGAACTCGCTTGATTCTCCATAAAAATGCATGAAACGGAGTTCATTTGAAATATAGTTGTCATTATTAAATATTCTAATATATTTTGGATTAAAAAACTCAACACAAAGAGATTCCAAGCGCTGCAATTAGTTAAATTTTAGGAAAAAATACAAACAACAATTCCTTAAATTCCTTCTCCAAAAGATTCTAACCGACCATTGGTCAATGTAAAAATATATTTGAAGGTCTTGTAACCTTCCCCAACATATAAAACTATTTTTTAAACTTCCTGACTATAGGTTTTCCCACTTTCTTGTATTTTACAACTTTTCATACTTTGCAACAACTTATGCAATTTGACTAAGACCTCATATGATTGATCCCAATTCATAACAAATGTCCTTTTGATGAATTATTATATCAAATGATTCTTAAACAGATACCTATAAACACTATTGAAAAATATTGACAAATTGGTTGCAAGAAAAGTCACTTAACAACTTTTCTTCCAACTTGACAACTTTTTCTCAATACATGACAACATAAAGTCGATGAATCCTAATTACATATTAGATGGTCTATTATAAACTTATTTTCACAAAAAAGACTCACACACCCTAAAACCTAGGTCAAAATACCAAAATAGACCATATCAACATGTTGGTTTACAGTTTGTCTACTTTTAATTTGATTTATATAATGACTCTTGAAAATACCCAATGCTGGCTTTCGTAGAACAAAAAGTAACCATAGACTGAGTCAATGGTAGGAATCTATCAATGACCCCTAAATTGAAAGGTATAGTATCCCTTATGTGAAATATATGCAATGAATTTTGTCTTTCAGTTTTTAGGAGTATGCTCTTAACCGGAGAGCAGAAGAGGATCAACCAAGTTGTTCAAAGCTTCAAACAACTTAGGCAATGAATGGGGACTTACTCAATGACATGCAATCTGAAATGCAAACTATTATGCAATGCGGGATGAATGCAAACTACCATCTACCAGTAGAGATGAAGAAAGAAAGTGTAACACTGCAATTCCCGCATTGCTAAGATTGTGAAACTTTGACAATACCCAGATTATCTTGATCTCATTTTCTATTAACCTTCTTCCTAAATCCTTATGCAAGAACTAATCTATTGAATTAAGATGTGCAACCAAACGAAAACAGACTACTTTTTCTGAAGATAGTAAACATACAATCCATTGAATGAGATTAACAAAACCCAGTTCATTACTATTCATTCAAGTTCCAGCATTAGCAACTTCTTTCAAAACATCACACAACTAACTAAGATGGAAAACAAAAATCACTTCAAACTCAGAGTCGCACACAGTAGTCCCAACTACAGGGGTTTGCCCAAAGTAAATTTTGCCGATCTTATTTACTTTACAAAAATTTACATATATAGGTCTTCTCCAAAATGACCTGTTTCAATAATGATTGCCTCTTTACAATATTCTGAGAGGAACATTCTAATAATAAACCTGGTCGGCTACAAAAACTGACAAAGCTAACAAAATGCCAAAAATGGCTACAATATACAAAAGTTTGGAAGATGACATGGGTCAAATGATTCTATGTCGTCTTCTGTGTAACGGCTTTTCCTCTGTAAGCCTTCATTGCATACATTACCTTCCCCAAATCTTGAGCATTTGGAATTATTATATTGTCAGCTCGGATCATCCAAAAATCATGCATCTCTGTCAGTTCATCCAACCTAGCAATCCAGGATTGGAGCTTCTCCGTTTCCTTTTTTATCACAGCATCTATCGCAGAGAGCTCACTGATTCTTGACACTTGGAAGTTATCCGGATCCATAATCTCATCTATGAAAGAAAGAAACTTAGCTTTCATTCACTCTATATTCACCAACTTTTCAATTTTGGAAACTTGAGATTTCGTGTGCAATAATTTCAAAAACTCAAACAGTTTATCCATCTCCTTTTGTACTAACTTCACCATAGTCTTGAGTTCATTTGCAGATCTATTTGAGTTCTCAACCACGAAGTCCAGAGACTGCCTCCAATGAAATAATGGCTCATGTCCAGTCTTGAGGATACCATTTGAGATTGCAACATTGGTTTTCATATCAATCACCTCCTGCAAGGTGCCTAACTGCTCTGTCAAGCCAGTGGATGCATTATAGATGGTCTCCTGGTGTTTTGATCTTGTATCCTTCAATATGTCTGCATCAAGTAGAAGGTTCCCCAAATTCTTAATGACAATGGGGCCTTGAGCCTTCATCACTTCTATCCATACTTTGCCAATTTGACCAAACTGTCTTTCTTGCTGCAACTTCAGTATCAAGTTCTTATTCTCCTTCGCATTAGGATCAAACTGAGCAAATGAAGTAGTGCCAAGAGAAGATTTAATATACTCTACTAGCTCCTTGTTTTTAGACTTGAGGACTTCCTTGTCTGCTCAGAGTTCTTCTAATCTGCCTCAATCTGCTAATTGGTGGTTTTCCAGATATTCACCATCAAGTCATGCACTGGCACCCCTAGGTCCACCGTTTTAATCTGGAAATCTTGAGCTGAGAGTTCATGAAACCTTCCTTCTTTTTGTGGCTTTGCTATTTCCATTAGCATATGCCCGGTCATGGAATCATGGGAAAATGCCACCACATACTTTGCTTCTTTGCCTTCTTTGTCATTGGCTGAGATGAGGTTGCCTTAAGGATCAGGTCCCTTGAAGAAATGGCCTCCTCATGTCATTTCTTCTTCTTCTCAATGGTTTCCTCCAACCATGAGTTTATGGATAGCACCTTAATTGTAGACTGAAGAGCCGTAGGGTCAAATAGCTTTCGAGCCACTTGAGGAGTCCGCTTGTCTTGAGGTGGAACAAGGAAGGAGGAAACCTTGGTCACCGAAAGGGCCAAAGTATTTATCGGCCGAGAGGAATCTTGACCATCCATGGGATTTGTGTCATCCAAAGTGATAACTGGACTTGGTGAGGGAGGCTTGGTCACCAGCACCTCCTGTTATTTCTTCTTTTCCTTTTCCCTATCTTCTTCCTTCTCCTCTTCATTTCCAATGTTTGGGAGCGAACCATCTTCGCAGGTCGGAGTGATGGGAACATTCTTTTCCTGGGGCTGGTCACCTCCTTTCCCAGTGGATTGTGCTACACCTATTGAAACTGATGGCACCAAAGAAGAAGCACAACTGCTAAAGATGATTTCTCAACTCCTGAAGTCATTCCTCCGGATGAACCTGTGCCAAAATTTATTTTCCATCGTGCTCTGGTCCATTCTACCCACTTGTCAGTTCTCTTGATAATGCCCCTCATGATGAGCTCCAATGAATCAATTACTGGACCAGTTGGTGGAAAGGAAGAAATAGGCAACACCTTGATCTAGTTGTAGGATGAAGGCTGCATGAAGATCAGATACATCAACAACATTATTATACATTGCAATTTCATCCAAAGTTAAACGGGGCCACAATTTCTCCCGTGTCTGATACTCATTAAAACATTCAGACCAAAAATCTTAAACATCTGGGACATGTCTGTAGGCATGTCCGAGATTCAGGTGGTCTCTAACAAAACCCATAGGATCATATTGAGGCCTAAGAACCTCATAATCAAGCAGCTTGATCTTATCCTCAAAACTCTTTACTAAATTCTGGGCATCAGATTTGGACGCACAGGAATACGGACCAGCCACCACGGGGAAGGAAATTCTGGCGATCTTCTTCACATTTGAACACAGAGTGTTCACTTCCAATATCTATAGGCAAAGCTCTACCAAGACCACCTTATCTTTAGGATACTAGGCAGTCTCTTAGGAAATTTGGAGAAGGCTCCTATCCGAAGATAAGAGAAACTCAGGAATTGGATGAAAGAGCATCCATACTGATTGATTGCCGAGATGGCCTCTGGCGACAATATTCTTTCTGGGCAACCTTGAAGTTCCTGATAGATTCTCATTTTGAATGCATCATTCACAGTAGTATACTCCTCAAAGCTCCGATGCAATTGCAGATTTGGGTAGAACTCATAAATTTTGGTGTTGTTGTCAAAGTTCTGGATTGTTGGTAAGCCAGGCCACAGGTGCCGAGTCACTAGAGCGTAAATCAAGTAAGAAGACATGTAGAATTGTTTGAATCCTTGACAAGAGCTCATCCAGGATGAAAGATTTTCACACAAAATTTCTACCCAATCAATGAACATATTTTTAGCATAGACAGCTTGAACAAGAAATAAATTATGTTCATCGAGATCTAAAATCTCAAGTTTTTCATCCAATCTTATCAACAGGGCCAAAATATCAACAATTTCCCTCTTTAGGGTTGTTCCGAAGAGAGTCTTCGACATCTTACTTTTCTTTGGTTGAGGGGTCTAGAACTAGGTCTTCTACATGTCTTCCCTCCTTAGAGTCTTCTTTTCATTGAACATAGACGTGTTATGCCCTGCATCCCCGTCCCTACCTTTTGTGTGCAAAATGTTGGGTCCCTCCTTTTTGTTTTTTTCTTTTTGTTCTTGCCTTGCCTTTCTCTTCTTTTTGTTTTCTTTCTCCAGGGTTTTCTTCGTAGCGGTTGTGCTTTTTTTTGTTGGTTTCTTGTGCCTCTGGGACCCCGGTCTCAGAGTTGGTCATCCTTTGTTGGAAGCTGGACTTGGGACTCTGGGATTTTCCACTGTGATGTTCCCTTTCCTTAAGGTGATATCATGGCAGGGAATCCCCGGGCCCGGAGTCCAAAGGTCTGTCTGTCCGGAGTTTGAGGAAGGAAAGGTGCTTTGCTTTTTACCACGGGTATAAATAGAAGTTACCTGTCATTTTCACATTTATCACGATTTAAACACTCAAGCAATCAGAGCGTTTTTAGAGTGATTTGCAGAGATTGAACGTTAATCCAGTGCTAAGTATTTCCAGCATTTCTTAGTGATTGCGAGGGGTTTGTGGTGGCTGATTGTGATCATTTGAAGGTTGTAGCTGATACAGAGCTTCCATGGAGGCTTCTTTCCTTCTCCTTTCTGTGTTCTCAGGTTGGTTCCCCCTCTCCCTTCAGCTTTCCTTCTGCCTGGTGTTGTTTTCTTTCTATTTTCGTTGTCTTTGCCTTCTTTGTTTTGTTCATTCTTGTTTCTTTCTAGTTTTGCCACCCGTTGGTGGGCCGGCTCTGCAAGAGGGTTGTCTATCCTCTGTGCAAGTGTAGTTAGTCTGTAAATAGTGTAGAAAGGTGTAGATATTTTGTGCTTTTCCTGGTTTCCCATGGATTTTTGTTTTGCAATGTATATATGTTTGTTCTGCGATGTATATATATGTAAATTCTATGTATATTTGTTGTATATGCCTCTGTTCCCCATGTATATATCCCTCAGCTTTGATGTATATCTTCTATATATCTTTTCAAGTAGCTTAGCGAGCTCGCCGTGTTTCCCATGTCATTGGTTTTTCATCCATAAGCTCGTTCCAAGCAGAATACCACCTGTTTGAAACTCGGCGCTCGGCCGGTTTCAAACAGGCAATTTTCTCTCTCCTCTGTGAAACCAACTTGGCCCTCATTTATGTCCCATGTGCGTGCATTTAAATTTGTCCAAGTGGCCTTCACTTTTCATGCATTTAGACAGTTGGCTCCACCATCATCACCATAACTCATATTTAATACTCACCCACGTGGCGCCCATGTGGGTCTGACGGTTTGCCCTTTTGCACATTTTTACCAATGGTTACTTCTCTGGGCTTCGAGTCTCCTGCCATCACCCATCCCCATGTCCTTCTTACCAAATGTGATAAAATTCCCAAACTTGGATGGCTAATCAAATTCCTAAGTTCATAATATGTGTGTGCTTTCCAGAGTTTTAGAACAAAACTAAATTTTCAGGGAAAGCAGACACCACGGTGGTAAGATCTCTGGACCCTAGAGTATTTATTTATTAATACGTTCTAATGGTCACTCTGTCTCGTAGGTTTCCATAATACACTTTCAAACATGTTTGAAGCATCTGCATCCTCACCGCTCGGAAGTCCAGAACTTCCATCTACAGCAAGCACCAGGGCATCAGTAAAATCTAAATTGGAGAAGGCTCTGGAAAAGATGCCCTTGAGCCTGAAATACGTTAAGGATGGAGTCATCGTGGGCTCAAAGATTGAGTGTAAGGTGCAGCTTTTCACCGAAACTAAAGTCGGAACATGGCTAGAAATGCAGGCCTTGGTCAAAGTCATGTATATTCAATGACAGGCCAAAGATCCTTTGGCCATTAAAATTGGGAACTCCAAGATCCTAAAGGCAGCTTGCTTCCCGTGCTCGGTGCAGTCACCAGAGCTTATTCTCACGCTCTCGGCTCTTTACAACCCATCTATCCGGGCTGTTATGCTCCCAGTGTCGGAGCCAACAGGGTACCCCACTCCTCTAGTGTCTCTTGACCCTGATACCTTCCAGAAGGGTTTGGGCATCCCTCAATTTGCCAAGCTGACCATGGTCACCCGGTCTAATGCCTTGGCCCAATTCAAGCAATTAGAGGAGGCAGCCCGCATCTATATGAACAACAAATGGCTCAAAGTCCCAAAGAGGGACCCCAAGAGAATGAGGCTAGAGATCCCCAGATCCGAATTCAAAGAGAGCATCTAGATGGGGATAATAGCACTATGCCGAATCTTCGGGCAACAACATGCCTGAGAATTCTCCAGGTGGATGTACTGCTTCTTGCTAGGCATAAGTATGGCCGGGGAGTTTTTTGACTGGGCGGCCATAATTTCAAACCACGTCGGCTCCCAGTTCCTCCAACTAGCCAAGAAGAAGAAATTTTACATGACTTCTTATGTTTTCTAGGTGTTGGCACAGCAAAGACCCCACACCCATGGGCTACTCACAGATGGCATACTCGGGCTTGGTTCAGATCAAAAAGCCCTGTGGGATTACTTCCCACAGATTCAATGGGAAGCCAGTTTCCCCAGTTTCTACAGAGTAAACGACGCATTTGTTTACTACCACTTGCTCACACCCACCCAGGATGCAGGATACCGCCTATCCATAGAGGTGATGAATTTGGTCCAAGGTTACGGACACTATTATATACAATACCAGTAGCATACATATATAAGGGTGACCAGCTTCTCCGAGAAACCCTACTTGTTACCCAAACACTGCGGGGACAAGATAGTCCTCCTGGAATTCTACAGGCAGATAATGGAGCTGCATGCCTTCTTTATCCTGAAGAAGGTGACCAATAATCCATTCCCAATCACTTGTGGGAATTATTCATCTAGCCTGGCCGCCACCAAAGAAGCAGACAATCAGCTGAAAAGCTATAACTTGGCAGAATTCTACTTGGTGTTGAAAATTTTTGATCTGCACGACAAGATTGCGGCGGCACTTCCTCGGGCTTCAGAGCCACATCAATACCACATGGAAGAATTTTGGAAATATTTCCAAGATGACATGGAGGTCCGGAGCTGGCACTACGTTAGGATGATGATGGGCATGATGGAAAGATTGAAGCTCCGGAGATTCCCATAGGACTTCTCAGACGCCAGCCCCATGATCGATCCCCAGTACAAAGCAAAGGGGATCGATACAATGGCTCTCCCACCAGTAAATTGGGATGCCCAAGAGGGGTCCACCATTGAGGACTTCACCCGTGGGGTGGTTGAGCATAGCCATGCTTACCTCAAAAGGATGTGCCCTAGGAGTGTCCGAAGACCAGCCCAGCCAGTACCAAAAGAAACCCCGGGGGCCGAAACTTCTTCACAAAGAGTGGATAAAGGAAAAGGAATAGATAGAACCCCTCCTATGCAAGAAGTCCCCATTAAAGAAAAAATAAGGCAATCGGTAGCGGCCTCCCAGCAAATGAGGGAGAGCCTAATCACACGACTGGCTACCCCGATGCTCATGGCCAGACCTATTCTCCCTCCATCCTCCCCTTCACTGGCAGCCTTAATGGTTAAGGCAACAGGGGTGGATCTGGTGGAGCAAGCAGCAGTAAGGGATGCGGGCCCACCCTTGATTACCTGGTGAAGAAGGAGGCTTGACCCTAAGCCTAAGAAGGAGCTGGAGCTGGGGATGCCCCAGGCTCCACAAGTTGAAATCCTTTCTTCCGACTCCCCAGAGCTGGAGAAAGAAGCAGAGCCTGCCGATTTCCCGGATGACCCTCCCCCGTAGGAAGAGTTTGATGATGTTTTTGCAACTGATGAATTTGGTAACTTACAGGGGGGCATCGAGCAGGAGGTTGAGGTCCCAGCACAAGAAGAAGCTGAGGAACAGAAAACTACATAGGAGCAGGAGCCAATGGAAGAGGAAAAAGAAGAAAAGCAAGAAATCGCCTCCGAAGTCCCGGGGATGCATGAGCCGGGGGTGGACCAGCAAAAATAGAGTGAACATGCGGCACCTACTAAGGGAACCAGACCTTCGGGAGCAACCGTAACCTCAACTATCACGTTCCAAGTGCCACTCCCTGGAGCAACATTTGGGCAGGTAATAACCGTGACGCAAACATTGAATCTTGGCCCGGTACCTCCCCTATTATCAAAGGATGTATCAGAAGAAGAGATCCCGGTGACTGAGGCTGAAGAACAAGAACAAAGAGAAGAGAACACCCCCAGGGCAGCTAATGAAAGCCCCAGCGAAGCTGAAGATACAGAGGAAAAGGCAGAAGAGACAAACGTCACTGGGGGAAGTATTCCTGATGAGGCCCAGGATGAAGAAAAGTGGGTGGGTGAGACCCACACCACTGAGGAGGAACAACAACAGGGCACCAAGGAAGAACTAAAGGAATAGACTGTGGCAAACAAGCTGCCCCTGTCACCTCAGTGATTAGTGGATAGAAAGAAGAGAAAGGCTCCATCCACCCCAAGAGCTCACCTCTTCCTGGCTGAGATGATGGCCCAGGTCCAGGAGCCACCAAAGGCCAAGAAAGCCCGGACGGTTCATACTCTCCAAACTAGGCCGGGAGGAGAAATAGTTTCTGTTGTTGCAACGTCTCCCCCAGACACTGATGCGGTGACAGCAAAGGCCAAAGATTATGATATCATAGAGATATGACTAGGAAAGAGGGGTAAACAGGGTGAAGTAAGCCTATTAAAAGAAGCGGCTAGGGCGGTGGAGGCCAGATATGAAAAAGAGGCCCAAAGGCTCAAAGCAAAAAAAGAAAAGACAACGAACCTCATGGGGTTTCTTACTGAGCTGGCCCGGGTGTCATTCCTTCAGAGGCCTCCATGTTTGATGCTCCGTTACCACAAAGTGATATTGACTCCCTCCGAGTAATGAAGAAAAAGGCCCAAGAGGGCAATGAGTGGGTTGCTTTGCAAATAGGAAACACCCATCATTTCCTAGTGTCCACCCTCCTAGATTTGTATGGGGCATGACATATTCTACATCAGGCAGAGACTATTCTTAATATATGGGAGGGTGACATGGAAAACTATGAGGCTTGGAAGGTAGAGCTAGAAGAGCTCCTCAACCTCGGGGAAGAGATGGTCTCCGAATCTGGGATTCTGGGAGAAGAATCATTTAATTTTGTGAGGACCCAACACTCCAGACTTGACCTCACATTGGAGGTACTCAAGCAACTGGTAGGGGCTCTGCACAACAAGGTCAACACAGTGCAATATTCTGCAAATATGTACAAGGCATTTGTAGCAAAGGTCTCCGAGGCTGACCCATTCAGCACCGATACGTGCACCCCGGAGGAATATGTCCTGGGAAAATTTGATGAATTAAAGGAATCCAAATACCAATCCCTGGAGGGACTGGACGGGACCCAAATGACAGGGCTAACTCGCATGATCCTTAGTGGTCATGACCTGGCAAAAATGGCCAATGAGTACAAAGATAATGTTCCAGAGCTTGGAGAATAGATTGAGGCAGCTAAGTACCGGTGGTCCTGCATTAGAGAAATTGATGAGGATGGAATCTCCCGCCTTCTCCAAACATTCAATGACAATAAGCAACAATAAAGTTTCTCCGGGGGCCGAAGAAAAACCCAAACATTTTGTATTCTTTATTCTTTCAGATCGTAAGTTCCCAGACCCCGGAGTCTCGGATTCCAAATTTTGTATTCTTTCAAGTGACCTGTGTCCTGGTCCCCAAAGCTGACCGGTCACTTTCAGAAGCGGTTAATAAAGGCTGTCATAAGGTAGTTGGCTACATCAAGGAACGTCAGACCAATAGTTGGTTCTCTGACAGATGGTCTTCTCGAGGTGCCACTTCAGAGGTACACCTGGCACATTGGAGATAGGGCACTGCATTTCCCATTTATGAGGCATGTAGCCTCGATCCCCGGGGATCTGATTTCTTCCTTCTCTTTCCTGGCTCCCTTCTCGAGGCTGATTCTTCTGCTGTATATTCTTGTCTCATTCTTCTGACATGTCAGACCTATTCCATCTTAAGGTCTTTTGTAGGGTGGCGCAGGTAGCACCGGCCCCCAGATATTGTATTTTATTGTAACATGATGTAAAATAGTGTCAGGGTTAGGGTTAGATGAAAATGTGTTTAAATAGTAAGTCTGGCCCATTTCCAAGGGTCTGCGAAATTGATGATTTTTCTGCCCACAGTAATAGAAAAACAATTTTTCATTTCAGTTGCAGAGCTCAATGCGCCATTATTTTTCACTTTCCCATAGTTAGACGCTCCCCTGGAGCCACCATTGTATCACGCACCAGTGCTTGCTGGAAGAACTATTAATGAAGAGGGGAGAATTCTTTGCAATGATGTTGTTAGCATTAAAACTTCTGAGTTAATGGTATTTTATGTTTCATGTTCTTTATGTCTTCTGCTCTGATATGTCAAGTAGATTAACGACCTTTTTTCCCTTGCTACTGATAAAATACAAGCTGATGGTTGTGTATTTCTTCGGTATTTAGTGTAGTATATCAGAGCACTATCGATGTTTTGAATGTTAAACATAACTATAGATAGATGGATTACTTCTGACCCTGCAGGATCTTTTTTCATTTTTATTTGTTAAGTGTAGAGTGCTTGGAGAAACCTCACCTTACTGAATCTCTGGAGGGAATGAGTTGAAGAAACCAGCTATCCCCCTCAAAAATAGTCACTTCTCCCAACTAAGCCCCGCACCGTCGTGACCCAACACCGAAGTGCTTGGAGGCCTAGGGAATCTCACTTCCCTAGATAGCCTTTGCAGGCGGAGTTGGCCGGTACCCCCGGTACCCGGTGACAACTTATGACTATTGGCAGACCCGGTCAGAAAATTCCCATCAACAGAAACTGGCACTAGAAGGAGGGCATGAAATCATCCCCCTCTCGATATTCTGATTTTACACCTCTCAAGGGTTCCCCGAGCTATAGTTTTAGGAGTCAAGCCTTCAGTAGGATTAGGTCTTTCTCCCCAGTAAAATTTGAAAGAATCCTTAGGTCTACCCCAAATCCCAGAAGATTTGTTGAGCTCGAGCCTCCTTCTTGAAAGAAACAGACCCCAAAAACCACACCAGCCACTATTGTCTAGGGGTCTAGCATACCTCAGAATACCCAAACTTCTCAGAAAATCCTGGGAACCAGTGCTCAAACTACCCAAAATCCAGTTCCCCCAATGGCTGCATATTTCAAAAACACCGGGTCCCCAATGGGAACTTTTTTGAGCGCAATCAGCGACTTACCCTCACACCCAGAGAAGATCTTCCCATGATATGAGCACTTAGGATCACAGACTGTAGAAGAGAATTTACAGGCATACAAGGATGCCATGAATCGACAGTGGATCTAGCATGAAGATGTTGTGACCTAGATGTTTCCCTTGTCTTTAGGGCAAGGTGAGTTGAACTGGTACCTTAACCTTCCCACCAACTCCATTAACAGTTGGCAGGACATGGAGGACGCCTTCCTGACTGCCTTTCGCGTACATGTGGACCCAGCCTGGTCCCATAGCTAGTTCATCTCCATTAGGAAGGAACCCAATGAACCTTTAGCAGCATTCAACCATCGGTTCCAGCGCGCCTTGAAGCGGTGCACGAGCCTTTTCATTCCATCCCTAGAAGTAACCATACAGACTTACCTTAATGCAATGGACCCCTTCGTTGCCACTCTCCTTTGGAGGAAAACCACCGTGGGTGACTGAGACACTTTGGCGAAGGTTTACAACCTAGCTTTAGAATTATCCTGTGGTCTTAATAAATCCCCAGACAGGATTGGGTAGAGTGCGCACTTCAACATGATCCCTGGTGGAACAGCGTACACCGGGGGATATAACCCCAATCTGGAAATGAGTGCTCCCTTGATGGCAATGAATCCCCCACCACCGCTGATAGACCAGCAGGCCCGATACATTTATCCAATGTAGACTTAGGTGGTACCAGACCTAGAAGCTTTCCCTTGGACTCAGCCGCAGCAGGCACAATAGCCTCAGGTGCAACCGTCCGGAGTGCCCTTCTTTCAGTCATCCGCAACTGGAGGATTGCCGCCCTCGACTCTGGCTAATACTGCCGCCTTCCCAGGGAACCAATAGAAACAACCATCACACTGTAACACCAATACTCAGTTGACCGCCGAGGTTGAATCCCTCTGGCGAATTTTGTCTACCTTGACTGTGGACATGGGTCAACTGAAGGCGGGGTCCTATGCACCCCAGAATTCTAACTCCCAGAGGGGGAATGTCTTCTCCAGCCAACGAAACAACAATTCTGGGGGAAGGAACTTCAACAACAGGCCTCGGCCCAATAAATAGCAGTGGAACAAAAATAAGAACACCGGATGTCCACCTCTGAACCAAAATGCCAACCAAAATGGTGCTCGACCATCACATTTCACACCAATCGCAGACTTCCAGCCCATGACTAATTGGTGTAGATTGCACGACATGGGCTCACACAATGAGGTGAATTGCGCCATGTTGAAAAAGGTCATCATGATCTCCCAGCTAGATAGACAACAATCGCATGATGCTACTCCCCCAGAGCCTCATATGCAAGAGTCAACCCACAGTGCCTTCACCTGTGAGACCATCTTCTTTGAAACTTCTAGAGAAGATGAAGAGGAATCCAAATTGCATGGATTCTCTGATGAATCTATCCCGCCCTTCAAGGCCAATGCCTTCACCAACCCATGGACTCCATATAATACTCAGAGTCAGGTTGGTAAAGGACCAGCTTACATGCCTACGCTCCCTATCAAAGACACTCCTCCTCCTTGGGATAACGCAACTGATCGACCCACTCCTCTAAAAGGTTCTAGTTCTAACCAAGTGAAAGACCTAGCCGAGGGCAGTCACCAATTCCCAGGCGGAAGATTTGACATTACAAAGGCGTTAGAACAGACCACCACCTCCATGACCTTGATGGAGGTTTTTCTAAATTGTCTTGAGTAGAAGAAGTCTCTTCTGAAGCTCTTGGGAAACCCAGAAGTCGTCAGTCGCCCGCCCAAGACTGTCTCATTCGAGGATGCCAATGCGGCTATCTTTTCGGGAAACAATGAAGATCCTCCCTTCCTACTAGGCCTGAATATCCAAGGCAAGAACATACATAATTGCTTAGTAGAATCCAGAGCTTTGGGTAATATCATGCCCTTATCCATATGCCAGAAGCTCGGATTCCATCCCACCCCATCTAATGGTGCAGTGATCCAACTGGATAAGACTATCGTGAAAATGGTGGGGAAATTGAAGAACATCCGGATACAGCTTATCTAGGACCCTAGGATAGCCAGCATAATCGATGTCCAAGTGGTGGACATCCCAGATACTTATGGGATGTTATTAAGTCATAATTGGTCTAAGTCCTTGAACGGATACTTTTCGACCAACTTCTCCCACTTATGGCTCCCTTGGGAAGCAGAATCAAACAAGATCTGGGTTGAAAGTGAACCCCAGATGAAACAGGCCCTTACCGAGGTCGGGAGGGTTAGTGAGGTCTTCTTCTTTGAGACTTCTCCCGGGGTGTACCGACCCTTTAAAATCTTAACATTCGATTTCACGCCCAGGGAGGATCCCATAGTGCTGCAGAGAACCCAGGACCTAGAAGAAAAGTTGAGAGTCAAAGTTGACTCTCAAGGTGCCACGGTGACCCCCGCCACACTCCTGTCCCACACTTGGTGTCGAGTACACTATCAGAAACATTCAGAACTTGAGTGTGGACCCTGCCTTTCAGTCGCTACCTGGCACATTGATGCCTTCTGGAGTAGAGAACGTATAGTTGATTCCCCAAAGCCCAGTGTTCCTATGAGATGCACTCCTTTGGTTTCATCTCCCTGGGAATCCCAAATCCAAACTCCTCTAGAGGTAAAACCTACCTGTACGACAATAGTTTAGGAGGAAGCTCCTCCCAAGTCTCCCAAAAGCAATCCAAAGGCTACCCTCGCTCCCCAGCCCCAAACTATGAATAATGACTTGTGGACCCTCAAGTTCGATGGGTCCCGATCCAAACAAGGTTGTGGGGCTGGGGTAGAATTAATCAACCCGCAAGGGAAATCCTTCCTCGCATCCTACAGACTGTAGTTCAACTACACAAACAATGTTACGGAGTACGAGGCTTTGGTCCTTGGACTCTTATTTGCATTAAGAAAAGGTGTCACCCACCTCCGGGCTCTGGGTGATTCAGAGTTGGTTGTCAAACAGGTCCAGAGTCAATATACATGTCATGACAAGATATTGGCCACATACCACAATTAGGCTTGGAGCCTTATCAAAGATTTTGATGCCTTTGGCATTGACCTCATTCCCCGGTGACGGAACTATGTCCCGGATGCCCTTGCCATTTCTGCGAGCACACTTGAGCCCATGGCCAGCTCTCAACTCTGGAGATTTTCAGTTGAGATGGTCCCCACCCTGTCCATTCCAGATAATGTCACCCACTTTCAGGTTTTTGAGGACAATCAACACATCCTAGCCTTCATGGTGAATGTTGGTGTCTTTGAAGACCAAATAGTGGAAGAATGAGACCATGATGATACCAGGCAGGGTGATGAAGATGATGGGATCATGGACCTACCTACTAATACCATCCCGAAGGGGATGGTTACGCTTGAACAAATCTTTGACTCAGACCCTCGGGCCTGAGAAAAGATATCATCTTCCTCTGAGGGAGGAAAGTTTGAAAGGGTAAACATCAGCCAACTCGGTGAAGAAAAGATGATCCACATTGGCACCTCCTGTTCCCCTGAGGAGAAGGAGAAGATTCTCGCGGTTCTCTGAGAATACATAGATGTAATTGCATGGGGTTATGAGGATTTGAAAACATACGGCACATCCATTATGACTCATACTATTCCCCTGAAACCTGATGCTAAGCCTTTTCGGCAGAAGCAACGACTGGTCAACCCACTGATCGAGCCTCTAATTCATCACGAGGTAGAAAAATTGCTGTCAGCCCGGATAATATTTCCAATCTGGCACACTACATGGGTTGCCAATCTAGTCCCTGTGAGGAAGAAGAATGGTGAAATTTGCCTTTGCGTGGATTTTTGAAACTTGAATAAGGCCTCCAAGAAAGATAATCACCCTCTCCCTTTGTTGGATGAGGTGTTACAAATAGTGAATGGATCCCAGATGATGTCATTCTTGGATGGGTACTCCGGGTATAACCAGGTCATGGTTAAGTATGAAGATAGGGAGATAACAGTGTTTACCACCAAGTGGGGAACATTTGCATACAGGAGAATGCCCTTTGGTTTGATTAATGTAGGGGATACATTTCAAAAGGCCATGGAAGTTGCATTCGAGGGCCTTGTGAATCAGTGCATAATCATCTACATGGATGATTTGACCATCTTTTCCCAGGACAGGCGTGACCATTCCACCCATCTCGCTCAGATCTGCGAGAGATGTCGCCGGTATAGAATATCCCTCAACCCCAAGAAATGCATATTCAGGGTCACTGAAGGGAAGTTGCTCAGGCATATCGTCTCTAAGAAGGGCATATCCATCGACCCTGAGAGAGTTGAAGCATTGCTAAACTTACAAATGCCCGGCAGCAAGAAAGAGATGCGATCCTTCTTCGAAAAGATCAACTTCATCGGGCGGTTCATCATTGGATTCGTCGAAATAGTCAAACCACTCAATGAGATGATGAAAAAGGATACCAAGATTGAGTGGAGTCCTGAAGCAAAGTGGGTGTTCGCCTAGATCAAGTAGATAATAACGGAAGCACCTGTCCTGGCTAGTCTGGACAACTCCCTCCCATTTTACATATACTCATTTTATTTGCCACATTCTGTCATGGTAGTGTTGACTCAAAAGGTCAAAGGGGAAGAATGACCAATAGCTTTCATGAGCTCCCCCTTCAAGAATGCCAAAGTCTGGTATTCATCACTAGAAAAGTAGGCCTTTGCTCTTGTTCACGCCATGAGGAAATTTTGGCATTACATTCTCTAGAGAAAAGTGCATCCTATCATCCCAGACCAGGCCGTGAAGTCTCTGCTAATGCAGAGCGAGTTGGGCAAAATATGGGGGAAATGGATGGCCATCCTCCAGGAATATGATTTGGAAATGCAGCCCATGAAGATAGTCCAAGGCCAGGGACTGAGTCAAGCAATGGCAGAAGAGACTCCCCACATAGAATGTCAAACTTACACAGTGGAGTCCATCACTCGAGACCCGTGGTATACCGATTTGTTATATTTGCTACTAAATAACAAATGCCTAGAGGGGCTACCCCCCAATAAACACTGCGCCCTGCGAATGAAAAGCGCTCACTTCATGATCAAAAACTCAGCGCTTTACCGCGGGAACTACGAGGGAGTGCACCTCCAATGCATCGACAGGGACCAAGCTGTGAAGATGATTGACAAATTTCATGGGTAGTTTGGAACCAGGCATGGCACAGCCAACACCACTACCCATCAGATCCTTCAGGCTGGATACTATTGGCCCTGTATATTTAAAGATGTTTACATTCATGTTAGAAAATGCCATACTTGCCAAACTACGGTGCACCGTGAGCGTAACCCGGCTATGCCTTTGCAACGATTCTTCAAGGCTAGTCCCTTCACCCAATGGGCATTTGACTTCATCGGGGAAGTCAACCCCAACTCATCTACCAACCACTGATACATTCTTAGTGCTACTGATTACTGCACCCGATGGTCCGAGGCTATATCATGCAAGAATAACATGGCAGACGTAGTTATCAAATTCCTGGAAGAAAACATCGTCAAAAGGTTTGGAATGCCCTTCACTCTGGTATGTGACAATGGTCTGGCATTTTCTTTGGCGCAATTACTCGAGTGGACCTATAATCAAAAGATCACTCTAAATTTTTCCAGCAACTATTACCCCCAGGGGAACGGTGTTGCTGAATCTACGAATAAAAATCTACTTGAAGTGATCAAACACCTACTAGAATAGAATCCCTGGGATTGGCATCAAAAGTTGAAATTTTCCCTCTAGGTGGATCACATTCGAATCAAGGCCGCCCTAGGAACATCCCTATTCCATCTGGTTTATGGCCAGAACCCTGTGTTCCCGATTAACTTACAGATCCCAGTTTTGCAGTTTATGCAGGAATTCAACAATTGGGACGACATTGTGGAGGTTCGGCTCCTAAATCTGGTGCGAATGGAAGAACAGCGAGACACAGCCCTTGAACATTTCATGCATCATCAAGTAGTGGTAAAATGATGGTTTGACCGCAGAGCCCAATACAAGGCTTTTCAGATTTCAGACCTGGTCCTATTGTGGGACAAGGCCTGGAAAAATAGAGGAAAGCATACCAAGTTCCAACGGCTCTGGCTCAGACCATATCTAATCTCAGAAGTCTGCGAGGCAAATACTTACCGCCTTAACACCATGACCGGGGAACTTGTCGCATTGCCCGTCAATGGACAGTTTATCAAGCACTACTTTGAATAGGGTAAGTTTGTCCAAAATTGTACTTTATGTAAAGCATTCCACTTGTAAATATTTCTTTCCCAGTGCCTTGTTGGGAGGTACCGTGTCTTGTAAATAGCCTTGTCGGCTACCCTCTAGGGCAGTCCTTTTGGTGGTTTTTGTTTTCATTTCTAGTTTTCTTTTCGGGTCCTGACATTTTGTTCTCTCTTGTAAGGATTGGAATGCTCTGCATAAACTCTGGTCTCCAGTACGATGTTTGTAGCATGGTGAACTTAAGAATCTGTCTTTAGCATAGTGGAATCTGTCTGGTCTCTAGAGCTGTTTTACAGGTTTGGTGGTACATTTTGGGCAATCTCCATCGGGTTTTATCTCCGAAGGTCTGGCAATTAGTGAAACAAAAAAATATAAGGAGCAAGTAATCGGAGACACCAAGGATAGATCAGTTGTACTGGTTGGTTGACCCACGTCTGAACTTTTAAAGAATTATTTCCGGGTCTGGAGTTTTATCCCCTACTCAACATAAAAAATGGGTGAAAAGGTGAAAGAAGTACCATCATTAAAATTAGCTAAGCTTAAGCTTAATGGTGAAAGAAGTACTACCCCCCCACCCAAAAATGTACAAAATAACAAGAAAAAGGGAAGCGGGACAAAGCTCCGGTCTCTGGGAGAAATGAGAAAATCTGATGAATGGTTCAATGTAATTAGTGCCTCTTCTCTACTCCTCCCAGAGGTCATCATCTTGATCTCCTTCCAAAGCACACACTCCACCACTGATGAAAAGACTATGGAATGGATCCCTGGTGACCGGATTTTCTCAGATATGTTGCTCTTTGCCTGTCAGATACTTCGAGTAGTGACTTGTTCTAGTTTTGCTAACCAGAGATCCTGTAGTTCTCAAATGCACCAAGGCATTTGTCCCAGATAGTCACCATTTTTTATGCCCTGCATCCCCGTCCCTACATTTTGTGTGCAAAATGTTGGGTCCCCCCATTTTGTTTTTTACTTTTTGTTCTTTCCTTGCCTTTGTCTTCTTTTTGTTTTCTTTCTCTAGGGTTTTCTTCCCCGCGGTTGTGCTTTGTTTTGTTGGTTTCTTGTGACTCCGGGACCCCGGTCCCGAAGTTGGTCATCCTTTATCGGGAGCCGGACTTTGGACTCCAGGATTTTCTGCCGTGATGTTCCCTTTCCTTAAGGTTATATCGTCGCAGGAAATCCCCAGGCCCGGAGTCCCGAGGTCTGTCTGTCCAGAGTTTGAGAAAGGAAAGGTGCTTTGCTTTTTACCATGGGTATAAATAGAAGTTACCTGTCATTTTTACATTTACCACGATTTAAACACTCAAGAAATCAGAGCGATTTCAGAGCGATTTGCAGAGATTAAACGTTAATCCAGTGCTAAGTATTTCCAACATTTTTGAGTGATTGCGAGTGGTTTGTGGTGGCTGATTGTGATCATTTGAAGGTTGTATCTATTAAAGAGCTTCCATGGAGGCTTCTTTCCTTCTCCTTTCTACATTCTCAATTTGGTGCCCCCTCTCCCTTCGGCTTTCCTTCTGCCTGGTGTTGTTTTCTTTCTGTTTTCATTGTCTTTACCTTCTTTGTTTTGTTCGTTCTTGTTTCTTTCTGGTTTTGCCGCCCGTTGGTGGGTCGGCTCTGCCAAAGGGTTGTCTGCCCTCTGTGTAGGTGTAGTTAGTCTGTAAATAGTGTAGCAAGGTGTATATATTCTGTGCTTTTCTTGGCTTCCTATGGATGTTTGTTCTACGATGTATATATATGTAAATTCTATGTATATTTGTTGTATATCCCTCCATTCCCCATGTATATATCCCTCGGCTCTGATGTATATCTTTTATATATCCTTCCAGGTAGCTTAGCGAGCTCACCGTGTTGCCCATGTCATTAGTTTTTTGTACGTAAGCTCATTCCGAGCAGAATACCACTTGTTTGAAACTTGGCTCTCGGCCAGTTTCAAACAGGCAATTTTCTCTCTCCTCCATGAAACCAGCCTGGCCCTTATTTATGTCCCATGCACGCGTATTTAAATTTTTCCAAGTGGCCTTCACTTTTCGCGCATTCAGATAGTTGGCTCCACCGTCATCACCATAACTCCTATTTATTACTCACCCACGTGGTGCCCATGTGGGTCTGACGGTTTTCCCTTTTGCACATTTTTACCAACGGTTACTTCTCTGGGCTTCGGGTCTCCTTCCATCACCCATCCCCATGTCCTTCTTACCAAATGTGATAAAATTCCCAGACCCGGATGGCTAATCAAATTCCTAAGTTCATAATATGTGTGTGCTTTGCAGAGTTTTTGAATGAAACTAACTTTTTAGGGAAAGCAGACACCGCGGTGGTAAGATCTCTGGACCCCAAAGTATTTATTTATTAATGCATTTTGACAGTCGCTCTGTCTCGTAGGTTTTCAGAATACACTTTCAAACATGTCTGAAGCATCTGCATCCTCACCACCCGGAAGTCCAGAACTTCAATCTACAGCAAGCACTAGGGCATCAGTAAAATCTAAATTGGAGAAGGCTCTAGAAAAGATGCCCTTGAGCCTGAAATACATTAAGGATGGAGTCATTGCGGGCTTAAAGATTGAGTCTAAGGTGCAGCTTTTCACCGACACTAGCGTCGGAACATGGCCAGAAATGCAGGCCTTGGTCAAAGTCATGTATATTCAATGACAGGCCAGAGATCCTTTGGCCATTAAAATTGGGAACTCCAGGATCCTAAAGGCAGCTTGCTTTTCATGCTCGATGCAGTCACTAGAGCTTATTCTCATGCTCTTTGCTCTTTACAACCCATCTATTTAGATTGTTATGCTCGCACCGCCAGAGCCAACAGGGTACCCCACTCCTCTAGTGTCTCTTGACCCTGATACCTTCCAGAAGGGTTTGGGCATCCCTCAATTTTCCAAGCTGACCATGGTCACTCGGTCTGATGCCTTGGCCTAATTCAAGCAATTGGAGGAGGTAGCCCGCATCTATATGAACAACAAATGGCTCAAAGTCCTGAAGAGGGACCCCAAGAGAATGAGGCTAGAGATCCCCAGATCTAAATTCAAAGAGAGCATCCAGATGGGGATAATAGCACTATGCCAGGTCTTCGGGCAACAACGTGCTCAAGAATTCTCTGGGTGGATGTACTACTTGCTCGGCATAAGTACGGCTAGGGAATTTTTCGACTAGGCGGCCATAATTTCAAACCACGTCGACTCCCAGTTCCTCCAACTGGCCAAGAAGAAGAAATTTTACATGACTTCTTATGTTTTCTGGGTGCTGGCACAATAGAGACTCCACACCCATGGGCTACTCACATACGGCATACTCAGGCTTGGTTCGGATCAAAAAGCCCCGTGGGATTACTTACCATAGATTCAATGGGAAGCCAGTTTCCCCATTTTTTGCAGAGTAAACAACACATTTGTTTACTACCACCTGCTCACACCCACCCGAGATACAGGATACCGCCTGTCCATAGAGGCGATGAATTTTCTCCAAGGTTATGGACACTATTATATACAATACCAGTAGCATACATAGCTAAGGGTGACCGACTTCTCTAGGAAACCCTACTTGTTACCCAAACACTGCGGGGACAAGATAGTCCTCCTAGAATTCTGCAGGCAGATAATGGAGCTGCATGCCTTCTTTGCCATGAAGAAGTTGACCAATATTCCATTCCCAATCACTTGTGAGAATTATTCATGCAGCCTAGCCACCGCCAAAGAAGTAGACAATGAGCTGAAAAGCTATAACTTGGCGAAATTCTACTCGGCGCGGAAAAATTTTGATCCGCACGGCAAGATTGCGGCGGCACTTCCTTAGGCTTCAGAGCCACATCAATACCACATGGAGGACTTTTGGAAATATTTCTAGGATGACATGGAGTTTCAAAGCTGGCACTACATCAGGATGACGGCGGGCATGATGGAAAGATTGAAGCTCCGGAGATTCTTGGAGGACTTCTCAAACGTCGGCCCCATGATCGATCCCCAGTATAAAGAAAAGGGGATCGATACAATGGCTCTCCCACCAGTAAATTGGGATACCCAGGAGGGGTCCACCATTGAGGACTTCACCCGTGAGGTGGTTGAGCATAGCCATGCTTACTTCAAAAGGATGTGCCCTGGGATTTTCCAAAGAGCAGCCTAGCCAGTACCAAAAGAAACCCTGAGGGCCAGGAATTCTTCACAGAGAGTGGATAAAGGAAAAGGAATAGATACAACCCCTCCTATGCAAGAAGTCCCCATTAAAGAACAAATAAGGAAATCAGTAGCGGCCTCCCATAAAATGAAGGAGAGCCTAATCACATGGCTGGCTACCCCGNGGCTGGACCTGTTCTCCCTCCATCCTCCCCTTCACTGGCAGCCTTAATGGTTAAGGAAACAGGGGTGGATCCAGTGGAGAAAGTAGTAGTAAGGGATGTGGACCCACCCTTGATTACCCAGCAAAGAAGGAGGCTTGACCCTAAGCCTAAGAAGGAGCCGGAGCTGGGGATGCCCTAGGCTCCACAAGTTGAAATCCTTTCTTTCGAGTCCCCGGAGCTGGAGAAAGAAGCAGACCCTGCCGATGTCCCGGACGACCCTCCCCATAGGAAGAGTTTGACGATGTTTTTGCAAACGATGAATTTGGTAACTTATAGGGGGCATCAAGCAGGAGGTTGAGGTCCCAACACAAGAAGAAGCTGAGGAACAGAAAATTGCACAAGAGCAGGAGCCAATGGAAGAGGAAAAAGAAGCAAGAGAAGAAATTGCCTCTAAAGTCTTGGAGATGCGTGAGAGGGGGGTGAACCAGCAAAAATAGAGTGAACAAGCGACACCTGCTGAGGGAACTGGACCTTCAAGAGCAACCGTAACCTCAGCCGCCACGTTCCAAGCGCCACTCCTTGGAGTAACATTTGGGCAGGTAATAACCGCGGTGCAAATGTTGAATCTTGGCCCAGTACTTCCCCTATTTTCAAAGGATGTATTAGAAGAAGATATCTCGGCGACTGAGGCTGAAGAACAAGAACAACGAGAAGAGAACACCCCTAGGGAAACTAATGAAATCCCCAGCAAAGCTGAAGATACAGAGGAAAAGGCAGAAGAGACAAACATCATCGGGGGAAGTATTCTTGATGAGGCCCAAGATGAAGAAAAGGGGGCGGGTGAGACCCACACCACTGAGGAGGAACAGCAACAGGGCACCGAGGAAGAACTAAAGGAATAGACTCTGGCAAACAAGCCGCCCCTACCACCTTAGTGGTTAGTGGATAGAAAGAAGAGAAAGGCTCCATCCACCCTGAGAGCTCACCTCTCCCTGGCTGAGATGATGGCCCAGGTCCAGGAGCCACCAAAGGCCAAGAAAGCCCATACGGTTCATACTCTCCGAACCGGGCCGGGAGGAGAAACAGTTGTCATTGTTGCAACACCTCCCCCAGACACTGATGCGGTGACAGCAGAGGCTGGAGATTATGATATCATAGAGATATCACCTAGAAAGAGGGGTAAATAGGGTGAAGAAAGCCTGTTAAAAGAAGCGGCCAGGGCGGTGGAGGCCAGATATGAAAAAGAGGCCCAAAGGCTCAAAGTAGAAAAAGAAAAGACAGTGAACCTCATGGTGTTGCTTACTGAGTTGGCCCGGCCCATTAGTGCCATTCCTCCGGAGGCCTCCGTGTTCGTTGCTCTGTTACCACAAAGTGATATTGACTCCCTCTGAGAAATGAAGAAAAAGGCCCAAGCGGTCGATGAGTGGGTCGCTTTGCAAATAGGAAACACCCGGCATTTCCTAGTGTCCACCCTCCTAGATTTGTATGCGGCACGGCATATTCTGCATCAGGCAGAGACTATTCTTAATATATGAGAGGGTGACATGGAAAACTACGAGGCTTGGAAGGTAGAGCTAGAAGAGCTCCTCAACCTCGGGGAAGAGATGGTCTCTGAATCCGGGATTCTGTGAGAAGAATCATTTGATTTCATGAGGACCCAACACTCCATACTTGACCTCACATTGGAGGAACTCAAGCAACTGGTAGGGGCTCTACACGACAAGGTCAACACAGTGCAATATTTTGCAAATATGTACAAGGCATTTGTAGAAAAGGTCTCCGGGGCTGACCCATTCAGCACCGATACATGCACCCCGTAGGAATACGTCCTGGGAAAATTTTGATGAATTAATGGAATCCAAGTACCAATCTCTAGAGGGACTGGACGGGACCCAAATGATAGGGCTAACTCGCATGATCCTTAGTGGTCATGACGCGACAAAAATGGCCGATGAGTTCAAAGATAATGTTTCGGAGCTTGGAGAACAGATTGACGCGGCTAAGTACCGATGGTCCTTCCTTAGAGAAATTGATGAGGATGGAATCTCCCGCCTTCTCCAAACATTCAATGACAATAAGAAATAAAAAAGTTTCTCCGGGGGCCAGAGAAAAACCCAAACATTTTGTATTCTTTATTCTTTCGGAACGTAAGTTCCCGGACCCCGGAGTCCCAGATTCCAAATTTTGTATTCTTTCAAGTGACCGATGTCCTGGTCCCCGAAGCTGACCGGTCACTTTCAGAAGTGGTTAATAAAGGCTATCAGAAGGTAGTTGGCTACATCAAGGAATGTCGGACCAATAGTTGGTTCTCTGACAGATGGTCTTCTCGAGGCACCACTTTAGAGGTATACCTGGCACATTGTAGATAGGGTGCCGCATTTCCCATTTATGAGGCATGTAGCCTCGATCCCCGAGGATCTGATTTCTTCCTTCTCTTTCCTGGCTCCCTTCTCAAGGTAGATTCTTTCGCTGTATATTGTTGTCTCATTCTTCTGACATGTCAGACCTATTCCGTCTCAAGGTCTTTTGTAGGGTGGCGCAGGTAGTATTGGCCCCCATATATTGTATTTTATTGTAACATGATGTAAAATAGGGTTAGAGTTAGGGTTAGATAAAAATGTGTTTAAATAGTAAGTCCGGCCCATTTCCAAGGGTTGGCGAAATTGATGATTTTGCTGCCCACAATAATAGGGAAGTGATTTTTCATTTCAAATGCAGAGCTCAATGCGCCATTGTTTTTCACTTTCCCATAGTTAAACGCTCCCCTGGAGCCATCATTGTATCACGCACCAGTGCTTGCTGGAAGAACTATTAATGAAGAGGGGAGAATTCTTTGCAATGATGTTGTTAGCATTCAAACTTCTGAGTTAATGGTATTTTATGTTTCATGTTCTTTATGTCTTCTACTCTGATATGTCAAGTAGATTAACGACCTCTTTTCCCTTGCTACTGATAAAATACAAGCTGATGGTTGTGTATTTCTTTGGTATTTAGCGTAGTATATCAGAGCACTATCGATGTTTTGAATGTTAAACATAACTATAGATAGATGGATTACTTCTGACCCTACAGGATCTTTTTTCATTTTTATTTGTTAAGTGTAGAGTGCTTGGAGAAACCTCACCTTACTGAATCTCCGGAGGGAATGAGTTGAAGAAACCAACTATCCCCCTCAAAAATAGTCAGTTCTCCCAACCGATCCCTGCACCATCGTGACCCGACACCCAGGTTCTTGGAGGCCCAGGGAATCTAACTTCCCCAGATAGCCTTTGCAGGTGTAGTTGGCCGGTACTCCCGGTACCCAGTGACAACTTATGACTGTTGGCGGACCCGGTCAGCAAAACCCCGTCAACAAGACGCAGGAGAACCAAAGTTGATATCGCAATACACATCTTTCGTCGGAATGCCAAAAGCGGATTGGATTAGGGATTTATCAATTGTTAGAAAAATTGACTGATCTGGAAAAAGGATTTTCTTTGTAGCTGGGTTGTATTTCTCTATACATTCTCTAACGAGCTCAGGAGCTTGAACTACCATTGGAAACCCTGCAGCTTCTACCAGACCACTATCCTTGAGCTTCTATGTAATAGGGTGAACTGGATGAGAATTCAATCTTCTGTGAAAATCTTTGACAGCAAAGAATCTTATAGATGTGTCAGAAACTTCCTTCAGTTCATTCTCAATACCAATTAGTTTATCGTAACTAGAAGCTTTAACAGCCATTTACTGTGAAAATGAGAACATGAGTGAAGACAAATGACTTGCTATTCAAAACGGTGAGCAAAAAATGATGGCAAATGCTTAAGAAATTTCTGCTAAGATCCAAATGTTGGCGCCACATGAATGACATTAAGGTGACCTAATGGACGCAACGACAGGATTAGCATTTAATTTTTTATTATCAACGGCTATTTGAAATTCCCGTTTCGGAGAACATAATGGCCTTGAAATCCTCAATCTTACACTTATCTTTATCTTCATTAGCCGCTTTTGCTGAAACAAAACTTTAGTCTTGCGGAAAAAGAACATACTTTCCTTCTGATGTTGAAATGAATGAACATTAGACCATTTTACTTTGTGTGGAAAAAGAATATAAGAGAATACTTTTTCTGTAAGCCTATTTCCTTTATTTCAGAAATGTATCCCGACAGCTTCACCTTTTATCCTTTGCGCACTTAAACACCTTCTTTTCCATCGGGGGCACTTGGCTTCTTATTTTCTCTTTTCACTTGTATCGGGCTTGCACCTTTGAGACCATCTTTTTCGGAAACTGCATGATCACTGCCACTACTCCGCAACTTGATATCTCTGAGAGTTGAAAAACTCTTTTATGAAAATTTTTTTACCAATCACTTATATAAAAGACACATTTATTTTCCGGAAAACCATATTGAGCATTGCAAATCCAAGGGTGACTACTTCTCATTTGGAAGATGCTATGACACCTTTTTCCTGGCATACCTAAATCACCTAAACACTAGATGAAGCAGAAATATTTAAAACCCTCTAGGCTCAAATAGGCAAGGCAAAGAATTTATCGGATAAGCACATTATGGGAATGTTTCAGAATGAATGAGAAGTAGGTCACAAAAGAACAATTTTACCCCTAGGACCCAAAGACCCTTAAACTAAAATTTGGCAACACAACAAAATAAGCTTGGTGCTCCTGTACCATACTCCCAGACTGAAAAAGACCTCAAGTCCATTTGAGGACTATCCTACACAAAATCATGTTTTTCTTTTCACCTTTCTCTAGCCTCCAAATATTGTCTTTTTCTGATATGCCTTTCCATTGGATCGAATGGTTTAGTCTTTTTTCCTTCTTGGCACTATTGGACTGGGTCTCACCTAGATATTTCTCATTCTCCAAAAGCTAACCTCTAGACTAGATCTCCTCATATTTCTCTTACATCACAAATGAATTTAGAAGTGATATTCACACCTGCACACATGTCTTTCCCATTAATGTCTTGGACTACCTTCCCTTGTACCCTTGGTATGAATTTGGATTCGTGCACTTGGCCCTGCCACACACCCTCATTCTTTGTCATTAGACCTTCTACCTTAGAAATATGTGTATCATCAGACTTACAAGCCTCTATTTTGATAGTATATGACTTCTCCTTCACTTATAATGGACAAATCAATGTCCCAATCTGAATTGCATCTTATTTTTATAACTCATTTTGAGTCTTCACAAGGAATTCATACCTGACCTTCTTTGTTTCAGACCTTTCCACCAACTTATCAACTCTTTCCTTCAACATTGCATCACTCTTCAAACTTTCTATTTTTATTTCTTCAAACATAGGAGTGGTTGAAAAATCCATATTATTTTCTTTTTCTATCCTCACAAGGTCTTTCTTGTGAAGCCTGATCACTTTGGCTTCCTTGGCCCACTCTTTGTCATCTCCCTACAATGGTGTTAGCATAAAGGTATTCATATCCTTTTTTAATCTGATGGGTATTGTATCTACTACATACATGGCACGTCTATCAAATTTCCATCATCTTCCAAGTAAGAGGTGACAAAAATCCATTGGTAAAATATCACAAAGAAGTTTATCCTTATACCCTCCAATATGAAACTCAGCTAGATGGCTTGTTCAATTGCCAAAATGGACTAATTATCATTCAACCAAGACACCTTATAAGGTGTTCCATGAGGAATTCTTTCTAAATTTAGTTTTTCAACCATCTCATTAGACACGATATTATCAGTAGAACCTGAATCTATTACTACCTTACATACCTTTCCTTTGTGTTTGCAGGTGGTCTTGAACAATGATCTTCATTGGGTCATCTCCTTCTCCTTGGATTCTTTTAGGAACTTTGTCTTCTCACAATCAATGACTCTCCCACTTCTAGAGCAGCAATATGACTAGGAGAGTTTATACTTTCATCTCCATCTTCTTGCACCTATTGTACTCTCTTTTCAATTCTCCTTTCACCACCACCTGAAGTAGAACCTTTCTTTCCAGGGCACTTGAATGTTGGATGGCCAAACTCATTACAATTATAACACCTTCCTAAAAATTAATTGGAACTTCTACCTCCGCCAAATATGCCTCTAGATACTCTTAAACCACCCCTATGATCAGCAACTTGGTCCTTTACTTTTTTGTATCCCCTTGGTCTTCATAGGACTTCCTTGAACCCCTTCCTCTACTAGTGGTTCCCCTGCCTTTTCATTGTCTTTTTTTCCTCCTTTTGATCTTTTCTTCAGACCTAATGGCTAGTTGATAAAACTTCTCAACTATCCTTTGACTTTTCACAGGTGACTCATCTTGAATGCAGAGTCTCAACCCCCCAATATACCTAGCCACCTTTTCCACATTATCCTCCATATGACCTACCCTTATACTTGGTTTTTAAAACTCATTAGTGTATGCCTTTAACTTTTTCTCTCTCTACTTAAAAACTTGTAACTTCTTGTATATTTTAAGTGCATAATCACATGGTAAAAACTAACCCTTCATTTTGGCCACCATTTTGTCCCAAGAAACATTATTTTCCTTTTCTCTTTTCTTCCTCTCATTTTTCTCATAATCCCACCATAAAAGTGCATACCCCTTTAGTTTCATCTTTTCTATCTTTACCCTCTCCTCCTTTGGAATCTCTTCATACTCAAAATAATTATCAGGTGCTACAATCCAATCCAAAAGTTCATCCTCATTCATATCACCTCCATACCTAGACAAATCAATCTTCGCGTTGGTTTTATTTTCCTGGACTACTCTCAAGAATTTTTCCTTCCTCTAATCCTTGGGATCCAATTCCTCTTCTTCTCTCATAGGGTTTTCATTCTCCCCCTCTTCCCCTTCTTTGAGGTTACTCTCATCACTTGGAACCACACCTCTTCTATGATTTGTCTCTAGAGAAGAAAAGCACTCCCTCAACTCTCTCATCTCTCTTTGATCTCTAGCTTGTTTCTCCTTTAACTCAATTAATTATCTAGAAATAGAATCTCTTTTTTGAGGCATCTTTTCTTCAACCTTTCAAAGTTTTACATTCAAGGATATGATAAATAAGTTTTGATGCCACTTTTATGTATAGAAAGTTGGTGGGCTATGGAAACTAAAAAAATCAAGGTGATGAACAAAATATTTGGTTCAATAAGGGGGGTATTTCTCCCAACTTACCTATTCAATGTGATACTACTAACCGCGGATATAAAGCACATCTTCTGAAGAAAAAAAATACTCAAGGATTCAAAGAGCTTGGATTCACCATGAGTTGGTTTCAATTTTAACCCCCTCCTACTATGACTCTCCTCTAACTACAACTTACCCCTCACAGGTCAACATACTTCAATTGAACACAAGTGCCAACTTTGGTTCCTACTTTCATAGGACATAAATACCTTTGAAAGCACCTAATAACAAGTAAACAAGGCATATCTAGAAACACTCAACAACCTTCCAAACCCATGGTTACACCAACTTGTATACCTTTCACATAAACTACCCCAATTCCTAATAGCCATCACTATTGACATTTATGATCATATCTCTTGATCTAGGGTAGATTTCCACAATACCAATGGATTTTATAATACAATTTGTAGATTTATTTGACATATCTAAATTAATCCTATGGTTTGTTTTGAACGGGTCCACACAAAATTGACTAGTAATATTTTTTAGGGCAAATTAGACCTATTGTACAAAGCACCCCTGATAAATCTTGACTCCAAGATATCAAATTGCACTCCAAGGTCTAGGAAAGGTCTCAAATGAAATGAATCAAAAAAATTCCCTGCTTGGCTAAGTTTATTTATCTTTATTTTATAAAACCCTTAACATTGCCTTGTCAACTAAGGAGAAAAGGGATGGTGAGGATGAGGAACAGAGGAATCTGAGCATCTGAGTCAAGAAGATGGAGGACAACATGACCAAGGTGGAAACCACTCTCAAGAACATAGCCAAAAAAAGCTACAACATCCTAAAACAGACCAGAGAACACACCAACACCATCATTGAGAAGCTGGAGGAGGGGATGGATGCGGACAACATAGAGGTGCATACTGAATAGAACACTGAGCAGGGACCTAGAAAAATAACTAGGGCTAGAACCAAGAAGTCTAAAGAAAAGGACAGGGAGAGTACCATCCAGAAAATCAAGGAGTTGGCTACCAACATGGAGCTACTTGAGGCCAAGGCCGCCACTCTAATGGTGGACCTTTCTTAGGGTTCCCTAGGCATTTTTTCTATTTCAGGTTTCATTTTTTTTTAAGAAGCTTTAGCTGATCTTTTGTTCTGGCCTTTTGCCCTGTTCTACTCTTAAGAACCGAACTATCTTTTGTTGTTTTTAATGTTATATCTCTAAATACTTTGTTTCGGGTTTCAGGAACCCTATAAAACCTAGTTTACTTAATCAAAAACATTGCCTTGTCAACTATGTCTAAATGCATAGTCCCTCCACCTACGGATTCATTATATTACTTAAAAACACCACCATTCCTGCCTGGAAACTTCAAAATCCTAAAATAGACCCTCTAATATTTAAAACAACCAATTGGGAAGGAATTTCACTTGTGAAAACAAGAGAAATCATTATTTTTGTATCAAACCCTACTGCTCACGGGTTTCTAGACCTGTCAATGGAAAAATTACAAGAAAATGATTGATTCTCCACAAAAGTGCATGAAACTAGGTTCATTTTAAAGATATTTCTCATTACTAAATATTCCAGTATATTTTTATTCTAAAAAATCAACACAAAGAGATGTCAAGTGTTGCAACAGTGAAATTTCTAGAAAAAATACAACTAGTAATTCCTTAAATTCCTTCTCCAAAAGAATCTAACCAACCATTGGTACATATGAAAAATATATTTGAAGGAATTTCAACCTTCCCCAACGTCTACAACCTTTTTAAAAATTTCTAGACCATTCCTTTTCCCATTTTCTTGCATTTTACAACTTTTCACAATGATAACTTTTCACACTTTGTGACAACTTATGCAATTTGACTTTAAGAACTTATACAATTGATCCCAACTCATGAAAAATTCCCTCATTAGGCCTTATTATATCAAATGGATTCTTAAACACATACCTATAACCACTATTGACAAATATTGACAAAGTGGTTGCAAGAAAAGTTGCTTAACAACTTTTCTTACAACTTGACAAAGTTTTCTCAATATGACAACATAAAATCAATGACTCCTAATTACATATTTGATGGTCTATTGTGACCTTATTGGCACAAAATATACTCACACAACCTAAAACCTAAAAATAGATCATATCAACAAAATAAGCTTGGTGCCCTTGCACCATCCCTCCAAAAGGGGCCAAAATTTAAACATATGTAACTGTCGGTTATAGGTACTTGTGGTCCAATCTTGATATTTTCATTCAGCCATTGGAAAATTCATCCTAAATTCGTAAAAACCTTCATTTATAAGGAACTTTTTTTATCATTCCTAAGAAAAGAATTCATTCCAATTTCTAATGATCAAGCATCTCTAATTCCTTCATTCAAGATAATATGTGAGTATAGGGAACAACAAGCTACATCAAATGAAAGGAAAATGGTTTAGAGAATAAAAAATAACCAATCAAGAGAAATTTTTTGAAATTAATATTACCATTTCAGAATAATAATGAAGAGAAAGCACACCAAGATCTAAGGAGGCATGAGAATTTTCAGGAGGTGGAAGCAAAGAAAAAACCCTCAATAATATGTAGATGGTAGAGTCTAAAGAATGTATTGTGTGTGTGTGTGTGTGTGTGTGTGTGTGTGTGTGTGTGTGTGTGTGAGAGAGAGAGAGAGAGAGAGAGAGAGAGAGACCTAAAATATATAGAGGTGAGAGGGAGGATTTACAATGTAACTCCCAATTTTAACTTGACGTCATCTATCATCTTATGTGCACGTGCAAAGTGTCACAATCCTCATAATGAGGAAAATATAATATTCTGCATGTTTGGAAAAAATAAAATGATTTATGCTCACACATGTGAGAACTCAAGTAAAAAAAAAGAGTTGTAGAGATTCCTTAGGAATAATCTTCCAAGTAACAAGATAAAGAAAATTAACTTTACCAAACTTAAAGATTAATTTCTAATTCCCCCACTTAAGCTTTACTTGGGGAGATTACATAAAACCCTTAAATGGGTTGCAAGCCAAGATTATTACAATGATTAAGAAATTTATCTTTATAAAGAGGTTTTGTGAGAATATTTGCAACTTGATCTTCACCCTTACAATAGAAAAGATAATTTTTTTTGTCTTCAATTTGCTCTCATATGAAGTGATGTTGAAGAGAAATGTGTTTAGTCCTTTCATGGAAGATTGGATTCTTGTCCAAGGTAATGTCACTTTGACTTTCATAATACAAAGGTGTAGGAGCCTCTTGAGGTGATGGACTTAGGTGATAAGTAAGGTCATTGTTGCACATACTCACATCATTTAGTTTATATTGGTTAATCCAATGTATCTAGAGCTATATGTGATAAGGTTATTTTTAGTTGGGTTTTTTTTGCTATGGTTATTGTTTGTTTCCTTTCTCTTAAGCTCTGTAAGGAGATATTATACAATTAATGTTGTAATATATGGTGTGTGTGTGTGTGTGTTTATTACATTGTCTAGTTTAGTAATTTGTTAGGTAGTTTGTCTAATCTGGTATACTATTAGTTGGTTTCATAACCAAATTATCCTCTTACATATACTTGTAATGTCACAAATATCAATGGATCAAATCATCAATCATTAACCCTTGCACCAAATTTTGGTATCAGAGTTGACATTTGTTCTTATACCTTTGTAGCCTAAAAAGATCTAATAGTTCAAATGAGTTAAAAAAGGAGCGACGGAAAATGAATCAAATGAAATTACATGTCATAGTAAATATGGGAAATGAAGCTTGAAGGCAGCAATTTTTTTATTAAAGAGACCAAAAACCCAAGTTATTACAAAAAAATAAGTAGAGAAGTAACAAACATAAACCAGCCCCAAGGATATAAGAGTTCAAATTCTCCTCCTATTCAAAAATGATGGTGGAGCGACAGAGGAATCCAGGGTTTTGAGACTATGGCGGCAGGCAGTGGTTGCAACTTGATAGGGGTGCTCATGGTGGGGTGCGACTTCCATGGAAGCCCCCACGGAACCATCAAAGCTCTCGCTCTGGGTTTGTGGAAGGAAATCGGAGAGGAGGAAAATGGGCTAGAACGGAGGGTGGCGCACCCAGAAGAGAGGAACAGATGACCCCACAAAGAAGAACGGATGGAAGTAACTGGAAATGGGTAAGGCGGGAGGAGGAACGCCAGATAAATGATGCCTCTCTCACAAAGGATATCCTGACGAACATGGACAATAAGGATATTAATATCTGAGTAGATTCGGAAGAATGGAAGGCTTTGGTATCGTTGCTGAGGAATAGGGATTTCTTCATGAAATGGGGGGAGGATGGTCGTCCTTGGTTAAAATGAGAAAGTGGGTTGAGGACAACTAGGGGATGAAACCCATGATTAAAACCCTAACAAATGGCTTTTTTTGATCATTATGGAATCAAAATAGGAAAAAACAAGGGTAATGTTTACCGGACCTTTTCTGATGGATGGAGTGGGATTATTTATAAAAGATTGGGTTCCAAAATTTAACCCCAGACAAGAAAAAGTGGAAGAGGTTCCTAATATGTCTTCATTTCCAAGACAATGTGACTCAACATAGGTTACATCTTAACATAAATAAGCATTCTAATTTTTTTTGTTATGTAATGTAACTATGCTTGTTTCTGGCATAGACATTCCAATACATCATGGTAATTCATCATTACATAAAATCAAATAAAGAAAGTATGTCATACATCAAGAGTATACATCAAAATAAATAGCATTAGGGTCTATCAGGTAACAAGATACATAAGTAAGGATTGAACCTAATCCAAAAAAATGCCACATAAGAAAAACATGCTAAAAATTCTCCGATGTCTATTCCATAGTCATAGTCGGTCAATCGCTATAGACTAATCAACCAAAAATCCAATAAAATGCCACATAAGAAAAACATGCTAAAAATTTCTCCAATGTCGATTCCATAGTCATAGTCGGTCAATCGCTATAGAATAATCAACCAAAAATCCAATAAAATGTCACATAAGAAAAACATGCTAAAAATTTCTCCAATGTCGATTCCATAGTAATAGTCGGTCAATCGCTATAGACTAATCGACCAAAAATCCATCTGCATGCTCCAGTCTCCTAAGCCATCAGACACCTGTCTATATCCAAATCTCGAGACAAGAGTGTGGTTCAGGGCACTTTTTAGCCCAACCAAAAATCCTTACACTTCCTTGGGATTCTACCTCCACACAAAATTCCCAACCCTGTAGCCTATAAAAATACAAAAGGCAGGGGGTATCTGGTGCAACCGTGAAATGGGCTACTTTCCACAAGTAGAACTAATCACAGATGTGGCACGGAGATGAAACATAGGCTTACACATTTAAGGAAACATGTGTTTTTGATAGAAAAAGTAGCAAGAGGGTGCTGGCACATGGAATAGAGGACTAGTAGCACATTAACAACATATTAATGGAACTAGTCAAAGATAAAAACATTTTAGCAGGATATCACTAACACCAAATCTAGTTCTACCTCTATCAAAAATAAAAGTGACAGTTCTACTCCAAGGGATTAAACCAGAGTAATTGCTATCATCAGTAGCATATAAAGTATTGTCAATAAGCCTCGCAGGGCTCAACCAAACCAAAATAACAAACTTAAAATTAACCCCAATCATAGAATAGGGGAATTGAGGGTCAATCCCAGCCAAAATAACCCAAACCATAGACAACAACATTAATTCTTCCCTCCCAGCTGTTTAGATAGCAGGGTTCTCGCCCACTCCTCCTGAAGAAATAGGAACAAATCCTTGTTATCCTCGTCTGCTTCCAATTTTCCACCTGCTAGCTTTTCCTGCACATTACAAAGGGTCGTCGCCGAGGCATGCATGACCTTCAGTGCAAATTTGTTGGTCCTCATGCAGTGGTTCATCATGTCCTGCATATTCTTCTTAATCTCAACAATTTCTTTGTCAATAATCACAAACTTTCTTTTAAGGGTGCCTGTGAAATTGCATTTTTCCTCCATGCCAGAGGAGTGAGGTTTATCCTGGGAATCATGG
>MU225639.1:1247597-1262928 GCA_018584345.1 Thuja plicata
GCCATCTCAAAATGTGCCATATGGCATCTCAACATAAGAAGTTCAACTACAAATGTTTCTAGGACATCCTATTCTACTGGTGGATGATCAAAGTGAAGTCTCTTCAAACTACTCTTTGGCTCTGATGTATCTTGCATTCAAACACAAAAGTGAAACCCTAAGTTAGATTACTTAATTTATATGGTTTCTATAAATAATAAATAAAAATTTTAAATTATAGTCAACAATAATAAATAACTCTCATGTACCTCGCCTCTATGTCTCCTCAGGCGGTCAGGAGACCTAATATATGTCATTGGTAGCGAAGGGACAATGCCACCAATGTTGACTCTGACCTATATATATGTTTGCGAACATGAGATTGATGTACGAATTATACTATTTAATATTAAATCTTTGGTAGCAAATACATGTTTTAAATATAATTGAATTAACATTAAAACTTACCTGTGTTGAAATTTCTTTAGGTAATGTCAGTTGGGTCATCAGTAATACAAACCCTTGGCGTGGTACCTCCCTCAAACTAGGGGTGACCTACAAAAGTCAAACAGATAAGTTTCATACAATCATGACTTAATCATATTAAATATATACTTGATAGTAAACTACACACAAATAAACTTAGAAATATACGTACTGTGGGGCTATCACTGCGAATTGAGATGCATGTGCCTCTATCATGGCGAACCAATCTCACGACATCATCAGACACCACCTTCTATCAGATAGAACATGTAATTAAAAATGAGTACGCACAAGTGACAAGTATACATGTATTCTTAATCAATCTAAAATACTTAATTACCTTCCCCTTGTCAACATGAGATGCTTGAACCCCCTCACATTGCCCCCCAGTGGCAACTAGTGAAACCTGCATCAGTATGTAATAAGATGATCATAAGAATTAGTAAATACATGAATACAATATTATAATAAAAGGAAACCAATGAGTACATTAAAACATATGTACCGTGGAAGTTTCAAGTCCAAATGAAATGGCCGAAAGTGTGGACCCCTCCACCTGTGTCATCTCCTCCTCTGTCATCAACTGGACATAAATGAAACGCATAAAAAAACATAAGTGGGCAATCATTATAAGAAAATTCTATTAAAAATATGAACGTTTAAAATTAAATGTACAATGTAACAAGTTAACTGTTTACTTTTACCATAACAGTATGATTCCATGGCTCTGTATGCCCCTGATGCACATCTCCATGGAGTGTTTCAGTTCTTGTAGTGTTTTGTGTAGTATCGTCCACCTCGAACACATAGTTATATGCATCACTATCATTCAGGGGACCCAAGCACATATTCTTGCACATAACGCAAGTATGAGGCACACAAACATGTGAGCTCGTAGAGGATGTGGAAGGGCCAGAAGCATCAATATGAGGAGGCAACAATGCCGCACTCTGGCTAACAAGTAGATCACTCAAATGGTGAATGGCTTGAATAGTCTGTGAGCTGGCCTCAACAATAATGTCAGGATGCTACACAGTGGGAGGTGGTGAAATCTCGGGAGGGGGGACATATGTGTGGGATTTCATCAGATGTGCCCTTGGCCTGTCCTAGGGAGTGCCTAAGCCCATGCCCTGGTTCTGTCTCATGCTCCAGTAATTGACTTTGTGACCGAGCACAAATTTAGCATACAATTTCTGTATGAAATACAATGGGACATCCACATTTTTGTGGGGTGGTCTATCAAAAACCATCCACCAACGATCCCAAAAGTTGTTACGTATTGCCTCATTTGTACACCATTTAATTGATAACTTGGTTTTTTTGGGGTCCACTTTTAAACCAGTTTTGGGATCAACAAAAATGTTACATATGTCATGCTTTGTTATGTTTAGATCAAAAACTTGATCGTAGTCAAGCCCATCATCAAATTGGGCATGCATGGATTCACGCCAAAAAAGTGTAGCATTGTGTTGTTCTGTGAGTTTCTCCATGTTCTCAATAATGGAGGTTAGCGTGGAAAACATGGGATGCAAGGTGGGGATATTTGCATATGTGTTCTGGTATCCTCTAAGCTAATTTAGATTATCTCCTATGAGATCCTGTATTGGTCGAGGGTTTGAGAACGGTTGGTCTTCTGAAGGCGGGGGATTGTTTTGATGTGGTTTTGGATTGCTTGTGGACTAAGAGGGAGGGTTTTCGGATTGGTCTGAATCCATGTCTGATTCAAAAACAATATAGAATAAACAATATCAATTTCAACTCTAGTTTATAATAAATTTTACAAAATAATACATAATATCATATAAGACCTAGTTTTTTTTGTTTTTTTTTAAATTCAATGCAAAAACAAAAGACAATAACGAAACAACTATATTTCACTTACTTGGTGTACTGGAGGAAATCTAATATCAGATACCTATCTGATATATGATTTTGTTGGCTCAGTATTGCTGCTTGAACATTTTCACAATAAAAATGATGAACGCAATTGCGGGCAATAATATATTGCTACTGATAGATATCGGATATCCGATATTATCGAACATTTGATATTATTGGACATCCAATATTATCGTACATTTGATAATGCTTTAGCTTTGGCTTTTGGCTTGGCCAAGTGTACTGACACCCAGGCCTACTCAAAATTCAACAAACTTTTGGGTACGCTTTTGGACAAGTGAAAAACTCATTTTTTTTTCATATCGCCACTTTTTTGCATACCATGATCCTGCACAAACCTGCATAGTTGACTGACATGTCACAACTAAGCATAGTGAACTCAAGGCCCTAGAGTGGAACCCAGAGCTCTGATACCATATGTAAAGATAGGTCTTATGACAACTTTTGCCACATTAGTAATATCCACAAAACAAAAGAGTCGGTCAACTAAGTCAAACATCGAATGTACAAGTCAAAAAAAACAAATGATTTTTTCCTTAAATTCAAAGAAAGAAAACAAGGTTCGACCAAAAGTTATCAAACAAATTATGCGACACATGAGTCCATACTAAAGAAGAGTGTCGACCACCTATCAAAAATATCCAATACATCACTTGTCATAAAACATTAAAGACATTAACATAATTTGACCAACTTGTCGAAATAAAAAATATAAAGAAAGACTTCGAACAAACTGTCGAAGTGCTACAAACACAAGAACTTATCTTACAAGGAAACAAAGATTTATAAGAGCTATCGACTGTCTGACATAAGAGAGAAAATATCAATACAATAGACCAATGGTTGATATAAAAAACCATAACATGCTATACATGATGACCTTCCTGACAGGAGCTCCAAAGACCTGCTACACACAAACATCAGGGCGAGATTATTGTGGGAGTGCATTTCCACCCTACCACGAAGCAGTTACGCTTCCCCGAAATCTTTCCTGACATGAAAGATACCCAGCCCAGCTAGAAATAGTCTAACAAAGTAAATCTAACTAAAGTAATGGAATTGTGTGACAAGAAAATCCTTATTCAAATTACAATAACCACATCATGCACTTCCAAAAGCATTTCTAAACAAAACTGATTCCATTTCACAAATATGGATAATGTTGTGCAAGATTCTTTCTTTAATACATAGTACAACATGTTTCATGGGTGTAGTCAACGTACCTAAAGAACATAATTAAAAATTCTTCCATTAATTATCAAATCATGTCAATCTCAAAGTTTCACCAATATCCATCTGGTTCTAGTGGTAAGTATAACCTGGAATCTATAATAGCTCATGGAGAAAACTCAAGAAGGAATAAATAGGTAAATATATATATATATACTTCACTTCAAGCTATTCATGGAAATTCATCATATTCAGGAAGCATAAACATATATCAATGAATATCAGGTTCAACATGTAAAAAGTCTAAGAAAATCACAAGTCAGTGCTTCCCTCTCGTTTCTACTCATTAATATTCAACTTCCACCTCCTTTATTTAAATGGTAGGAGTAACACAACTTTACCCCCAACACAATCAAACTCAAGAACAAGGTTCTATGCATTCCATCACGTACTCAATAATTCTAAGTGAACTATATCTTCAATCTTGACATAATACTAAAATTATATTCTAACATTAAAAGTATATTCTTTCAACAACTCTAACAAGGTAGAGTTTCCAAATGATAAAAGTGTCTGCTATTTTCAACATAATTCAAAGAAGGATAACATCTTCATTAACATATCCTTTTTAAGTCAACTAAGAGCAATAATCACTTTTCCTAATATTCAAATTGGTTTAAGGAAACAAAAAAAACACACAACCAAGCATATCACCTAAGTACCAGCAGCCAATAAATGATGAAAACAATCGGCAAGGTTCTTAACATCCTTACAAGGTTCAAATTGTTTTCTAGACAAGCTTCTAAAAGATTGGTTTAGAAAGATATAAATAAATTCCACTAAGTTTTAATGATAAAATCATAAAAATGACTTATCCAGTGTCATAATTTTTCCCTTTAGTTCCTCAATGTTTCAAACTCATCTATGTTTCCAAAACAACAGGATTTTAGATATTTCTTTAACATTCTGAGTCTTCCAATAGAGAGATTCATTGCCAAGTGAACTAATATGGCAAGTACTAATTTTTTATTCACAATTTTAAATACTGTCTAAAATAGATGTTTGCTCTCAAAAATAGCATATTCAACTTCTACAGTTCACTTCGGAGAATACTGTGGAATATAAATTTGTGCGAGCTTAGATGTAACTTAAATACCAATAAAAGACAACTAAACTATCATAATACTGAGAGCATGAACAACTATCCGTCAGACATTATTCCTCAACATTAATATATAACCACAACTCCTATGTGCCTGCCCAAACTGCTAACTAATGCCTGCAAGAAAAGATTTGTAGCAACTAAAGCAAAGACAATCCAAAAGATAGTTACAAGAGAAATACAACAATCTAAAACCCAAATAAACCATGGGAAACTACAGACAAAACCAAGGATGCGTTACAAAATACTCACAATATAACGATTCAAAGAAAGAATGGAATTTCTAGAGACTGAAGATAATGATTCAAAGAAAACATTCAGTCATTCAATATTAAATCCCAAAAGAATGAAGACTCTTACCTCTGAAATGGAAAGAGAAGCTGAGTATTTTTAGAAGAATGCCCCACCAATCCTTCTTTCCTATCTCTGGATGTCTTTCATCTGGTCCTCCTACTCCCATCGTAGAACCAATTGCTTCTAAGGATTCTATTAGTGGTCGCATGGCCACATAACTGACTAAATTCCGCAAAGTTCAAATGCCTTTCATGAATGATCTTCACGCTAGTTTTCATGTTAGGTTGAGACCAATTGAAAGCAAAAGAACCGGCCAACCAGCTAGCCACAAACTTCCAACAATCCTGAGCTTGTGCTCTGAGATCCATGCCTTTTCAGAATCCACGGTGCTCGTATTTTGATTCCCCATTGTTGTGTTTCATTATTTTTAAATTTAGCAGATAGCTTCTCCAAGCGAGCCGAGCAGTCCAAATCCCCCTATGTATCCACTTACGCATCCTTTTTTTCCCCTAATAACCACCAAGAGTCCAACTTAGTCGGTGAGACTCAGTAAACCGTCCCCCCCTCTCTCTCTCTCTCTAATGGTTTTGAGCCTCATGAGGGTTGAACTCCCCATTTGCGAAGATGGCGGCCTCATTTAATTTAAACATTAAATCAACTCCAGTTTCCTTTTTCTACGCCAGTTCTTCCTCCTCCTTCAAAGCATGCGGCTCCACCTTTTTTTTTTGGTTAACGAAATCTCTTCCACATCTTATGCCGCCCATATTGGACCACCACTTCCAGTCGTGGTTTACTTTCCAACTCATCTGTTGTTTAAGGATATGATATAATAGTTTTAAATAAATAGGTTGTGACAAAAACTGAGAGAAACATTAACCGCTTGAAAGAATGAAATGGTTGCCATTATACCATATTTTTCTGCTCGAAGATGCTAAGGACGGCGCTTTAGAAATATATAAGTGACTGTTTTGGCATTTGTACTGAGAAATTATCTTGCTATGGAATTTATTTGTCTCACTTGTCCTACATTCCTCAAGGCACTGCCATTAATGTTCTAGTAATTATAATAAAATTTAAAACAATTTTACAATATTATTAATCATAAAAGAATATCTTGACTCTAGTTTATGATGCTTAACTCACATTTGGATGTGTATTTGGAGAAGTTTGCTTTTTCTTTCTATCATTTCTTAGGGTAATATAAGTAATTATCATTTACACTTTTGTGTGTAATCAGTAAGTGGAAGAGGAGTGGAAAGTTAATTAGTAATTTTTTAATCTTTTTAATATACATCCATGTAATACATGAGGTCAATTGATAAGGCAATAACAAAATGATGTTGTGTGTGCAACTGAGGTCTTAATGGACAAATGTTGAGTTGATTGTACATATACTTATATTAACTTTATATGTTATTTAATGTTTAAAGTTTAATCTCCTAAGTATATCATCCTTGGAATATATTTAAAAAAAAATCAAATAAAGAGTATTGTATAGAAAAATAATCCATCTCTATAAGTTTCTCCCTCACTATCTCCTCATCTATCCTTCTCCATAATTCTATCCTTCTCTCTTTTATGTATAAAGAGTGATTTCTCTTATGTGGCGAGATGAACATCTATAATGTAGACAGTTTGATCACACTATAAGTAGTGAAGGCTTGACATCTTCATGACTTAGGGTAGATGGGCTATGTATAAGTTTATTGGCATTAGTGATTATAGGAATTAGGATGTCTAGTATGATGAGCCAAATTTACTTGAGAATACATCACTTGAAAGCTCATTATTGTATTTAGGATGCTTAGACCAATGTAGATCCAAAACATAAGGGAAGAGGGTAAGCGTATGCAATTTTCACCACTACATTTTGCTCCTACTTTGATGTCAATTTTAGCTATTATGCATAGACATATCAATATAAAGTAATAATTCAAAATATATAAATTAATATATTAAAAAAAATCAAAGGGTTTTGGTTTACACACATGCCCTATACTTGCATAAGAAAAATGGGTACTATGATTTTGACACGAGTCTTTGAGTTTACTACCAATCCCCTTTAATTTTTAGCTAGTCTAGTGAGGTTGGCTTTTTCTAACAATTTTAAGTTGCAATAGTCTTATCAATTCTCAATTGGTTCACATTGTTTGATATCACGACCTTGATTAGGTGACTTTGTCTTTAGGAGTGAGATTGTGAGTTGTTTTAATGACATGCTTTTGTATATCTATAATTATTGTAGTGTGAAGGGAGACTCTCTGGATATTATTTGAAACACACTAAACAATTTGAATTATACATATAAACTATTTCACACAAACTAAAAATGTTAGAGAGAGAGAGAGAGAGAGAGAGCATTAAACATGAAAAATAGTAATTCTACTGTTAATATTTGTCTTTAATATATTGATATTCTTCATTGTAATTTGTGAAATATTATTTCACAACTATTTTACAATCTTCTCTACAACATTCATTCTATTGAATTGTGTTTATAAACAACATAGGTAGTGATCTAGTGTAGAAGACAAAAATGCATAGAACAATCTATTATCTAAAAAAAGGCTAAAATACAGTTATGTCATCTCATATAATTTTTACAATGAAATCTACATGTATAGTGTATAAATGCCTACATCATAGGTGCCAAGTGATTAAATATTTTTAATCCAATTAAAATATACTATATAATTTTGTATTATATCTATGAGGTCATATTTCAAAAAAGAAATGAATAATTAAGATCCTATTTTATTCCTTGTAAATATTTGGAGAGTGTGATTTTAATCTCGCAAAGTTCCTCCAGAATTTTGCATATAATATAAATAGCTAAGTGATGTTTATGATAAAAAGGTCGCCCTAGGTTAATATCATGAAGTATTTTTGAAGAATATAAATGAGTAGGGGAGATGACATAGTAGTTGAGAACCCTAGTTTTATGGCACTCAACATCACATGTGGCCATTTGAAATCTCCTAATTATTAATAGTAGCTTTCTTAGCAAAAATCATGCTTATAATTAAAGTTTCAATACCACCTCAACATGTTTTTTTGTTGGTGTCCAAAATGGCTAACATCACTAATGACTTTGAAGTTTCAAATACTAGAACTATACTATTAAAAATATCTAAAACATGCTAATCTATTGGATATTCTTATCTTGTTCAAGCTCTTTAGAAAAGTGATTTTTCTATATAGATTATGTGTTAACAAACTTTTTTGTTTGTGTAAATAAATATTTTTTCATATAAAATATTTGATTTTTTATCTATATAATGTTTTTCCTTTTTGCTAATAAATTTACCACAATATTGTTTTTCAATTTTTATTTTTATAGCAACTCAAAATTATTTATCTATAGATTTAATAGATTTTTTAAAGAAGAATAAAATAAATAAATTTGAATTTGTTTAAATACTAGTATAGATAGCTTAAAAGTATCTATCTAATAGATGTGGAAAGATATCTCTCAACTTTTATTAAATAGATGTATTTAAGATATCTCTGCTAGTTAAATACATATTTATATTATATTATATTTATATTTCTAAAATGTGTATTGTATATATTATTTATTTAAATACATAGCATGTATTTAATAGTGTCAAAAATGAAATATTATTAAGATATTCAAAATTATTGAACGATCATAAAATCTAAATTATTCAAAATATATTTGTTAAAGTAATAAAAAAAAATTCATCTTTATTTATTACAATTTGTATTCAATTGAAAATATAATTGTTAAAAGATGACTATTTTATATTTTTTGAGCAACTTTTTTGGATTATGTAAGCTTTTAATATTTTATTTTATTTTATCAATAATAAATAGTATTTAAGATTGCTATACTACTGCTCTAAATGGGTCACCCTTAAGTTTCTAATTAAAAAAAATATGATGCAGCGACTTCCGGAGGTCATAACTTTTGACTCGGATGTGGGTTTTTGCTAAAATTTTATAGCCAGATGCATGAGGAAGAGTAGGTGGAAATTCCAACTTAACTAACTTTAATGGTGGCCGTTTCGACATCTTTTCAAGAGCCTGAAGTTTCATCTTGACCCTCAAATTTAGCTTTTTCTATTTTTTTCCAGTTTTTTGAGTTTTGCTTTTTGTAATAAATCTGAAATCATATTTCTAATTTCGTGGGTTAGTTGACAATTCATCTTGCCTTAGTTGAGAGATTTTCTTGGGAAAATTTGAGATTCTTAGGATGAGTTTTAAGAGTTACCAAAAATGGAAAAAAATTTATTTTTCCCGAAAATCTACCAAATATGGTAATTTTCAGAATTGTAATAAGTAGGAGATTTCTTTCATGTAGAGGCAGAGTAGATTGGACGCAGTTAATGAGAATTGGGATTTATGTTATTCTGGCATTGTGTTATTCTTTTTGAATTGTTGTTTCTGAAGGTTTTGTGCTACATCATTTGGTATCAGAGCAGGAAGATGGCTGGGAGAGGAAGAGGCAGAGGAAGAGGAGGTGTCATGCCAATGCAAAGATTGATGTTGGATATGTAGAGGCATATTGAATGACTCGGTGAGTGAATGGATAATCAAGGAATACAAAGAGGGAATGAATTTGATGAAGAGGGAAACCGAGGAGGTGCTGACCAAAATGAGGAAAATATAGAAGAAAGGATCGAAGAAATGAGCTATGAAGATAGAGTTCTTAGGGCTTTAGAAGGATGAAGTGAATCAATCAAGATTGACATTTCAGACTATGCTGGTAGTCTTAAGCCAGAAGAATTAATAGATTGGCTAAACGAGATGGAGAAATTTTTTGAGTGAAAGCTTATGACAGAAGAAAAGAAGATGAAGTTTGCATGCACAAAATTAAAAGGACATGCAATGATATGGTGGGATCACCTCCAAAAGGAATGAACTAGAAAGGGAAAGGAAAAGATTCAGACATGGAGCAAGATGGAGAAAAAGCTCAAAGAAAAATTCTTACCCATGGATTATTCACAAACTCTCTTTTGGAGGTTCCAGAATTAGAAGCAAAACTTGTCTTCAGTGCAAGACTATACAAATGAGTTCTACAAGCTATCCATGCGCATAGAGCACCAAGAAAATAATGAGCAGATGGCTGCTAGATATATGAATGGCCTAAAGTTCTCCATCCAAGATGAATTGAGCATGCATCATGTTAACAGTATGGAGGAAGCCTACCAATTAGCTCTAAAAGCTGAAGAAAAGCAGAATAGGCAATATATCTAGAGGAATAGAGGTGGTCGAAGGGGTACCACAACTCCATTTCGGGGAGGTTCTAGTAATGGTTGAGGAGAACCTTTTCAAGGGTTTGAAGAAAATATAGACACTAGGCAATATCCTCCAAATCAAGAAAGAGGAAGGGGGTTTCAGAGAGGACGAGGCTATGGAAGCGGAAGAGGCTAGGAAAACCAGAGAAGGCCTTTCACTTGTTTTAGGTGTGGAGAAGGACACAGAGCCTTTGAATGCTCAAATTATGACATGCAAGAAAGAAATCAAGGAGGATAGCCTAGAGTGAACCTGGTTCAGCCAAAATTTATAGCAGTAGGAGCCAAAAAAGAAGTCCTACCAGACGTGGGAGAAAGTCTCATCATGAGGAGATCGATGATCATTCCAGAGAAGGAAGGAGTCCCTGAAAAGAACTTTGATGATTCGTGGCTTCGAACCAACATCTCATAACTAGATGCACTTCAGGTGGAAAGGTATGCCAAGTTATTATTGATGGGGGTAGTTGTGAGAATGTGGTAGCTAAGGAAATGGTAGAGAAATTAAATCTGCAATTTGAGAAACATCCACGTCCTTACTGTATTGCATGGTTTAAGAAAGGAAACGAGGTTACTGTTGATAAACAATGCTTGGTTAGTTTTACTATAGGAAAAATCTATAAGGATGAGATATGGTGTGATGTTATTCCTATGGATGCTTGTCATATTTTGCTGGGAAGGCCATGGCAGCATGATAGAAAGATCATGCATGATAGAGATAAAAATACATATACCTTCTGGAAGGATGGCTCTAAAGTGGCTCTCTTACCACTTAAGGATGAAAGGAAGAATGAGACCATGTTGTCTGCAAAGGATGTTGTCGAAGAAATGAAGGTGACAGGTTGCTGCTATGCATTGGTAGTAAAAAGGGGTGAAGAACTAGAAAACATAGTACCACATGATGCAGTAAAGATACTAGAAGAATTTATTGATGTTATTCCAAATGAGCTACCTAACGGTCTCCCACCAAAAAGGGATATACAACACCATATTGATCTAATTCCTGGAGCAACTCTTCCTAATAAAGCATCTTATTGAATGAACCCCACACAACATGCAAAGCTCAACAAACAAGTAACAAAACTAATTGATAAAGGCCTAGTTAGAGAAAGCATGAGCCCATGTGATGTGCCTGCATTGCTGACTCCGAAGAAGAATGGAACCTGGAGGATGTGTACTGATAGTAGACCAATTAATAAGATTACTATCAAGTATCGGTTTCCTATTCCTCGCATAGAGGATATGATGGATGAATTAGCAGGGGCCAAATACTTCAGCAAGATTGATATACGAAGTGGATACCACCAGATTTGAATTCGTGAAGGAGATGAGTGGAAGACAACTTTTAAGACTAGGGATGGCTTGTGTGAATGGATGGTTATGTCATTTGGGCTTTCTAATGCACAAAGTACATTCATGAGATTGATGAATATTGTTTTACGATCCTACATAGGTGAGTTTATTGTAGTTTATTTTGATGATATCCTGATTTATAGCAAAAACAAAGGAGATCACCTACAACACTTGAGGATCATCCTGACTATACTGAGGAAAGAGAAGCTCTGTGCAATTTTAAAGAAGTGCAGATTCCTACAAAATAGTTTGAATTTTATGGGCTTCGTCATTTCTGGAGATGGTGTTTAGATGGATCCAGAAAAGGTCCAGGCAATCCTAGAATGGCCTAGTCCATCCAGCATAACAAGGATCAAGAGTTTCCATGGATTAGCAACCTTCTATAGAAATTTTATTCAAAATGTTAGTAGTATTGCCGCACTCATAACAGATTGTACAAAAGGAAAGGAATTCACATGGACAACAGATGCTAAAGAAAGTTTCAAGTTCTTGAAGAAAAAGGTAACTGAAGCTCCTATATTAGCACTTCCAAACTTTGATAAAGTATTTAAAGTAGACTGTGATGCTTCCCATGTTGGAATAGGTGTTGTTCTTAGCCAAGAAGGTAAACCAATAGCCTTTTTCAGTGAAAAGTTAAATGATTTGAGGAAGAACTGTTCTACCTACGATTTAGAATTTTATGCTATTGTTCAAGCCTTAAGGCATTGGAGGCACTATTTGGTCCCACGAGAATTTGTACTGTCTACAGATCATTTGGCCTTGAAATATGTGAACACACAAAAGAAATTGAATAGTAGGCATGCTAAATGGGTGTCTTTCTTGCAAGGGTATAATTTTTTTTTGAAGCATAAGTCTGGAAAGAAAAATTAGGTTGCTGATGCCCTAAGTCGGCATGTTACACTAATAACTACAATGGAAACAGAGGTCATTGGTTTTGAGTCTAGTAAAGTTTTATATGAGGTTGATGATGTTTTTTGGGAAATTGTAGAAAAGATTAAAGAGCCAAAAACTAGTCCTTCAAATCATATGAGAGGAGAATACTTTCTGCAGGATGGTTACCTCTTTAGAGGAAAACAACTTTGTATACCAGCTAGTTCCATGATGGAAAATATTATGATCTGCGAATTTCATAGTGGTGGTTTGGCTGGTCACTTTGGGAAGGACAAGACGATAGCCTTGGTTGAAGATAAATACTACTGGCCAAAACTGAAAAGGGACATTACTAAGTATGTGGCAAGGTGTAGAAACTGTCAAGTGGCTAAGGGTCACTCCCAAAACACAGGCTTGTATACACCTCTAGCTGTACCCATCAAGCCATGGATAGATGTGAGTATGGATTTTGTATTGGGTCTTCCCCACACCCAGCGAGGTGCAGATTCTATTTTTGTAGTTGTTGATAGATTCTCTAAAATGGCTCATTTTATAGCTTGTAAAAAAACTAGTGATGCCACAAGGATAGCCAACTTATTTTTCTCAGAAGTTGTTAGACTCCATGGCATTCCAAAGACTATCACATCTGACAGGGATACTAAATTTTTGAGTCATTTCTGGAGGACCTTATGGAAGAAGATGGGAACACAGTTGCAGTTTAGCAGTGCCTATCATCCCCAAACTGATGGGCAAACTGAGGTGGTCAATCGCAGTTTGGGAAACCTGTTACGGTGTATTGTTGGTGAAAAGCCCAAGCAGTGGGACTTGGCGTTGCCTCAAGCCGAGTTTGCTTACAACAATTCTCTTAACAAATCAACTAGAAAATCTCCTTTTTAGATTGTATATTGTAAGAATCCTTAGGGTGTTTTGGGCCTTGTAAAACTTCTTGTGTAAGATAGAATTAGCAATGATGGGGAAGCATTTGTTGAACACCTTCAACAACTTCAATAAGATGTCAGGAGTAAATTACAGGATAGTAATGAGAGATATAAGGTTGCTGCAGATATCAGTAGAAGGAGACAAATATTCAATATAGGTGATTTGGTGATGGTGTACTTGAGATGTGAGAGATTTCCTACTGGCACTTATCATAAGCTGAAATACAAAAAGATAGGACCTTGTCGAATTCTAAAGAAGATCAATGATAATGTGTATGAGGTTTGTTTACCAGATGATTTGGCTATTTCTCCTATGTTTAATGTTTCTGATTTGTATGCATTTCATGGAAATCTATCTGAGCCAGATAGCAGAGATGAGGTGGATTGGCATCACCACCTTCCAAGTAAAAAGAAGGAAAAGATTGCCCACATTTTGGATATGCAGTCTACCGTCACACGGAATGGTCATTACACCAGGTACCTGATTCAGTGGGAGGGATTACCAGCAACAGACAGCAAATGGATCTCAGAGTGGGAAGTGATGAAGTTGGACCCCACAAAGTTGCAGCAGTTGACAGACAACCACTTGCAGGAGTTGTGTTCCTTTAAAAAAGGGGAGAATGATGCAACCACTTCCGGAGGTCATAACTTTTGACTCGAATGTGGGTTTTTGCTAAAATTTTACAGGCAGATGCATGAGGAAGAGTTGATGGAAATTCCAACTCAACCAGCTCTATTGGTGGCCATTTCGTCATCTTTTTGAGAGCCTGAAGTTTCATCTTGACCTTCAAATTTAGCTTTTTCTATTTTTTTCCAGTTTTTTGAGTTTTACTTTTTGTAATAAATCTGAAATCGTGTTTCTAATTTTGTGGGTTAGTTGGCAATTCATCTTGCCTTAGTTGAGAGATTTTCTTGGGAAAAATCAAGATTCTTAGGATGAGTTTTAAAAGTTACCAAAAATGGAAAAATCTATTTTTCCCAAAAATCTGCCAAATATGGTAATTTTCGGAATTGTAATAAGTAGGAGTTTTCTTTCATTGTAGAGGTAGAGTAGATTGGACGCAGTTAATGAGAATTGGGAGTTCTGTTACTCTGGCATTGTGTTATTCTTTTTGAATTGTTGTTTCTAAAGGTTTTGTGTTGCATCAAAACATTTAAGAGGACTACTAAAAATCAAGCAACAAATGTTACATCCTTCTAAAAAAGTTGAGCAGCCACCATTTTACCAAAGGATCACCTTTAGTTTTTAATGTTACTGTTGTTTCTATGAAGCATATTTTCATTAATATTTTTCATATTTTTACTTTTTCCATGGCACCTTTCATTTGAAAGTAATTATTTCCTCTTGTTTTTTTGTTTGAAAAATTATCAACAATAGTTTCAAATGTAAAAATTTCACATATACATTTAAATTATATAATAATTTAATTTTATAATAAAATAAAAATAGTAGCTTTTAATTGATTCCAATTAATATTTGATTCTAGCAAAGTACTGAAAAGCATTCAAAGAAGAACGAAGCGGATAAGACAGCTGAAAAAACAGTACACTTCTGGATTGTAAATTACAACAATACGATATATCAATGACACATTTCTCGAATGATATATTTAATGAAACTCAGAAAATAAGTTTTTTTTAAATGAAGAAAGTTATATACAATGATGAAGCACCTGAAAAGAGTTTTTTAAGCAGCTAGAGAAGCGGAGATACCATCTTCAGACAATTTATTTGACTGAAATTGCAGACTATCTGATTTTTTGTCAATACCATTCTCAACATGAACCACTAAAATCTCCCTCTAATCGTGCATCCAAAATTATAAATTACGGAAGGGATCAGCTTGATATCTGCAATCTAAAGTTTGTTTGCCTTGAGTTTTAGACATGGAAGTGATCCTACATTTGTTTCAAATTCCTTTTTTT
>MU225639.1:1262978-1276088 GCA_018584345.1 Thuja plicata
ATATATATTCTATAAATATATCTCTATTATAATCCTTATAAGTCTTAGGAGGTCTCCAATATGATCTTCAAACGAGTGAGTGTGTCTCTTCAAATAAAACAACCAAGCCCACTAATCAATATATACAACCAAGCCCACTAATCAATAGATATACACTATGTTTATCTGTAATGGCTAGGAATTTGAATTTTCAATTTTACAAGTTTGGAGATCATATTTGCAAGTATAGAAGTGGCTTGGCTCAAGGCTACACCCATGGATCTAATCAAAGGTGTTAAATAATGATAGGTCTATGAATCATAGATAAGTTCGTGGGTGTTGGTGATTATAGAGATCATAATGTTTGATATCATGAACCATGTTTATAAAAGAATGTGCCACTTGTAAGCTTGTTATTGCATTTACGATATTCCAAACAAAGTAGTTATAAAACACAAGGGAAGAGGGAAAGGGCATTCAAGTTTCTATGTTACATTTTCAACTAAGTTTGATGTTAATATGAGCTACAAGAAATATGCATATCAATGTAAAGTAAGAAATTGACACATAAATCAATGTAATTTAGAAACTCTAAGTATATTAGATTTGTGTAAAGTAATAGATCATTGTTACTTCTTTTGATGAAAAGTCCACGTAACTTGCAAAATAGAAAAAACATGTAATGATCAGTATTTGTCAAGTATTTTCAATTGACCATAATTATGAGTCGCTTCATACAAGGATCTCTAACTATGAAAATGGTAAGAATTGTAGAATGTAAGTTGGAAGCTATTCAATAATTTGCAAAAGAAATTAATAATTTTACAATAGATGCTCAAGGCTGAACTAGATGTCAGCACTTATAGTATATGCCATGAAAAGATATAAAAAATGTGCAACCTAGAATTCTCCTTTCATCTTGATAATGGATCATGGTGTATGGTCCAAAATATTGTTGATAAAAATCTATAATCAATCATATCTAAAAGCATACTAGCAACAATGTATAACTAATTTGGGATAAATGAGATAGTATACATATGTAGTATACATGTCCACTAAACAAGGAAACTATGAAACAATGCATATTACCTTTCCTTGTAGGTTGCTAGACCCTCAAGCATATAGTTTGCATAGGGATTAAAGGTATTTTCTTGCTACTATTACTTTTAAATAAGTTATACGATCACCACTATACTCTTAAATATGTATTTAAGTCAACCTACGAGGCATCAAAAATACAAGTATTGTATATAGGAGATAGTGGTTAGTTTACAATCATTTTACTATGAGTTGTGTTCTTCTTGATGTTCTTTGGTGTTTTTTTTATTCAAGTGACTTATTATTCTCAATTGTTGTCAATTATTTATAATGTTTTTCTTATTATATTATTCTCTTGCATAATTTACTTTTTACAAATGGTTTAGAGCATGATCTTAGAAATCAATAGAAAAGAATCAACACAATGGTTACTAAAGAGATTAAATTGTGAAGCACATTTCTCTCTCTTAAATTAATAAATTTTATTATTCTCTTATGCAAGTCATCCACAAATAATTAGAACTATTGGTATCCTTGAAAAAATGTATGTAGCGGTATACACAAATTTATATGCATGACTTCAAGATAGTCATTGCCATGGAACTTGGTATTCAACTCAAATGAATCTTTGTGTTATTTTCCTACAAGGCATCCACAACATATAGGTAAAGAATTGGGAAGATGGGGAATTATTCTTACCATCTCCTTAGAAGTGACTTAATATAGGGAGCTAAATGAAAGGTGTCTATATTAAAATTGCTAAAGAATAGTAGATACAATCATAGAGGTAAATAGAGAAAGTGTTGAGGATGAGACTACATCTAGTGCAATAAATGATCCTTCAAAAAATATCTACTCATTATCATACTCTATCTTGAGGTCAAATAGGATTTAATGTCTTCCTTGACCTAAAAAATCCAAAAGGTATTTGTTATAAGAAGCATCATCTTGTTGGGTTGCAACATATCCTTTGTGCTTCCTTTGATGAGGATGTCATATCTAGTGAGAATCACTATTACTAGATGTTCCTTATTTACTAGATTTTCCTTAAGCTAGGTCATTATACAAACAATGATTAGTATTATGCATGTTGCTATTACAAGTGTGACACCACTAATTTGTACTTTTGGAGGATTTTTATACTACAATTTGTTTTGTGGCTACATTTTTTGTGTTCCCTTCTAGAACTTCTTACCATGTTACTATATTAAAATTAATGCTTTATTATCAATGTCGTCATATATACCAATTGGATGACTCCTTGGTACTAGAGAAAGTCCATCACTTCTTCAAATGATACCTTCTACTTGATGATGTTCCATGTCATGATATATGTCAAGAATTGAGAAGGAAAATCTCTTTGAGTGATCAAGACCAGTAATATTTCCTCGACCTTCTCTCTAAATAGAACAATCTAACACTCGATGTAAGAAGTTCTTTGCTTTCTTTTCATCCTCCATATTGGGTATATGAAACTTGGACTAGAGATGATGGATCTTGGTCTGATTCTTTTCCTTGTATAGAGTGAATTGAGCATCTTATGCCCCCTTTGATGTTTTTGTATACTATACATGTGGTTGACCTTCATCAAAGATGTTGAGTTTCATCAACATCAAGGATTTTTGCATTAGCCTTGTCAAACTTTTTTCACTCATCTATATTAGATCAATGTTATATTGCACCAGTAATGATTCCCCGTATCTCTTTAAAGTGGAGAATCATGTGCTTGTTCATTTTCCATGCTATATAATTGGGCCCCTTGAAGAGTTAGACATATTAAAGAAGCCTATTTGATACAAATATGATAACACAACAAAATAATAAAACATAACTTTTATTCATCAGAAAGAAATTTATAAAAAATACTTTTACATACATTTCCTTTCAAGGATTAAATACATCATCATCATTTGCATCATCGCCTTCTTGAATTTGACAGAGATTCTCTTTCCTTAGCAGCACACCAAATAGGAAATACACCAATAGCCCTTGCCTTAGCAACTCATCTAGTTGTACATTATTTTGGAGAGTGCTTAGAAGAGAAAAAGTAGAAGTTGATGCTCTTTGAGACTTCATCTCTAGCTCTTTGAGACTTCATCTCTAGCTCTTTGCTACTCATCTACATGGTTGCCCACATCGCTACTAGCATCAGTTGACACAATCAACATCCACTAGAGATTGCAAATCTGTTGCTCCTTGCCTATCTCAAAACAAAAACATCTCTCCTCTTCTATTGCAATTGACAAGTTAGGAATTTGAAAAAAAATGGTGACAAACCCAAAAAAAAAAATTTAAAAATTAAAATAAAAAAAAACAACAACCGTTGAGTTACTAGAACTTCTATAATGTGTCCTTTGTTGTATTTGCTCCTCTTAAACCTGTAATTGATAATATTACACCCTCCTATAGCATCGAATTCTTCAGATGCCTCCTTATTGTATCAAACTTAATTTAGAGGTCACTAAACTCTGTGCCGTACTCATGCCAATCTACAATATATCTTCTCGTGCCTTTATCATACCTAGCAAAGTTTGGGCAATCAAAATTTCCACATTTTCTTCAAACGACAACATGCACTACTCCATAACGCCAACAATATTCATCCAATTTTAATGACTTCTATAAGCCAGGTTGAGAGGGAAATGCTACCATTTACCCGAAAAAACTATGCCTAGTTCACGCCCAGATTTTAACACACAGGAACCCATGCATTATTCTCTTCTTGCAAATTCAAACATGCCTTCTGGCAGATCATTGTCTTGTCATACGCACAAAAACCCATCTCTCTTTGATCTCTGCTCCCTCAATGCAAGTGATTATCACTTAGTCCTAATCCCACATTGCATAAATACTTATCCAGGTGGAAAAACAATGTAATTGAATGGCATGCTGTGTAACAAATTTTCCCTAGTGAGCAGGGAACAACAAAATACAACGAGACAGAAGATTGAAAATCTACTATATATTCATTTAAACTTTTTATATAGATTTGAGTTATTTAAGTGTCTTTAAAATGAGATTTGTTACAAATTTAGATTTATTTTTTATAATGTTGATTTCCTTAAAAGAGGTACAGTTCTATTCATTTAATGGAGAAGTTATTGCATTTATCTTTTATAAAGATTAAAAATTCTAGATGTTTGAACCATAAGTTTTCAAACTTAAATTGAAGTTAGCTACTATGAAATCTCCTACGACACGGAGATTGGAAAGTAATATGAGATTGGCAAAGGTAAGGATATTGTTCTTTTGAATTTAATTCTTACATAGCCAAAAGGTGGATATGGGGAATTTATATAGTTATAAGTATTGTAGTGAAAACTAATCTTTAATTTAGTCATATATATTTCTTGGATTTGGGAATCATGTCAAACAAATTGAATAGAGTTTATTTAAAATTAGAACTGTTTGAAGTTGTCTCTTTTCTTATTTTCAAATGATAAGTGATATAGAAATTGTCATTCAATGTGTATTTTAAGTATTGATGAAATACAAATATATATTAATTATAGAATGAAAATTAAAGAAATTTATTTTCACATTTCTTAACATTCACTTCCATATTTTTGTAAGTCTCTTTCTTATGTGAATCACAATAATTTTATTTTACAAAGAAAGGCACTCTTGCAAATATGGAAAAGGGATCCTCTACCATTGGAATAGGAGATATCTTAGGGGAGGCTAATGATGTTACATAGGGACAAAAGAATCTTTCAAATGGATGGTGGCTGAAATTAACGTGGTGAAGGATATCATAAATACCCTTAATGATAAACTGAATTTGGGACAAAACAACTTGAACATAAACCCTATTTTGGAGAATGTTGATACAATTCTTTCTCTTATCCAAAATGTGGCCAAGGATATGAAAACTTGAAGATGGGTCATTAGGAAAATATCAGGCATCTTGAAGAGACCATCAACTGGGTACATGATGAGTTCAAGGTAGTCATGGCAGTGAGTGGAATGATCATGTAGAATAGTACTAATGGTCTTAAAAAATTGAATGAGTAGGAACATGCTCTCCAAAGTTTAACTAAAGTTAACTCTAGCTCTATTTTTGTTAATGTGGTAGACCAACATGATACAAGTGCAAGACCAATTCTTGGCCCCTCATCTAGAACACATAACTAGATTAAAGGTAAGATTGATCAGCCCATATTGTCTATGATGTTATAAAAATAAAAGAAGGAGTGATTCAAAAGCAACTAAAATGTTAAAAAATATTCAACTGGCTCTTGGATCTATTGACCTTTTTGTTTCCTTTTGTTTTCTTTTGACCAACTGTTGGTTTGTATCTAATTTTTTTTCTCTAGTGTTGGCAGTTCTTTTTTGTAAAAGGGTTTCGAGGTCCATTCAAATCATGTTTTACTCTAATAAGAAAAATTAATTTTATTTTACCAGATTTAAAATAATATGTTACTTCTTTTAATAAAAGAATGTATTCTAATATTTTGGTCTACAATATCACACGAGGGTTTAGGAAGAGAGCATATACTTAAGAAGGCCTCGCAAACATGGCTTAAAATAGTTAGTTCCCTTTAATAAATTGAAGTGTTCCTAGATTAATGATCAATGGTTTAAATTTAACAACTGGTTGCTATTATATTGAACAAGTGATTAACTACACAAAATGATGTTAAGACACGTGGAAATATGAAACATTATTCATGCAAGAAGCTATACTTAACTAGAAATTTCCCTCAAGATGTTGTATAACTACTTCAATATTAGATACACAATTATCACTTTCTAAATAGGCCTAGAAATTATCTTAAACCTATAAATATATAGTTTTATTTATTTAATAGAAAAGTGATGCATTTATCCTTCATAAAATCTTATAAATTTTAAATGTTTGGACCATATGTTTTCAAATTTAAAAGGTAAGTTAGCTCTGAAGACAGGCCAAACTAATAGGCAATATTAAATATAATGCAAAATAAGAGAAGCAAAAATTAAAAAAACACAATAACACAAAGATTTAACGTGGTTCACCCAATGTGGGCTGCAACCACCAGACAAATAGTCATCCACTTCTTTCAATTATCCAACAAAGTGAAAATTACAATATGATGGATTTCACATTACACAACCACTTAATTATAGGCCTCTAAAGTGGTTTCGATACCAAAATAATAGTAGACCCCTTTATAAAATAATAAGTGATTTTGGCTTTGGAGACGCTACCCCAAAATTCTTGCTTAGGGGCATGGCCCCAGCCACCCCACAAGGGGCTCTTCTCTCATTGCACACTCCCTCCTTATATGATTTGGGGAGAAAATGTTGGGGACAAAATCACCAAAAATTAAGCCCAAAATGATCAGTCGCCACATACCAACAATGACATGGAGATTAATTGAAAAGTCATATAAGATTGACAAAGGTAAGGATAAAGATCTCAATAATTTAATTCTTGCATAGCCAAAAGGTAGAAAAGAGGCATCTATATAGTTAGTCGTACGTATTGAAAATCTAGCCTTTAATTAATTCATATGTATTTGCTAGATTTGGAAACCTTATCAAACAAGTTCACTAATTTTTACATAAGATTATGCTTGTTTGGAATTGTCTGCTCTACTATTTTGGGAGGAGAAAATGATAAAGAAATTATCCCTCATATGATCAACACATCAAGCATTGATGGAACTAAAAACACGAATTAATTCTATAACTTTTATTTTTGTTAACATTTTTTAGTCTAACAAGATCACAAATGAAAGACCTCATTCCCAACATGAACAACATTAATACAAAGCTCCCCAACACACTATCTCTGCTTGGCATTAAATTTTTATATCTTAATAAAACTTCCAAATCTAAATTGATAGAAGTAAAATCAATTTAGAACAACCCATTGCAAAATATATTTTACCACAATTTTTTTATATTTTCTTATATTTTTAACCTTTCTTAAAACTTGGAGTTAACACTCGATTTGAACTTATATGTAAACTTGAGAACAAGTTATTCACCCTAAAATTGCACATTCAAAAGAACGTTATCTTTCAGGGCCCGTTTTGTAGCAGGAATTGGACCAGAATTGGCATTATCTAATTCTGGATAATGCCAAATTCCATGTTTGGGTCCTTGAAAAAAAATGGAATTAAAATTCTGAAATTCTCATTTTGACCCCAAAATGGGAATATCATCTTCCACCTAAATAGGTGGAATTGGAATTTTGAATTCCAATTACAATTTTTACAAAAGCAAATTTAATATTTCGTGGGATCCGTGACTATAAAGATGTATATTATATTGCTATAAGGATGTATATATATACATGTGTGTATATGTCTATATATATACATATATGTATGTATATACACACAAGTGTATATATGTGTATATATACAAAAATGTGTATATATATACACATGTGTGTATATGTGTATACATGGATACACACTTGTATGTGTATATGTCTATATATATACACACATGTATGTGTGTATATGTGTGTTTATATACACACGTGTGTATATATATGTATATATACATAAATGTGTGTATATGTGTATACACACATGTGTGTATGTGTGTATATATACACATGTGTGTATATGTGTATACATGAATACACACTTGTATGTGTATATACACACACATGTATGTGTGTATAAATACACCTGTGTATGTGTGTATGTGTGTATATGTACACAAATGTGTGTATATGTGTGTATGTGTGTGTATCTGTGTATATACACATATACACATGTGTGTATATATATAGATGTATATATACATGTGTATATACACACACATGTATGTATGTATATATACACATGTGTGCATGTGTGTATATATACACACCATATTCAAAGAAATTAAAAAATAAAGAATTAAAATTCCTTATGCATCTTCTCATTCATCTTCCGGTTGAACCAAACGGGTCAGACCATATTCCGGATTTCATTATGAGGATAAGCATCTTCCTGAATTGACCATATCCAGAATATGATATTCCATACCCAAACGGGCCCTCACAGAAACGAGGGAGAAGAGAGATGTTCATAATCGAATGACACAATTTCTTCCATTATTCCTTTAATGTTTTATACATTCCTAACAGAGTACCCTTTCAACAAATGTCACAAACTCTTGACATAATCACTCCTAATATCTTCTTCAAGTGGGCCTCTTGCATTCAATCAGAGGCCTCAATTTTCCAAAGCATGAGACAAATGTGTCCCCATGATTTCACCAGAGTTTTACTTGAACGTGAAGCCGCCTCACCATTTTGACTGGACAGTTGCCATCAACAAAAGCTTTAGTTTCTCTCTTTCAATATCTTCTTTGAATAAATATATGCTTTGGTTTCTATCTTTCAATATCTTCTTTGAATAAGAATATGATAATACGTAAGCCTTAGTTTAATGCATGCAACTGTTTACGATAAGAGTAGGTCTACCAATCGTAATCAGACCTCCTAACGCGGCGTAATCTGCGTTTGACAAAGATTGTATGCTTGGAATACCTAATTATAAAGCTATAAGCGCTTAAATTAATCAAATGGAATGCATTAAATCACGGTTTATCTGGAATTTTAGGATTTGCTAATATTGTATATTTGGAATACCTAATTGTAAAGCTGTGAGCGCTTGAATGAATCAAATGGTTTGCATTATACCACGGTTTAACTGGGATTTAGGGTTCGCTAATATTGTATTGGGAATCGACCCCACAAAGAATTTTTCGTGGTCTGCAAAGTCCTTTGATTGAGGAAGATAGGGACTTCATTTTGTGAGGTTGCTTCATGGCATCTTAGAAGTTGTAATTGTTTTGAAGCCAATATCTTAAAGGATTGTAATAATCCAAGGGTAACAAACAACCTTTTGAACATATCCAAAGCATTATTGATTAAAAACTGGTTCAAATAAAGTGATATATTGTATGAGTTTAGTCTAATAGTTTAGATTGATCAATTTAGACTGAAATTTGGAAATGAAAAGACTTTGACTTTTGTCTATGATATGAGTAATGTGATATTATGATAAAAGATTGAGAATATGAAAAGGTTGAGATGAGCTTAAAAAAATGAATGTGTAAAATTAAAAAGTAATAATGATTCTATTTTAGTAACGTGATTTTGGTTTAATTTTTACAATCGTATCTTCTATACAAATGAATCTTTGATATTAGTAACACAGATTCATTTAATTATATCTGAAGCAAGACAAACAATGGTGGTGTTAATGAGAATGTAGGGGCTTCCTATGCAAGTGTTGAAATTTAAGACTTCCCCATGTTCTAGAAAAGCCTTGAGAAAAATTAATAGCAAATTGTAGGATGGCATGGATATTAGTTAATTGTTCATTGTTCATTGTGAATGAGTGCATGCTTTGCATTGAAGACTCAATTTTGAATGTGCCTCAAAAATGAATGTCATGTTTTCCTTGTTTAAAGGCATTTGGTATTATTCATGTATAATAGATAAATACATTGGTGGTCAATGCACCCCAAAAAGAAAAGAGGTTTAATGTTCTTTTGTATGTTTATTTATTTTCTAGTTATATGGAAGAAAAAAAGCGGCCAAAAACTTATCTATAGTCATAATGTTATTGAATGCTACCAAATAGCTAAGCACATAATCGATTGATGTCACTCAAGCCATAACATGCTCATGCTATAATGCAACTACATTCTAACACACTCATTTATATACATATATTAATATTAAAAGAAAAACATGCACCATTTGGTGATGCCTAGTGTAATGTAAACATAACACTATAACTATATTATAATGTTAGTTTACCTAAACTCAAATTTTAATGTACTAGGCCTAAAGCTTGGATTTTTTTATCATGAGGTTTGGACCTACATGGAGGAATGCATAATTTTTGTTGCATACAAGACAAAAAGTTTTACCTTCCTTATCATCAAATTAATGTCTTTTAATCCAAGATTCTATACAACTACAACTATAACATCAAAGTAGTGTTTATCTTTCTAATCATATCTAAATAAATTAAGATGTAAACTATTATTATTTACTAATGTCTTTATATACTAAGGTGTAAGAGATATAGAGTGCATCATTTAGTTTTCCATTTTCATTATACAAGATTTGTTGGGGATATGAAATGTTTCATCTTTGGGGGATATTCGTATTCCTTCCTTTCTCTTTACTTTAGACGACTCTCTCTTTCTCTCTCTAGGTACTTTACTCTATTCTTTCTAGGAGCCTAGCTCTCTTTTGGGGATATTTGTGTACATGTGTATCCCATCAAACAGTTTTCCTTGCTAAAAGGTGTTTTTTTTTATTAATGTATGATAGATAAACATGTTGGTGGTTGATGGGCCTAAAAAGTATAAAAGGTTAAATACTCTTTTGTATGTTTATTTGTTGGATAGTTATATGAAAGAACAAAAAGTGGCAAAAAACTTATTTAGAGCCATAATCAATCTCTCTCTCTCTCTCTAGAAATATAGTGTCTCAACCTTGAATGTAAATAATTTATAATAATTTTACGTTTGAGCATGGATTGGTCCAAAATTTCCCCAAAGCTACGAATTTCATGGATAAGCACGTTGGTAAATTTTCATCGCAAGACCATGTCTAGATTTTAAGATATTAAAATTTATATTTTTTGAAGTTGCCAAAGAAATTTTTTAAGTCAATTTCGAAGGCCTTATAAACTCCTAAATAGAACAAAAGTGTTTGTAGCTAGTTTAGTAGGTTATAGCTTAATAGAACACATTACAATCTTTCCAATGCTTTAAATGGTTCATCTACCTTATTCGAAAGTTATGGCCTTGGAAAGTTAGGTCTCCTAAAATAGGTAATATAATAATACTTTGCACACATAAATGAGTAGTACTACAGATTTACACATGGCAGTATGTCTTTTAACACATTATCGGGCATCTTAGATTGGAGATAAGATGGCTATAAATTTTTAGGTGTCATACATGACTTAGTAATACCATTTGATGGTTTCATGTATTGTATCCTCTATATATTAAGTTTGTGAGATGGGGTTGTGTGTAAGAGTCTAATAGATGTTGATTTACCTCTAGATCTCTGGTTGGTGATACTCATGTAAGAAACAAGCTTTGCAATTATATTATAACCTATTGTTGATTTTTTATTAGTACATTAGGCGGCTTTTGAAGTACGAGGTTTTTTTCCCAAAAGAGTTTTTCCCACATATGTCACTATGTTGTGATATGCATGCTATTTATATGTAATTCTATTAATTATATGTAACTGTCGTAAAGATCTGAGAAAGCTTTTTCTATAACCTACCTCTTAAGGTTAGTGTTATTGTAGGAAATTTTTCTATGCCTTAATTTCCTTACAAATGGTATCAAAGCCTAAGTGCCTTTGGTTTCAGTTGTGGATTGTTAGATTTTTAGAGCTAATCAATATTTGAGTGGGAGCTTGTGTAAAAGATACTTTGTGATCTTGTTGTAAGAATTTTTAAATGACATATTTGTCAGAGAAAATAGAAATGAAAAACAATTTGAAAATAATTTTTTAAAATATTTCATTACTATAATATGTTTATTTATATATAATATAGTATAATATAATATTGAAAATACTTCAAATAATAAGTCAATTGCATTAAAACAATAAAGTCTTCATCTCTTGATATATTTTACTTAGATTTTTTAAATACTGATAGGCTAATTAAGTACAATAGATTTTACACCCATTCATAACTAATATAAAAAGTCTCCCCATATAATTATCATAAGATAAATACAATTAGATATGATAAATTTTTAAAAACAAAGAAAGAAAGATTAGAAAGAAAAAATGGATTGATACATGTGGGATGATCTCCTTTCCGTGTGAATACATATGATGAAATCCCAGAAGATTTGTTAGATTTGTTTCCATTTAATTATGTTTGAAAAAACTGTGCAGTTCAACAAATTATAATTTATTATGAACATTCATATTTATACTCTGATTTCATTTTTTATGAATCTACACGTCTATGAAATGCTTCCCCCAAAAAAATTGTAAAATGTAGAATTTCTCTATTTGTCACAATATAAGTTTGAGTTACCGTCAACTGTGATTTATTCGAACGTTCCATAAAAACTCCCTCTGAATTGTATATGCAGGTTTCAGTCTATGGAGTCTAGAAAACAACGAAAGCTCTAAAATAATATATTGTTATTGCGTCCAAGTCAACAAGTACAGTTGTAAGCGTGGTACAAAAACATTAGAAAACAAGATAATTGACGTGTAAACTCCATTGTCAATCAATGCAAGTCAATACAAGGCATCCATTCACCAACCCAGCTTTCATGACTAGCTGTCTTCTGCAATGAATGCAACTTTAACTGCCTCAAAAGAAAAGGCCTTCAAATATGACGGTTAAAACACAGTCCACAAAGAGCAACTCAACAACTATGAATGCATGGAGTTACACTTCCCAATTCACTTCACAATCTTCTTGAAGTATATAATTTACTTCGAAATGACACATTGATCTCTCATACTTAACACCAAGTCCAACTCTAACCCTTATAGGACTCAGATATATTAAATGCTTAATTATCATGATTGGTTTTGGAGTAAGAAAAATCAACACAAGTCTAACTCTTATGTGATTACAATATATCCAGGAACCCGGAAGGAAGATATTTTACAAAGCCGGTGGCTACTACATAAAGATTGATTTAAATAATAAGGAAATCCAGCTAAGAAGTTTGAATTAAGAGAGCAAACTCTTGCGAGGAAAAGATGAATCATGTCGTTGCGAATTGAGGCCCACTTGAATGAGATAGGCCCTCATCTTGCACTATATAAAGAGGAAGCTAACGTTCCATTCATCATGGCCTCCAGCCAAACAATGGAGCAGAGTTTTTCCATGGCGTTCCTCATTCTCTCATTGTTTTGTTTGTTGGCCTCTGTAGCTCAGGCAAATTACTATTACAAATCTCCTCCTCCACCATCCCCTTCTCCACCACCTCCTTACTACTACAAATCTCCTCCGCCTCCATCTCCTTCTCCACCACCACCTTTTTCATCTCCGCCACCCCCATATCATTATAAGTCCCCTCCACCACCATCTCCTTCTCCACCACCTCCTTATCACTATAAATCTCCTCCTCCTCCCTCCCCAT
>MU225640.1:12468-33303 GCA_018584345.1 Thuja plicata
ACTTAAAGTGTGATTCCTACTCTTTTTAGCACTAATGGAGTGCTCCCACATGTGTGAGCAACTCCTCAAAAAGGAAGCCACCAACTTCCTTAAAGGAAACCACTCTCTTGTCTCCCACTCCACTCCCAAAGGGTTGCTCACACATGTGTGAGCAAACCTTGAGCCTCTCAAACCTTAAAGGCTAGAGTTGACTTTTGCATGGCTTGTCCTTTTGCCCTTGTGTCTTGTATGTGGCATCTATGTGGATGCCACATATGATCCACCTCATTCAAATCCCTCCTTTCCCTCCAAAATTCTATAAATAGAGGCTCTTGCCAAGAGCAAACCATCTCTTATTTTTGCATTGTTATCATGCCATTTTAGCTCTAGAGAATTTAGCATTTTTCATAGCAATACTAACTCTTAGTTCATGTTTGTTGCATTTTAAATCTAGAAATCACATGCTAGAATAATGGTGAATGAATCTAGTTTTAGTTTCATTTTATCTTGCATAGCATATTATTATAGTGTGCATCTTCATTCTCATTGCATTCAAATGAATAGCTTGAGACAAGTTCCTCATACTTTTTCTTGAGCTTTTCATTGCCTCATTAGTTTGCATCTTAGTTTACATTCAATCAATCAATAGTGGGATTAAGTTATTGTGTTGGGAGAGCACACCCACAATAATCTCTAAGAGCAAATCAACAAGGCATTGGGTGCCCTTGTTCAACTCATCGGAGGTTGTGGTGAAAGTCTTTGTTTTGGGACTTCATTTTAATTATGCTAACCCTCTTTGAATCTTGTTTCTAATGGCTAATCTTGATGTTTTCATTTTTTAGTGTTGTCCCTTGCAGGTATACTTTTATCACATACAGTATCTAGCCCGGAGGATCTAATGCACAGTGGCGTCAACTGAGCCATGCCTGGTTCCAAACTGCCTGTGGAATTTTTTGATTATCTTTGCAGCTTGAACCGTATCAATGCACTGGAGGTACACTCCCTCATAGTTCCTGCAGAAAAGTGTGACATTTTTTATCATGAAGCATGCACTTTTCAACCGCAAGGCACGCCATTTGTTTAGAGGTAATCCCTCTAGGCATCTGTTATTCAAAAACAAGTACACCAGGTCTGTGTATCATAGATCCTAAGTGATGGAATCCACTGTGTATGTCTGACATTCAATGTGTGGAGTCTCTTCTGCCATCGCACTACATAGTCCCTAGCCGCAGACTATCTTCATAGATTACATCTCCAAATCATATTCCTAAAGGATGGCCATCCATTTCCCCCATCTTTCACCCAACTCACTCTGCATCAGCAGATATTTTATCACCTATTCTGGGATGATAGCATGCACTTTTCTCTGGAGAATACAATGCCAGAATTTATTCACGGCATGAATGAGGATAAAGGCTTGTTTTTCTAGAGGTGAATACCAGACTTCGACATTCTTAAAGGGGGAGTTCATGAAAGTTATTGGTCATTCTTCCCCTTCAACCTTTTTATGTCAATATTGTCATGGAAAAATGCGGTGAAGTGAAGGAATATATGTAAAAGGGGAAGGAGTAGTTTGGACTAGCCAGGACTGGTGCCTCCGTTATCATTTGTTTAATCTAGGTGAACGCTTGCTTTGCTTCAAGGCTCCACTCAATTTTAGTATCTTTCTTCGTCATCTCATTGAGTGGCTTTATGATCTTGGAAAATCCATTGATGAATCACCGGACAAAGTTGATCTTTCTAAAGAAAGACCCCATTTCCTTCTTGTTGCCGGACATTTGTAGGTTTAGCAGTGCTTCAACTCTCTCAAGGTCAATGGATATACCCTTCTCAGAGAAAATATGCTTGAGAAACTTCCCTTTAGTGACCCCAAATATGCATTTCTTAGGGTTGAAGGATATTCCATACTGGCAACATCTCTCGTAAATCTGGGTGAGGTGGGCAGAATGATCACGCATGTCCCAAGAAAAGATGGTCAAATCATCCATATAGATGATTATGCATCAGTTCACAAGGCCATCGAACACAATGTCCATAGCCTTTTGAAATGTAGCCCCTATGTTGATCAAGCCAAAGGGCATCCTTCGACAGGAAAATGTTCCCCACTTAGTGGTAAATGTCATTTTGTCTCTATCCTCATACTTAACTATGACTTGGTTATACCCGGAGTACCCATCCAAGAAAGACATCATTTTTGATCCATTCATGATTTGCAATACCTCATCCAACAAGGGGAGAAGATGATTATCTTTCTTGGAGGCCTTGTTCAAATTTCAGAAATCTACACAAAGGCGAATCTCACCACTTTTCTTCCTCACAGGGATGAGGTTGGAAGCCCACGTAGCGTGCCAGATTGGAAAGATTATCTGAGCTGACAGTAGTTTTTGGACCTCCTGATAAATTAGAGGCTTGATAAGTGGGTTGAGTGGTCATTTCTTTTTTCAGAAAGGCTTAGCATCTGGTTTAAGTGGGATAGTATGAGTCATGATGGATGTATCATAGGCTTTTAAGTCCTCATACCCCCACGTGATTACATCTATGTATTCTTGGAGAACTGCGAGAATATTCTTCTTTTCTTCAAGGGAGCAGGAGGTACAAATGTGTATCATTTTCTCTTCATCAAGCTGGCTGATGTTCACTTTCTTAAATTTTCCTCCCTCAAAGGAGGATGATATCTTTTCCTATCCCTGAGGGTCTGAGTCAAAGATTTGTTCAAGTGTGATCATCCCCTTAGGGATGGTGTTGGTTGGTAAGTCGATGATTCTGTCATATTCATCACCCTGTCCAGTATCATCGTGATCTCTTTCTTCCACTATCTAATCTTCAAAAATACCAACATTGGCCATAAAGGCTAGGATATGTTGATCATCCTCAAAGACCTAAAAATGGGTGACATTATCTAGAATAGACAGGGTGGGGCTCATCTCAACAGAAAATCTCCAGAGTTGCAAGTCATCCATTAGCTCAAGTGTGGTGGAAGAAATGGCAAGGGAATCTAGGACATGTTTCTGTCTTCGGGGAATAAGATCAATGCCAAAGGCATCAAAATCCTCAGTAAGGGTCCATGCTCAGTTTTGGTATGCAGCCAGCCTTTTATCATGATAGGTGTATTGACTTCGGACTTGTTTCACAATCAACTTTGAATCACCCAGTGCCCGGAGGTGAGTGATTCCTTTCCTTAGTGTAAATAGGAGTCCAAAGACAAAAGCCTCATACTCTATAATGTTATTTGTGTAGTTGAACTATAGCCTATAGGATGTGAGGAAGGATTTCCCCCGTGGGTTGATAAACTCCACTCTGGCCCCAGTGCCCTATTTAGATCGAGACCCATCGAACTTAAGGGTCCACAAGTCATCATTTGTTGTCTGGGGCTAGGAAGATGAAGTGGTCTTTAGATTTCTTTTGGGAGGGTTGGGAGGAGTTTCCTCCGGTGCTGATGGTACGCAGGTGGGGTTTGTCTCCAGAAAGATTTCTGGTTGGAATCCCTGGACAAACAACATCGAAGGGGTGTTGCCCGTAGAAGTACTAGGTTCCAAGGAATTAGCTATGCATTCTTTCTCAGGAAGGGTGTTGATTTGTTGGGTGGCAACGATAAGGTAAGGCTCACACTCTAGCTCTGAATGTTTTTGGTAATGGACCCAGCACCAAATGCTGGACAAGAGTGTGGCGAGGGTCACTGTGGCACCCTAAGAGTTAACCTCAACCCTCAATTTTTCTTCAAGTTCCTGGGTTCTCTGCAAAACTATGTGGTCCTCCCCAGGGGTGAAATCAAATGTTAAGATCTCAAGGGGTTGGTACACCCCGGGGGAAGTCTCAAAGAAGAGGACCTCATTCACCCTCCCAACTTTGGTAAGGGCCTGTTTCATCTAGGGCTCACTTTCAACTCGGATCTGGTTGGATGTCGATTATGTTGGCTATCTTGGGGTCCTGGATGAGTTGAATCCAAATTTTTTCAGTTCACCCACCATTTTTATAGCAGTTTTATCCAGCTGGATTACTGTGCCATTAGATAGGGTGGGGTAGAATCTGAGCTTCTGGCATATGGATAAAGGCATGATGTTTCCTGAAGCCCCAAAATCTACCAGGAAATTGTGTATGTTTTTCCCTTATATTTTCAAGCCTAGTAGGAAGGGAGGATCCTCAGTATTACCCCAAAAGATAGCCGCATTGGCATCCTCAAAAGAGACAGTCTTGGGTGGGCTACTAACAGCTTCTAGGTTTCCTAGGAGCTTTAGAAGAGACTTCTTCTGCTTGGAATAGTTCAGCAAAACCTCCATCAATGTCATGGAGGTGGTGGTTTGTTCTAACACCCTCGTGATGTCAAACCTTCTTCCCAAGAATTGGTGGCTTCCCTCGGTCCGGTGGAGGGAAAAATTGATCAGTCATGTTGTCCCAGGGAGTAGTTTCCTTGGGAGGTGTGGGAGTGTGAACTAGTCCTTTACCAGCCTGAATCCAAGTATTATAGGGAGTCCATGGGTTGGTGAAGGCATTGGCCTCAAAGGTTAGAATAGATTCATCAAAGAACCCCTGTAGTTTAGGTTTTGCCTCATCTTTTCTTCTTGTTCTAAATAAGACGGTCTTGTAGGTGAATGCACCATGAGTGGGCTCTTGTATAGGAGATTCTGGGGGAGTAGGATTAGAAGCTTGTTGTCTATCTAGTTGGGAAATCATGATGACCTTCTCCAGTGTGGTGCAATTTACCTCATTGTGGGGGCCAATGTTGTGCAATCTACACCAGTTGGTCATGGGATGGAAGTCTGTGACTGGCGTGAAATGGGAAGGTCTAGCTCCACCTTGATTGGTATTTTGGTTTGAAGGTGGACCTCTGGTACTAGAATTGTTGTTCCATTGCTATTAGTTGGGCTGGGGCCTGTTGTTGAAATTTCTTCCTCTAGCATTGTTGTTTTTTTAGCCAGAGAAAATATTCCCTCTCTGGGAATTAGTGTTGTGGGGTGCAAAGGACCCCACCTTTAGTTAACCCATGTCCTTGGTTAGTGTAGACAACATTCGTAGGAGAGATTCAACCTCAGCTATCAATTGGGTATTCATGTCACAATGTGGTGGTTATTGTTGGTTTCCTAGGAAAGTAGTAGGATTCACAAGAGTTGAGGGTGACAATCCTGTAGCCATGGACAACTGGAAGAAAGGAACTCTAGATGGTTGTGTCTATGCTTGTTGCATTTGTTGTGGCTTGTTCCAAGGAAAAGATTCTAGACCCAACATTATCTAGGTTTGAGATAGATATATGTACCGGGCCTACTGGTCTATCAGCGGTGGTGGGGGATTCAGGACCATCGCGGGGGTAGCCATTGCCTAATTGGGGTTATATCCTCTAGCATACAAAGTTTCACTGGGTATCATGTTAAATATCATGCTCTGCCCAATCCTGCCCAGGTATTTGTTAAGACCATGGGACAACTCTAAGGCCATGTTGTAAACCTTTTCCAAAGTATCCCTATCATGAGGGGCGGTAGTTCCCCAGAGGAGAGTGGCAACGAAGGGGTCCATCGCGTTGAGATAAATTTGGATAGTTACATCCATGGATGGGATGAAGGGGACTATGCACCGCTTCAAGGCACATTGGAACTGGTGGTTGAATGCTACAAGGTTTTCATTCAGTTCCTTCCTAATAGAAATGAACTAGCTATGGGACCACACTGGGTCCACATGTATGCAGAAGGCAGCCATGAAGGCGTCCTCTGTATGTTGCCAACTGTTGATGGAATTGGTAGGAAGGTTAAAGTACCAGTCTAGTTCATTCTGTTTGAGGGATAGAGGGAACATCCAGGTCACAATGTATTGATGTTGGATTTGGTATCAGTTCATGGCATCTTTGTATGCCTATAGGTGTTATTTTGTGGTTCGCGAGCCTAAATGCTCATATCAGGGACAAATCTTCTCTCAGTGCCAAGGTAAATCATTGGTAGCACCCAAACAAGTTCCCATAGTGGACCTGATATTTCCAAAATACATAGCCATCAGGGGTGTCATATTTTGGTTAGGTTGAGCATTAATCCCCAGGGTCATTTGGGGGACTTGGGTATTCTGAGATGTGCTAGGTCCCAAGACAATAGTGGTTGACTTGACTTTCAGGGTCCATTTCTTTCAAGAAGAGGGCTTGAGTTGGATAAACCTTTTGGGATTAGGGGTTGATCTAAGGACTCTTTCAAATCTAGCTGGTAAAAATGATCGCATTTCACTGAAGGCATGGCTCCTAAAACTATGGCTTGGGGAACCCTTGGGTGGTGTAAAATCTAAATCCTTAGAGGGGGATGAGTTTATGCCCTCCTTTTAGCACCAGTTTTTGTTGATGAGTCTTTTTGACCGGGTCTGCCAACAGATGTAAGTTGTCATCGAATACCGAGGTACCGTCCAACTTTGCCTGTAAAGGTTGTCCGGGGAAATGAAATTCCCTGGGCCTTCAAGCACGTGAGAGTCGGGTCTCGATAGTGCGGGAGCTTAGTTGGGAAATGTGACTATTTTTTTTAGGGGGATAGCTGGTTAGCTTGGCTTGTCTTCTCTGGGGACTTAAGTGAGTGAGGTTTCCTACAAGAATTCATTAACTTTACCAAATAAACTTCAAAATATATTGCAGAGTTAGAAATATTACATCTACCTATATTTATACTGAACATTCAAAACATCAACAGTGCTCTAACATGCTACATTAAATACCGAAGAAATGCAGAACCATCAGTTCATATTCAATCAATAGCAGAGGAAAAGAAGGTTGTTAATCTATTTGAAGTATTAGAGCAAAGGACATAAGAATAGAAAGCATAAAATACCATCAACCTAGAGATCAGAATGCTAACAATGTCATTGATAAAACACTTCCTTCTTCATTAAGATATCTCTAGCAAGCACTGGTGCATGTTACAAAGGTGGCTCCAGGGGAGCATTTAACTACTGAAAGCTTAGAAACTAAGGAACATTGAGCTGTGCAACTAAGGACTGAGAAAACCAAATTGCTATTAGCTATGGACTACAAAATCATCAATTTGGCCGACCCTTGGAATGAGGTCAGACTTATTATTTATACACAAGACTTGAGCTAAAACTAACCTAAGTTATTTTACACTTTACAATATAATACTATTTTTGGTGGTCGGTACTACCTGTGCTATGCTGAAAAAGACCTTGAGACAGAAAAGGTCTAACATGTCAGAAGAATAAGACAAGAAAAAAGGAGTGGAAGAATCAGCCTTGAGAAGAGATCCGAGAGGAGAAAAGAAGAAATTTGATACCCTGATGATCGAGGCTATATGCCTCATAAATGGGAGAGTGGCTCACTGTCTTTGATGCACTAGGTATTATGTTGGAGTGGCACCTTGGGAAGATCATCTATCAAAACTCTCTTGTTGAGCCGACGTGCCTTGTTGCGGTCACCTACTTTCTAACACCCCTTATTAACTACCTTTATAGTGACTGGGACATGGGTCACTTACAGAATACAAAGAATGTGGGATTTAGAATTCTAGGTTCTGGAAGCTTGCACCTCAAAGAATAAACAATGTAACCTACACATGGTTGTTGAGATTCTCCAGACTCCGCAGAACTTTATTGTTCCTTACGATTTTTCCCAAGCCTCCAACACTTGGCTTATGCTTTCTTCATCTACATCTCTAATGATGTCCCACCGACTGTGAACAACCTCCAATGCATTGTCAACATCTCCAGCCCCGTTCTAGAATTCATCCACCATCTTGATAGTATCATGTGACCTAATCATTGTCTTAGACAATCAAGAAAACCTACCCTAGTGAAAATCTCTGGCAGGTGGATACAGGGACTCCATCCATTCATCAAACTTGCTAAGGATGTAGTCCTCTGGGGTACACATTCCGGTGGTGAAGGGATTGACTTGTGATACTCTAGCCATGAATTCTTGAAACAAGCCCAAGGGGTATTAGGCTGCCATCACTTTCTCTTTCAAGGCCTTAAATAGTTCCTTGCATACCTCAATCTTGAGGACAAGTCTGGAGTACTGGGCCTTGAGGGAATCATATGATTCATCTCCCAAAATCCCCACCTCTGTGGTGAACTCTTTTCCAATGTTGCAAATTTTTTCAAGCTTGGCCTTCCATTTTTCATACTTCGATAAATATTTCTCCCATATAAGCGTGGAGCCCTTTGCCTAGCTGAGAAGAGTGTCAACCTGATAAAGGTCTAGGAGGGATGCCACTATAAATTGTCTCATGGCGGATACTTTCTCGGCAGCCCACCATCTACAGATCATGCCTTCTTCTTCATGATCCATAGAGAATCCACATCACCTTGTGCAAGCTGCAATCTAGAGGAATGGGTTCCGAGGTGGACCTTGGCAAAAGGCTGTGTAAGTTCTGGCAGAAGCGCGAGGAGATTGGCATTAGTCTCTCTTTCATCCTTCAACTTATGGCCCTGCTTGATGTATCTAGCTTTTACTACTTTTGTTTCCTCCCTTAGCAAGTCCAATTCTCCTTTCTTGTCTCTCATCCCCAGTGCCACTTCTTTTATGTTGTAGTCTTTGGGCCTTATGGTTGCCGCATCTACACTTGGTGGGGGTGTTGCGATAGTCACAACTATGCTGCCCGTTGAAATAGTCTAGAGGGTATGGACTGTCCATGCTTTCTTGGTATTTTGGGCCTCTACATTTTTGGCCATCATTTTGGCCAATGAGAGTGGAGGGCTTGATGCTACCACTAGGGCCTTTTTTTCCTTGATTCTACCAGCCATTGGGACTACTGGAGTGGATTCGCTGCTAAGACCTATTTATTAGGATTCCCTTCAGAATTTGGCGATGCATTCTTCAGAATGTATGTTATCTTTGGGCTCTTTCTCCCTCTCTCGCTCTTGTTCCTTTTCTTGTTCTTGTTCCTTTTCTTGTTCTTCAGAACCTTCAATAGTTTCTACCATGCTGGCATCTTTTGTTGTACTATCCAAAACCTTTTCTCTGGTCTCAATATTGCCTATATTTTTAGAGACCTCCTCGTCCCTCCCAACGTCAGCTAATTTTTCATTTTCATTGTCCGGGGCTTCCTGATCAATCTATTGCTACTATTCTTGGGCTTCATTAGCCTCCTCTGTTGGAACATTCTCCTCCATCATAATATCCTCTGGGGGTGGGTGGGGTGTCTGGCCAAAGTTTAATAGTGTGGCCACCATTACTACCTCACCAAATGTGCTCCAGGACACTTGATCAGTCGGAGTAACCAAAGGCATCTGGAACACGATGAAAGGGGGCATGGTTGATCCTGAAGGTCTAAGTTTCCCAATCATCGGCTATTCATCTATAGGTTTCCTTGGTGTATCCTCAGTTTCTTGGATCGGTGTCTTCTCCTGTTCGAGCCCTATTTGTGTTTCCTCCTAGGCCTCTTTTTCTTATGTATCCTCTTCTTCCAGGATCTCCTTTTCTATAGGGGCATCTTCCTTATCCTGAGCAACACTTTCCTCCACCACATGAATTATACCTTGTTGGAGGTCCATGAGCTCCTTTGTTAAGAAAGTGTCATCGAAGTCATCGTGCGGGGGTGAGGAGTCAAAAATGTCTTCAAGTTTAGGAGAGTCTGAACTGACATCCACCAGGCGCACATCTAGCATACTGGGAGTGGAGATTATGATTGGTGTAGGGGTCACCATCTTCTTCTTCCTCATGAATGGGACCCCAGTATCTAGAATGTTGGTGGACTCTGCCTCAGTGAAAGTCTATCTTCTCATCATTGCAACCAACAATGGGGATCCTTCCAGGAGAGGAAACATCATTGGAGTTACAAGGAGGCCAAAGGAGATCTATGTGCTCATATTCTGGCTATCTAGCCTTTCCAACTCCATTTTTTGTTTTAGTTGGGCAATCAAAAGGGTGGGAACTTGAGGAGGCACCTTGGCTGAGGTGCCCTCTTTTTCTTTTCCTTTGCTCGTGCTTGGTTCAGCGGTGGCGGTGGATGAAGAGCGTCCAACATCAACAGGAGGAGTTGCCTTTTTGACCATTGGTTTCTTTTGGGTGCTCTTGGGGCACACCCGGGGAAAATACTGGTGACTTGCTTCCAAAACGGGGTGACATACCCCTTCAATTGTTAAGTCTTTAGGGGTGGCCCAGTCCACCAGAGGGAGATCTAACTTATCTAGCCCTTGTCCCTTGTATGCTGGGTCCTCTAGCGGACTGTCATCTAAAAAGCCCTTTGAAAATTTTTGAATGTCAAGTGTCTTCATGAGCCCTTTTCTCATCCATGAATGTTGTCTGGCCCGGAGGTCAAAACTATCTTGGCAATGCACCCAAAAATATTCAATGTCTGCTTCGTCTGGTGGGGATGCCCGGGGAGGTGTTGTGGCAATCTTGCCAAGAGGATCGTAGTTCTTTCGGGCATGGTGGAATTCCACCAGCCCCAGGTTATTCAATTCACCGTCAGCCTCATGTGCTATGGTGAGGCTGCATGTATAATTCCCACATGAAAATGGGAATGGGACATTGATGACCTTCTTCAATGTAAAGAAGGCGTGTAGATCCATCATTTGCCAGCAAAACTCTAAAAGAATAATTTTTTCCCCACAATACTGGGGAAGAAGATGGGGCTTCCCAGAGAAGTTGGTCACCTGAATGTAGGTGTGTTGTTGGAATCGAGTAAAATAGTGGCCATAGGTGCTGACTAGATTCATTGCTACCTACGACAGTCAGTACCCAGAATCTTGAGTAAGTGTTAGGATGTTGTGGTAAGTAAAAGCATCATTTACCTGACATAAATTTGAGAAACTGAGTTCCCATTGTACTTGGGGATAATGATCCCATGGTGTTACTTGGCCCGGCCCATTTCCAAGTTCCCCAACTATTCCCAAACCTTGAAAAGCCGGCCTTTGTTGAGCTAGTGCCCATAGCACATATGATGTCATGTAAAACTTGGACTTCTAGATGATGCTCTTTAGCTTCTTGTCCATGTGAATGGATATGATGGCCGCCTAGTTGAAGGTCTGACTATGAGTGGTGATGCAGTATAGAAAGTAGTACATCCATGCTAAGAAATCTGAGGCATGGGGCAATCCAAAGATCTTTCACAAGAATACAATGCCCGCCAGAATGGGCTCTTTGAACTCCCTGCGGGGAATTTCCAACTTGATCCTCCTACAATCCCTCTTTGGTATTTTTAGCCAGTGGCTATTGAGATATTTTTAGGAGATAAGGGCAGCATCCTCAAACTCTTGCAACGTCTGGACCTGATTCTAGATAATGGACCCATTGAATTGTGGGATCCCCAGCCCTGAGGAAAAAGTTGCTATGTCGAGGGTGATTATTTTTGTTGGGTACTGTAATGGCCAAGGATCTGGAAGTAGGATGGTTTGAGTTGGTGTGTTGTACAATGTTTCCATTTGGAGTATTAACTCTGGTGATTGCACCAAACAAGGAAAATTTGCCACCTTAATGATGCCAGAGGTGGCAATCTAAGTGGCCAGATTGTCTCTGGTGGCCTTCAACCTATAAATGGATTGAATCAAGCCTTGCATTTTGTCCCAAGGTTTGGGACCTATGTCCATTATTTCTTGAACTCTAGACTTTATCTTTGATCCCACAAGGGCACCCTCCTTTGGATATTTGGAGGTCAAGGGAAGCTTTTCTAACAACCTCTCAGCCTTGGTTTTGGTGGCTGCCTAGATGGAAGTGGTAGGCAGCTCTGGGCTATCAGGAGGGGTGATTACTTTAGACATTTTTGATCAACTTATCTGCAATGTGCAAGACCGGAGAACCGTTAGAACATGGTATACATAAAGAACCTTAAAACTCCAGGGAAATTGTCACCACCCTGTACCTGTTCAACAAGTGTTAGTATTCATAAAAAATCCCAGAATACTTGAAATAGATGTGAATAAGACTCTGGGGGACTGAACCAAATGACAAGGGGGAATGCAAGACAAGGGATGCTTCAGACCTAAAATCCATATGAACTAGCCATTACTGTGCCGATGTGACCAAATAGAAACCGTACATGGCTGACGTGGGTTGGAATGTGGTCATGTGACAAGAAACATAAAGGCATTAATGGTGACAAGTGGGCTGACACAGGGTAAAAATAAATGCCAGATGAGACATGGTTTGAATGCCCACTCATGGGAAATTAATCATGCCATTAAGGTGATGAGTAGGAGGAGAGAGAAAGCCACCATGGCTCAAATTAGTGAGGTGTCAAGTTTAAACCATGGCAACTCTGTCTCAACAAGATCGGTCTGGCGAGTGAAAAAACATGACAGAGTGTGCATAACTCATGAAATTGGAAGGATATACATAAGATATGTACAAAAAAATATAGAGGGTCGAAGCCCAAAACATATATAAACTAAAATATAAAGCATTTACAAGCCCTTTACAAATTCATATAGCATTTACATGACTATAAACATTTACACAGACCCGAGGCCTACCCTAGAAAATGTACAATGTATACATTAATCTACAACTACGCAAAGGGTGGAAAACCCTCTGGGAGAGCCAACCCACCAATAGGAGGTGAACCAAAAACAAAAAACACAGAAGGTTGACCAGCAAAATGAACGAAACAAAAACCCAAAAACAAAAGGGAACAACAAGGAAAACACAGGAAACAACAAGAAACCAGAGAACAATTCAAAAGCCTACCTAGAAATATGAAGAATAGCAAGGAAGAAGCACAACAGGAGCACTCCTGCAACAAGTTCTACCTTCAAATGATCATGAACAAACACCTTGAATCAACTAGTAATCATCCACTAAGCACAAAGTAATTCACAGCTTAAAATCACCTTAATTTGCCTTGAATCGCTCCAAATGCACAAGTTTTTTAATCATGGTGACTGTAAAAGTGGCATGTAATTTCTATTTATACCCAAGGTAAAATGAAGTTACCCTCTCCTCTACAAACTCCAGAATAGGCAAACCTCTGGACTCCCAGCTTGGGGATTCCATCCAACCATACCTTCTCGCGAGGAGATGACATTGTGACGGAGAATCCCAGAGTCCTAAATCTAGCTCTGGAAAGAACAACAAACTCTAGGACCAGGTCCTAGAGGCACAAAAGACAAAAGCAGAAAGAAAACAAACCTCATGAGAGGGAAAACCTGGAGAAGAAAACAAAGAAAACAAGGCAAGAGCCAAAGCGAAAATAGGGGACCCAACATTTTGCACACAAAATGTAGGGATAGGTATGTAGGGCATAACAAAAACCATAATAGCATCCTGAGTTAATAAAGTTCTTAACATTTTTCTTCTGACACCCTCCTCAAAAATATTACCACCAACACATCAGATAGTAACACAAAATTCTTTTATTCTCTAATTGTATATCTCAATATTCTCATTGTCTTGTATTCTCATTTCATCATACTTTCCTCTTAAGTTGTCAAAATTTTCCTTTTGCAAATGTGGATCTCCACCAAAGATAGTTTTCTGAATTTCCCACATTTCACAAGTAGTATCTAAGTCTATAATATCAACATAGTCTTCATTTGAAAGAGTACTTGATATATCTTCCATAGTAGAAACATATTCATGCTTAACCTTCAACTAATCTATAGTTAGGGTTCCTAGCGGGACAATATACCTATTTACCTCATGATCCCAATACTGATATCCCAAGCCCTTAAGCTAAAGATTCATTCGACCACACCATATGGAGTAGTTCTCTCTTATGAATTTAGGACCTTCCTTTTGCATCATCTCAAATATTTTCCTCTAGCTATTAAGCTTCACCACAATAGAGGACAAAACCTTTGATATTAATTGTTAGATGTAATATCATTTTACTAAGAGGGGGAGGGTGAATCGGAACTCTACCAAATCAACCAACTTTACAACCACTTAAAATTAAATTACCATTCACAATATTAACCTTAATAGCAGTAAATGAAAAAATTAAGCATACAAGATCATCCACAAATTTGACACAGATTTATCTCATGGAAACCCAAATAGGCAAAAAACCATGGTGGGGATTAGTACCTACTAAAATAATGTACTCTTTTGAAGTACGCCCTGTGAGGAGCTTCACAATGTTAGGAGTTTGCAACAACACTATTATGTGCTACACAAATAAGAGATTTACCTTATGCCTATTAGAATCTTTACCCTATTAAGAGTAGCCATGTTAGAGGACTAAAAAAACAAGCTAATGTGTCACCTTGTTAGAGGATTTACAATAAAGATATGTTAGGATCTACCCTATTAGGGAATTTCAACTTCTATAACTATTAGGGGACAACAACAACAATGATCTGAAAAATAGAACTACCTATGCTTGATCAGATCCATTGAAGCACACAATCTCTTCTGAGCATACTTAAATCTTCCCTAGCTTGATCACAACATGCACCTAACACCATACTTGCACAATACACACAATCTACACACTTTGCATTGAACTTCAACCATTATATAATGAACTATTAAGTTCACTGCCTTAATCAAACCCTAAAATAAAATCACAGAGCATCCCACTCAAATCCAATAATACAAACACAAAAATTAAATACACAAAACATATTTCCAAGACTGCATTGGCCTATACAAAAATTTACATATAAAATTGAGCCAAAGAGTCAAACATTTTTTGACTATAATTAAACTTCCTCAAGAATATTCTCCAAACAATAACATAGATCAATGTGATGCTAGATCATCACCTCCAATCATGAATACTCATCATCATATCATAAATAATTCATCGTTAATCACCACCACATCAATACAGATCACCGATACAAGATCTTCCATCAGTAGCTCAAGAACATAAACACTTAACCTTTTTCATTAAAATGTTCATGTTCACCAATCACTTAATCTTCTCACCAATCACTCAAAGTATTTGCAGTTGCGACTATAGCATCTAATCACTATTTATCACCATATTCCTATGAGCACGCCATAAGATACATCATAGGTTTGAGAAGACATTCAAATCATCTATCACCTGTCATTAATTGTTCTAGTAGTTGTACTATTATACTTTTCAACTATAAATCTAACATAAAATGACTTAAATAGTAGTGGTCATTCATTTGGCATCCAAAGACATAAATAGGTCTCCCTTAAAGATATCAACCATTGAAATACATAATTCATGACAAATATGCTTGACAACATACTAGGAACACAAAGTCAATAGTTGACATCAATGGAAATATAATATCAGATCATCCTCTAATAAAATCATTATGTCATCTCCAATACACACTTACCATCAATACATCAAATATACCAAATGGTATAAATAGGTGTTGATACTAGGATCAAATAGATTTTTGTCACTCAAATTTCCCCATTTGACAAATGTTGTAGGCAGTCATCTGAAGATAATTGGTTCTAGGTTTCTACTGATCTTTGGTGACCATAGGATCTTGGTGACAAAGGAATATTGGTAATGGTGAAGAATTAATCATAGAGATACTCACGAAATACTTTAACTTGGACTTATATTTTAATTTCCATCCTTGGTATGTATTTTGGAATTGAAACAAAAGTGGAAGGAACACTTGCTTCCTGATTTAATTGTGCTTGATTCTCTGGATGACCACTTAGATTGTTTCAATATTGGAAGGGGTTTGGATCTCCTTATATAATCATCTTTGTGCCTTGGTAAGAAAACTTTATACATTGATGATATTTAGAGGGCACAACTTACATTTCATGTATCCACGGTCTTCCTTGTAACATGTTGTCTCTTTTCTAAAGGTCTACAATTTGAAATGGAGTGTTCTTTATTACTTGTCTTATCCTGACATGTAAGATAATGATGTCTTTGGATGATCTTTCCTCTTCCTCATATGCTTTGTTGTTGATGCATCTGGTGATGTTGATACTTGACTCTGAATATCCCAAGGTTTTTTTGAATTTTAGAGTACAATGTTTAATCCATCCCCACCGTCAATGTGGAATCATTTGAATGTATGTTAATGCACTTGGACAAGAAAATGTAAGGGATCATTGTACATACGTTTATGCGAAGGAACATTATGGTCAGTAAATGTGGCATGATTTTTGGTACTAATGTAATTGACAATAGTTTGGAAGTTCTCAGGTGATATGTCCCTTAGGATAGCTACATTTTTTAGAGCCTGGTCTTATTCTTGTTTATGTTCATGGGATATGCATAATAGTTCAAAGGTTGAGATCTTAGAGGGAGTATGCTTGAGCTAATCCACCAAACTATAATGTGGATTGGGAGGTTATTTAGTAGTTGCAGGTGGAATAGAAATAGAAGGCACCCCATGTAAGAAAACCTTTTATCTGTGAGTTGGATATACACACTTATATTCATTGTCTTTGATAGTAATGGTTGCAATATGGTAATCAAAAGGGTTAATGCAATTTATTGTGTTATCAAAGGAGGAGAAATTATAGCTGACCAATTTTGAATGGCCACTAGATGTGGGGCTCTTACCTTTATTATGATTTTGCAATGGATCTTTGAGGATTTTGTGATCTATATCTCCTTTGGTTTGAACATTGGTGACATCAATTACACGTTGTGTGTTGTTTGATTAAATCTTGGATAGCGTTCTTTAGTTGATAACAGTTTGATTTCTTATGAAACTTAACACGATGGTATTCATAGAAATAATTTTCATTCCATCACTAAGGTTTAAAAAAACCATGCTCAACTTCTCTTATCTCAGGTATTTTTATGATATTATTTTGGATTAACTTCTTGAGTTCTTCTTCAACTGATTCCCCTAAAGGTGTGTATTCACATTTTGGAAAAGGAGTCCTTTGTTGACATTGAGCATTAGGTTGAGATTGTGTTAGGTTAGCCTTTTAGTTGTTTGACCATTGCATTTGAGGATTTTACAAGGGTCTATTTTTTATAGGTTTTATACTTGGTAATGATTCCCCTTGCAATGAGAAGTTGGGTGGCACATAGTTGACAGTCTTAACATCAGTGACGTCGTCATTGGTAATGTTTTTGTTTTTATTCTACTACTTATATTTATCATTAGAATTTTTGGTCGTATTTGATTGGTTAGGATTAGAGAGGATCCCTCTTTTGATTAGGTTTTTCTCACATCAAATGTCTTGTTCGATTGACTATTTGAAATTTGGAGCAATTTGTAGTTTTGCAGTAAATGTCATATCTTGGACAAGGTTATTGACAAACATGACTATGAGATCGTATTCAAGAACATCATATGGGATTCTATTATTTTTAATTCTCCATATTTGTAGGAATTTGGAGAAGGACTCACCTTCCTTTTGTTTTATATCACAAAGATCCTTGATGCTGACATTGCATTCTATATTGTTATAGAAGTAAGCAATGAATTATTCAGCTAGTTTTCCCCAAGATTGAATGCCATAAGGTGGGTGAGAAATCTACTCCATTTCTTGTCTAGCTAAACTTTAGGGGAACCATTGTATGAGATATGTTTCATCATGTGCGATCTCAATGAAAATAGAAAAGAACTCCCTAATGTGGTCAATGAGATTGGTGTTTCCTCTATACTTGTCACATTTAGGTATTGCAAAGTATGCAGGAAACACATGCATATTAAGTGAGTGATCAACATGATAAGGGTACATGTCCTCTATAGTATATGACATATTTTATCCCTAATTTTGGATGTCCAAGAAATGAATTTGAAAGGCTTGAATTTGTTTTATTATAAGGTTAGTTTGAGATTTATGAACATTTCCAACATTCACTTGTTGCCTAGTACTTGGTATAAGACTTTGTATTTGAATTGGTTGTGTTGGAATATATGATCTTCCAACAATATTATATTGGTTTCCAAATGTATGTGTTTGAGATTGAGGTAAATATTTATTGCTAGATTATTATTGCACTTGTAACTATTGAGACCTCTATTAGGACAAATATTTAACTCTTGGAGGATGTTTACTGTAAGTGGGACCAACAAAGACTGGTCATGTTTGTTATGATGAGCTAAAACCAAATGTAGTAGGGATGTATTGTAATGTAAATGGGTTATAACTTGTTTCAGGTACCAATGGTGCATGTTGAGTTATTCATGTTAAATGAAAAGATTTCATTGCCTTAGATGAACCATAGACAATTGATGAACTCATTTGATCACTTGTTGTGTTTTGAGTTGAAGATGAGCTAGCCTGAGTTGAAGAGTTAATTTGTGCAAATGCTGCTTGTTATATCACTATTTGTGTTGATAGTGGAATAGACGACATGATCAGATTGAGAATTCAAAGTTGTGTGATGACCTGCTAATATATTTTCCACCCATATTATGGATACATCAAACCAAGAAGGAAGTTTTAATCATTTTTCTAGTAAAAGTGTTAAGAATTTCTTAGGATTTATTTCCACTACAACATCTACAAATCGTGAATAATAGTCATCTTGTTCTATGTCTTATAATTTCTCTTTTATGAGATTCTGAAACATAGTTGGTTTATGAGAGAGATGTGAAGTTTTGGGGACATTTTCAGTGTACAGAGAAGGATCCATATGTACAAATGGATTAATCTATAGTTCATCTTCCCATTGATGGAATTGAATGACATATAATTCCTCTTACTGATTCCTAGTCTATGACCTAGTAAATGGTCCCCTATAAGGTGTAAATGACATCCTCTTATCCATGGTTTAACCAAGACATGTGACTTAAAAAAAAGAGGCAACCTCTCTAAGAGATTTCTAATCCCTATTTAACAAGGGTAATTCTAAGAAAAAACTTTGAATTATCTTGATCTTAGAGATTGATAAAGATGAGATATGATTTGACTCTTGTTTGAAATGACACAGTTTCATTATAGATTCGTGATGAGAAATGTAACTGAGATAATGAGATTAATATAGTCTAACCTGAACAGTAGAATTATTAATGCTAAATAATAACTCAACTGAAAAAGAGGGGGAATCCTAGATGTTTGAGATTTCACTAAATCATTTTTATCTCCTAAAGTGTACACATTGATCTTTAACATGACATAGAACACTTTCTGAGGTTTTGGACATATAAAATGTAGTGTTCCAATAGAGGAAATGAGACTATTTTGACAAAAAGGTTGCACTGTTGTTCTGATCAATTATGGAAATACACATGTGATTGTGGACAAGTGCAGGGTTGAATGTAGAAAATAATGGAATACTAGTTCACTCAAACCCCTGATTTCTACTAAGGACTGTGATATTTCCACATACTCCTATGGATGGAGTTTCAACAATCACTAAGATCCTACAAGCCCTCAAGCATGAAGATCTCAAAATTTAATCCTAATACTACTAGGTCTGCAACAATATTATTTTCTTCATTTTGGGTAATGGACATGGGACCAAGGTTATTAAATATGGGTATTAAAATCTTCTAACATCACACTTACAAATTTTTGGAATAATGGGAGGTGTGTACTGAGAGGAGAGGGGTGAATTAGTACCCTCAAAATTTTTTACAATTTAAACCTTAGTACTCATTACTTGCATAACTGACCATTGTAGCTTTTATACTTCATACATGCAATATTATAGCATAAATGTAAATGCATGTAAACAAACATTGAAATATTCATTAAACTCATTTACACATGACACAAGTATTTGATAACGTAGAAACCCTTGTTAGAAGGTAAATATTGTGGTGGGGATGAAACCCACAAAGCTTTACTATCTGCAGAATGGAAGGTGCCTATTAGGGCTACAAGTTGTGATCACTTCTGATGATTGTACCCTATTAGGAGTAACATGTCAAAATTGTTAAGTCTGCTTGGTTAAGAGATTTTAGAAACACAATGTATATGTGCACTCAGTTAAGAGATTTACATAAAGACTGTTAAGTCTACCTTGTGAAATGATTTTGGTGTTTTCTAAAATTGTTCTAGAGAGTAACAAAATACATGACCTAATTGATGCAATCTAAAATTGCTGATTATAGATCCATTAAGTACATAGATTATATATCACCTTATTGTGATGGATAATACCTCTGTTATGCTTGGTAGCCTTGAATGTAGTTCTTCATAAAGTGAATTCTCCTTTATCTCTCCTTGTGCATGAAACTCTCCATCTGATCCATAGATGTCCTTGGCGGCTACAATCATCATGTTCTTGATTGATTATTACATCTATATATACAAGATTATGACCTAATTAGGTTTCATGCTTTTCTTGATAAACTCTCAGATCAAAAGTTTACAACTTGACCTTGATCTCCTAGTTTGCATGAATACAATCAGTTAACTAATTACATCCATAATTAATTCTTTTCTTGATCTAAAATAAATGGTTATCCAGATGAGAAAAAAAACTATTTTAAAGATTAAAGTGCTTTAGTTGACGTGTAGTTGAGGTCTACATTTTTTGGTGAAATGTTGTCTCTCAGTGTAGACTAGTGCTTGGTGATTTATCTATATACTCTGTTGGTGCCAAAAAATTTTGAATTGGATTTCCTATGGACTTGACAATCCAATGTTTGGAAAACCAATTGTTTTTGGCCAAATAACGGGAATGATCGATTATGATCCTCTTCCCATGCACTTCTAGCTCTGCAAGACCAAGGCAGGTGAACCTTTACCTTAGCCACTATATATTGGTTTAAGGCATTTTATAGCAGATAACTTGTGTACAAAATTTAATCGATCTCTCAAGATGGCAAATAGGATTGAATAAATCAAATTGCAAGCAATATATCATAAACTGTAAACTAAAATACTTTGAGTAATTGAAAGAATTTTTAGTAAATATGTATGTAAATTGAAATAAAAAGATAGATAAGAAATCACAAAACTATAACAATGAATTGAATAACTATAATCCAAATAATGATTAGATCAGTGCCTTATTCTATCACGGGCAATAGAGTCAAGATCATTCCAATCTTATATTCAACCTCAGAGATAGTTTTACAAGAAAACTTATCACTTCAAAGGTGTTATGGAATGTACATGCAACCTAAAAC
>MU225640.1:48306-79904 GCA_018584345.1 Thuja plicata
TTCATTAGTCTTCTCTCTATAAGTGCCCCACCTTGGCTCATTAGGATCTTTGGGCGCAGACAATAGAACTTGTGCATATCCTTCTAACACATGTTCTTCCACTTCATAACCAAGAGGATGAATCCATCTGGTTCTAGGTTCAACTGCCTCCATGCAAGTGCAATCTATTTCTACCATGAAATGTATGGTATCCTTTTTTTTGTCAACTTTGATCCTGATGCATTTGAGACAATGCGTACATGCATACTGCAATGTTATATGCTTATAAACATGAATCCATAGGTGCATACTCAGAGGTGAGTATACCAACCACGTAGGGGTCCTGAGCTAGAATAGCTCCCCCTAAGACCAAGAAGGTTTATTCAAGAAGAAGTAGAGGGTGCATCCACTGTGGATGCATCAACTACTTTGTCAATATCATTGTCCTTCTTTACTTCAACCCAAATTTTTCTTGAATCTTCTTTTGCTTGAACAAAATTGACTTCTCCTTCTTCTTCAAATAGTGATTTCTTAGGATCCTCTTTCTTTTGAGTTCTAGATCTACAAAACCTTGAGATGTGTCCAGCGTTTCCACATATGTGAAAAATGATAGGAGGTATGATGCTTTTGTTCATGATGCTGCATTTCTTTTCTATGTGACCATTGTAGTTACATATCTAACATGTAGTGTTCTGCAAATTTATTTGAGGTTGATTTCTCTGATTGTTTTGATTCATTCTTCTTTGATTTTTTTGTGACTGATTCCTTTGATTTGTTCTGCAATGTATAGCCCTGTGACCAAACTTATTACAAGTGAAACAATAACCATTGAAAGGTCTTACCTCTTTGCAATCTCTTGCCAAATGACCATGTTTGTTACATGTATAACAAGTTCTGTTAACTTTCTTGATTTCCCCTTTAGGTGGATCTATTTTGATCTCTGTAACACTTTCAACTTTCTTTGCTTCTAAAGATGTTTCATGAGCTTTCTTTCTTTCTTGCAATGAATTGATTTCAATTTGCGCTACACTGGATCCAAGACCAGTAGTGTCGCCTTTTATCTTTTGTGCATTGAGCTAAGATTGAAGTGAATCAGAACTTGTGTAGAGTTTATCAATATTATCTTTTTCTTCTGTTAATTCAGATTCCAACTTCTTCTTTATGTTTTCCAATTCCAGGACTTTCATGTTTTCTTTCAAGAGTTTGTCATCTAGTTGTTTGCTTTCTTTGATCTTTTCTTCAATAGCAATTTGACTGTCTATTAGCTGTTCATCAAGATTTTCAATTTTAGCTTTCAGATACATATTCTCTTCATTGAGATTTTTGATCATTTTCCCTAAATCACTTGTAGAAAAATCTTTCAAATATTTTCTTAATTTCTTGATAAGCATTTGTGAGCCATCAACTTTAAGTCTAAGTTCTTCATTTTCTTTTTCATATCTATCAAGATCTTCAAGAGCTGCTTCAAGATTCTTTTTCAAATATTTTGCTTCTGCTGAGTCCATGATCTCCTCAAGTGGTTAAACTTTCTTTCAGAGGACCAGAGCTCTGATACCAATTGTTAGAAACACTAAGAGGGGGTGGGGGTGAATCAGTCTTTGTCTATTTATTAATTTTCAGCAACTTAAACATAAATCAAACATACATTGAATGAAGCTTAACATAAGAACTCATAACACATGATATGATTATGGGGAAACCTTGATCAGAGGAAAACCTTAGTGGGAATTAGTACCCACAAATATTGTACTAGGTATAATGAACCTATTAAAGTTCCTTTGCCCTATTAGAAGCAGTCTTTACAATATGAGTACAATGACCTGGTTAAAGGTTTGACCCTATTAGGAGTCTTTTAAAAAACCATGTTAAAGGTATATGGTTCACTGCCCAATAGAATGAAGGCTACAACCTTTTGAAAGTTGATATACACTATACCAAAAATGAACTGCTGTGATGACATTGTTATCTGATCAGTTCTGTGTATTTGTGAATTCTCTTACTCTTTTAAAGAGTTATATCATATACTGACTTCATCATACTGCTCTTCTATATCTTCCTCTTACATAATAATCGACACTTGTAACATAAATTTACATTAAAAACTTATATGTTCATATCTGAATAGGCGCGACGAAAAACGAGACTCTAGTCGACCCTAAAACAAAATACACAATGCTTCTGAACAAGTCGGTTCAAGCATGTTTACGAAAATGCTAATTACATCATTAAAAACATATAATCAAAGGCACTTAGCCATTACATAAAAAAATAATTCACGCTGATCAAAACACTAGTCGACTTCCATGCTTTGTCTTCTAGACTAGTAGTCTACTGATCTATCTATAACTTCTCTGTACTATTGTTCCATACTATGCATGTCTAGATGTAGTATGTACACATGTCATAGAACATATATCAGAATGTGCATATACTGACTCGATCTCTCACATGTGCGTTGATGTGTTGATCGCTCAATGTCTCTGTCTGCCCTGTTTCCATACTTTCTCATTTTTCTTTCATGATAAAAACTTAGTATGAATTTTTTTCCATGATGACAACAAAAAATGAGTCATGCATCCTTAGGAAATCAACTTTCCAACACCTTTCATAGCTTCTTGTAAGATTCCTCAAGCTCGAGGTCTCCAATCTCTACAACTTTGCAGTGGATGTATGCAGAGATGTCTTGAACCAGTACAACCCTAGGTGGGATACTAAAAAATGCTCCCTTGTTTTTAGGTTGAACAAAATCCTCAGTAAAGAACTTGTAGTTAGGTTCCTCATAGGTCAAGTTCTTTATTATTATGACCTTATTGTCATTTTCCATCTTGATTTTTGAGGTTTGAGAAGTGGATTCCATTGTTTATTAATTTAGGGATTCTTCACAAATAACCTGTTAACCCGAAAAGTCTAGATTTTCACTGGATGTTTGTTGAGAATGCTTGAAATATGTATGATTAGCTTTGAAGGTGTTGTGAATCTCTTTGCAATATAGTCATTCTGAATCACTCTTCTTCACTCTGCAATTGTATCTTTAATGCTAGATGAACTAATGAGTTCATGTTGCCCTTTTTATAGAAGAATATCCTAAGTGATGCATTAAATTCTCTACCTACCAGTCGGTCGATGAAATGGAGATGGTCAGTCAACAAACCAAAGTCTTCAGCTTGGTGAGTATACAATGCTTGGTACATAGTGTCATCTCAGTTTTATTTCACATGTTCACCATCGTGCAGTTTATGCTCAGTTCATACTTACCAACCAGACTAGATTAACAAAACATAACATGCAATACTATAGTGAATCTTCAATCATGCTAATTTGGCATATTCTTAATGAATATAGGAACTGATGTAAAATACAAATTTGTAGAGTGCAGTTCCATACTTACTTCTATTACTTAGGTAGGGGTGGTGGAATCACATGATCCATTAGATGACATGTCACCAACTATAATTCTTGGTCCAACATTATCATTGTTTGAAGCTCTCCTCGACATTTGATTTCTCATTCTCATTATGTCTCCAATAGTATTTCCATTTGCAAAAGTTCTTGACTCTGTCACTTGGTCTCTGTAGTCCTTACATAAGTGACCAAACTTATGACAGTGTAAGCATGCCATTCTAGGTTTAGTCCAGTTTCTAGATCTTCTTATCCATTTCATCATACAACTTTAGTAGCTATTGTTAGTAATAACTAAGAGGGGGGGTGAATCAGTGGCCTCAAAAATATTCTAATTAATCAACCCAAAAACTTAGTACCACAATATTAAGCCTCTAGTTATCTTCAGTCCTACAAGATGTATTCCTTCAAATATACTTATTAAATAACTACTGCTCAAAGTGCTCTGTTAAACCTTATTTTTAATGTTTATTGAATAGTAATCTTTCAATTTACCAAAAAATAGTAAATAGATTAGTGTATACCAATCAATCCAGATTAGTTATGTGTAATGAAAAATACTAAACTAATGACTCATAAAATTATTGACACATGTATTTTTAACGTGGAAACCTTATTAAGGGAAACACCACTGGGCATCGGTAACCCAAATCTTTCACTTTTGTAAAGTGAGCTCGGTGAAGAGCCATCCCTATTAAAGGTTACAAAACACACTGTTAGGTGTAACCTTGTTAGAGGATTTAAAAGATTAGTTTTTCACTTGATATCGGGAATCTCTATGCTACCTTCTATGACCAAACCCTAGTTTTTCAAATGGTATCTGGCATCTCATGCTATCTTCATGATCAAACTTTTTGATACTCCTTTGGATGTATCTCAATATAGAAAGGATCTTTAAATCCTGCATGGTTAAGAGACTTTCTAAATCAATGGTTAAAATGAAATAGTATGATCTATTCATATATACAACTTATACTTGCATATTTTCAGATCTATTGTAAGATCATTAAACCATTTTGTTTAATATATCTTTTCAATACCTTTGCTCCACTTTTTTCTACTTGGTGATGCTATGCTTTGTTGCTCGGTGTCCATAGAAATATTTATCTTTTTCCTCAGCTTCATTGATCTGGATTGTATGAATTTTTTATTCATTAGTTTCTCTCTAACATATTCTTTTTCATCCACTCCCCTTTAAATCATAATAGATTAAGTTGTCTCTTTATAGAAATGATATCACAGTTTCTCTCTTCTTGACTTTCTTGTTCTTGGCATGATTTTCCATCTTAGCCAATCCTAATTTAAAGTATAACTCCTATTTTATCTCATAGAGATCTTCTTGCCAACTGGACAAATCAACTTTAAATCCTTTACTTATATTTGGCTTTATCTTGTCGATAAAAACAATGATAACAACCAGTTAAGTCTATATTTAGCTCTGCAAGCTAGATATTTTGTCATTTCTAAACTCCATTTAACTTCAATGTTTTAACTTTTTGATAGCTTCGGTCAACACTTTAGTTCTCCTCTGGCTTCTTTGTCAGGGTTTTCTGTCCGTCGGGGTTGTCTGTCCTTCGGGCTTCACTACAAAGTTCTTCTCATCAGTTAACACTATAATTTTGGTCAACGGTAATGCTTGTGATCTTTCTCTTCGGTAATGCTCATTCTTTTCTTTTCTCGAGAATCACTGGGAATTAACTTTCAGTTATCTCTATTCATTGGTTTCCACTAGCCATCAGTGTTTGTAGTCACTTAGTGAATTCTTGTCTTTTATGTATTACTGAAAGCATAATATTTCTCTATCTAATTCTCTGAAGTCTTTGACACTTTGATTATAACCAATTAGATCAAGTTGACATCAATAACAATACAATCCATAATTGATTTAATGTCTTGCATTATCTTTCTATATTTTGGTGACCAACTTAACATCTTCAAACATTCAATCAGTTACATGTCACCAATCTCTCCCTTTAGAATTGATGGCAACACACTACATTATCACACTATATTATTACTAATACAATATGAAATATAAAAGCTTCATCAATCTTTCCTAATGTAACTATTACAAATGTTTGGCTCTTGGTAAGCTCATATAGCTTAGATTTATTTCTTGCAGAGTGGATGTTTTCAATATTTAATCCCTTCATTGGATAGATGTAGCAGCTTCTGTCTCTATCTTGATAAGTGCTCTTCCTTAGCTATTCCTCTTCTTGATAATCTCTTTTTCCTTTGATAGAAATCTCTCCCTTTATATGAAATTTCTCCTTTTGTTACTTCTCTCCCTTAGATGGATATTTCATATGTAATCTCTCCCTATGGATAAAGATTAAATTTTCCTTTTTATTCTTAGGAACTTCTCTTCATGGATAATGAATCTCTCTCCCTTATGATTCAAGCTAATGAGATAATCTCTCCCTTTGACAAAAATGCCAAACAATTCTTCTATATCATCTTCCATCCCTTTATATAATATGTTCCTTGAATTTCCCTATCTGTCAGCAATACAATGTCACTGGTGTTCGGTGTAGATTTGTACCTTGTTGTGTATATATGTATTTGTTTTTGTTCATCTTGGTGCTTGCATAAACATGTATGATATTCAGATTGTATGTAGGCTGATGTAGCCTCCTAGTCAACTTAGTGACTGATAGACAAGGGTTGTACCCCTAGTCTCTATCTCAAGTACTCAAATGTATCCTTTGGTAATGGCTTGGTGAATATATCAACTAATTGATCCTTTGACTGAACATATTCTAGTACCACCTCTTTTTCTTGCACTTGTTTTGTTAGATAGTGATACTTGATAGAAATATGCTTAGTTTTAGCATGCATGACTAGAATATTAGAAATTTTAATTGCTCTTGTATTATCACAATAGATAATCACTACTCCAAGAATCTTCATATTCATACCTTCCAGCAACTATTTGATCCATGAAATATTGGAGCAATTTACAGCAACAACCACATATCATGCTTCTGCAGTAGACTGAGAGATGCATCCTTGCTTCTTGTTGATCCGTGTGACAAGTTTGTCACCCATGAAGAATGCTCCTCCAATTGTGCTCTTTTGGTCATCAATGTTTCCAACCCAATCAGCATCTCTATAGACTTGTAGCTCAAATTTAATCTTTTGTACCATAAGCCATAGTCCTCGGTGTTCTTTAGATATCTCAGAATTCTCTTGATGACAGTCATATGTGATTCTTTGGGATTAGCAGAGAATCTTGCAACTATTCCAACCGCATTTTCTATATCTAGTCTGGGATGAACAACATACATTAGTTTTCCAATAATTGATCTATACAAGGTCTGATTTACCTCATTTGAGTTGTCTTCTTTTGTGAGCTTACATCTGGTAGCCATAGGTGCTCCAACTAGTTTGCAATCTTCCATTTTGAATATCTTCAACACTTCCTTGATGTATTTGGATAGAGTGATATATATGCCTACATCTTGTTGAAGAATCTGTAGACCAAGAAAGAATTTGATCTCCCCAAACATAGACATTTCAAATGTCATCCTCATTTCATTAGAAAAGGATTTGCATAACATTTCATTTCCCCCAAAAATGATATCATCAACAAATATTTCAGCAATCAAAATATTACCATCGATATCTTCTTTTAAGTACAAATTTATATTTTCACCTGTTCTTACAAATTCAATGCTAATGAGATAGGAGTGAAGTCTTTCACACCAGGCTCTAGGTGCTTGTTTTAATCCATACAAGGCTTTACTTAGTGTACATACCATTTTCCTCTTGTCTGGATCAATAAACCCTTCTGGTTGTTCAATGTATTCCTCTTCTTCTAGTATTCCATTTAAGAATGTAGATTTGAGATCCATCTGGTATACCTTGAATCCTTTGAATGCACCATAAGAAAGTAATATTATTACTCCTTCTAGTCTAGAAATGGGTGCAAATTTTTCTGCATAATCAATACCTTCTTCTTGTGCATACCCCTTGCATACTAATCTTGCTTTGTTTCTTGTGACTTCTCCATTCTCATTCAGCTGGTTTCTGAATATCCATTTGGTAGTGATGACATTATTGTCATCTGGTCTTAGTACTAGTTTCCATGTACTATGCTTCTCAATCTTTTCTATTTCTTCATTCATAAAACTGACCCATTCTTCACTCTCAAGTGGAGTATTAACAGATTTAGGCTCAAAATCACAAAGTAAACATCTAGTGTTTAGTGACTTACTTCTTGTTCTCATTCCAGCCTTCTTGTCTCCTATGATTTGATTGTGTGGATGATGTCTTCTAACATACTTGGCAAGTTTCAATTCAGCTCTTTGTCCATCATTCTGATAATCTTCTTGACCTTCGTTCTAATCTCCATTTCTTGGTATATCATCTTTAGTATTATCCTAATTTTGGGTAATTGCAGCCTGATGCTTAGGTGCAATGTTCTATTGCTTGTGAGTGATACACTATTTCTCAGGTAGAGTGTCGGGTTCTTCACTATAAACAAACCTATTGTAGTCCCCTGGTTCTCTTATTCTTTCCTTATCATTCTTTTCTAAAAATTCATCTATCTTTACATTTGCACTTTCAATGACCTTGTTAGATGACTTTTTAGGACATTTATAAGCCTTGATTTTGGTGGATTACCCTAGAAAGATACATTCATCACTTTTGGAGTCAATCTTTCCATTTTTATCATCCTTCAAAATATAACATTGACTACCAAAGATTCTGAAGTAACTTACATTGGGTGTGTAACCATACCAAAGCTCATAGGGTGTCTTCTTTGTGTCCTTGAATTGTACTCAGTTTAATGTGTAGACAACAGTACTGACAGCTTCCCTCTAGAAAGTTTGAGTGATTCTTTTCTCAATCATCAAAGTTCTTGCACAGTCAACAATTGATCTATTTCTCCTCTCAAAAAATTCCATTTTGTTGTGGTTTTCTTGGTGCAGAAACCTGTCTTTTAATTCCATGCTCATTACAAAAATTAGTGAATTCATCTAAAATAAATTCCCCTCCTCTATCTGATGTTAGGAATTTTAATTTATTATCACTTTGTTTTTCTACCATAGCCTTATACCATTTAAACATGTTAAATGCTTCTGATTTATCTTTTAAGAACATAACTATGATCATTATAGAATAATCATCAACAAAGAGAATAAAATAACTATCTCCATAGTAACTCTTTGTCCTCATAGGTCCAGATAGATCAGTATGGAATAATTCTAGAATTTTTTAGATGTATGGGTTTTACTCTTGAAACTAGACTTTTTCGTCTTACCTTTTTTACAGTTCTTGCACATGATATGCTCGGGCTTTGTCATGCTTGATAAGCCTCTGACATTCCTTTTATTTCTTATCTTTATCATGTTGTCAAAATTCACTTGACACAATATTTTGTGCCACAACCATATGTCTTCTCTTCTAGCCATTAAACAAATGGTGTTAATGTCATTAAGATAGAAAATGTTACCTTTTGTCTTCTCACCAATTTCGATCAACCTTCCTGGTTCATTGAAGATATTTTCCTTCTTATTCTAAAATGCTACTCAGTGACCTGTATTGTTCAGTTGTGAACCACTTAACAAATTATAATTTAGTCCTTTTACCTAGTAAGCATTTTCATATTTGATCAAGTTATTCAAAATTATGGTTCCTTTACCTTCAACTGGACAAGGTGTGTCATTACACATTCTTACTGAACCACCATTATAGTATTCAAAAGTTTCAAACATTTTCTTATCACCGTTCATGTGGTGAGTGTAGCCACTGTCTATGATACTGACATCAATCTTACTAAACTTAGATATGAGTGCAGTTTCTACATACCTTTCTTCTTCTTTGTCTGAATCATCCTTGATGGCTACAAATACCATCTCAATGTCTTCTTTAGATTTGGTGTCAGTATCATCAGATCTATTCTCAGCTAGGTAGCAAGCTTTCTTTCCTTTTTCCTTGTAGTCTTGGGTATAGCTTCTTTCAGACTATTGGTTTCTTCAGTAATATTTGTTATCACATTGGTCAAACTTCTTTTCATATGTTCTATCATTACTTCTGTCATATTTTCTTCTATTAGGACATCTTTCAGCAAAGTGTCCAACCTCTTTACAATTAAAACATGAAAGTGGTAATTTATCTTTGTATCTACCTTTGCCTCTCTATAGTTTTCTTTCCATTAGTGCTTCAATATCATCAAGTCCTTGGTCCTCATTATCACTTTCACTATCATTCCTCATAGTGTTTCTATGACTTGACTTACTTATTTTCAAAGTAGATTTGAATGTAGATTCTATAGATGGTAAGACACTATTATCAAAGTTATTCATCTCAAATGAAATCAGTCTTCCAATCAGACTATCTAGAGTAACTGTATTATTTCCAACTGTTCTCATTTCTTGAATAGAAGAAACTTAAATAGCATATATAGGCACTAAGGTTCTTAAAATTTTACTTACCATCGTCTCCTCTTCAAGTGCACCTCCAACTCTTTGGATAGAATTGACTACCTCTTTGATTCTGCACCTATACTGAGCGATATTTTCTCCTTCTTTCATCCTTAGGTCATCAAACCTCCCTCTTAGGCTTTCTTCCTTGGATCTTAGTACATTAGAATCTCCTCCATGTTCCAACTTCAACTTATCCCACATTTTCTTTGTAGAGGTACAGGTTTTAACATCTTCAAACTCAGTAATGGAGAGTGATGAGGAAAGCTCTATCATCATGAAATTATGCTCATTCTTTTCTCTCAATTTCTCAAGAGTATGAGGTCCTATAGGCAAAACATATTTAGTATCAAGGTGTTGAGTAACATCATTACCAATACCTGATAGGTTGAGTTTTATTCTTATTTTCCATGATGCAAAGTTGTCTTTGTTCAACTTGGGCACATCTCGTTTGTTCATATTGTGATCTTTTTCTTGAGCTTTTAAAATCCCTTTCTAAGGACACAAGCTCTGATGTCAATTGTTAGTAATAATTGAGAGGGGGGTGGGGTGAATTAGTGGCCTCAAAAATATCCTAATTAATCAACCCAAAAACTTAGTACCGCAATATTAAGCCTCTAGTTATCTTCAATCCTACAAGATGCATGCCTTCAAATATACTTATTAAATAACTACTACTTGGAGTGCTTTGTTAAACCTTATTCTTAATGTTTACCGAACAATAGTCTTTTAATTTACTGAAAAATAGTAAATAGCTTAGTGTATACCGATCAATCAGGATTAGTTATGTGTAATGCAAAATACTAAAGTAATGAATCATGAACACATTGACACATGGATTTTTAACCTAGAAACCCTGTTAAGGGAAAAACCACTTGCGATCGGTAACCTAACATTTTCACTCATTTGAAGTGAGCTCGGTGAAGAGCCAACCTTGTTAAAGGTTACAAAACACACTATTAGGTGTGACCTTGTTAGAGGATTTAAAAGATTAGTTTTTCACTTGATATCAGGCATCTCTATGCTACCTTTTTTGACCAAACCCTAGTTTGTCAAATGGTATCTCGCATCTCATGCTATCTTCATGATAAAACTTTTTGATACCCCTTTAGATGTATCTCACTATAGAAAGGATCTTTAAATCCTACTCAGTTAAGAGAATTTCTGAATCAATGGTTAAACTGAAATAGTATGATCTGTTCACATATACAACTTATACTTGCATATTTTTAGATCTATTATAAGCTCATTAAATCATTCTGATCAATATATATTTTCAATACCTTTGCTCCACTTTTATTTCTGCTCGGTGATGCTATGCTCTATTGCTCGGTGTTGACATAAATCTTTATCTCTTTCCTCAGCTTGATTGATCAAGATTGTATGAAGTTGTTCTTCATCAGTTTCTTTCTAGCATCCTCTTTTTATTCAGTCCCCTTTAATTCATAATGAATTAAGTTGTCTCTTTATAGACATGATATCACCATTTCTCTCTTCTTGATTTTCTTGTTCTTGGCATGATCCACAATCTTAGCCAATCCCAATTTAAAGCATAACTCCTGGTTTATCTTGTAGAGATCTTCTTACCAACTGGACAAAATAACTTTAAATCCTTTACTTATATTTGGCTTCATCTTTTTGATAAAATAAATGATAACAACCAGTTAAGTCTATATTTAGCTCTGCCAGCTAGATATTTTGTCATTTATGAACTCTAGTTAACTTCATGTTTTAACTCTTTGATAGCTTTGGTCAACACTTCAGTTCTCCTCAGGCTTCTTTGGTGGGGTTGTCTATCTGTCGGGGTTGTCTGTTCTTCAGGCTTCACTACAAAGTTCTTCTTGTTAGTTAACAGTTTAATTATGGCCGTCGAAAATGCTTGTGATTCTTCTCTTCAGTAATGCTCATCGATTTCTTTTCTTGGGCATCACTATGACTTAACTTTCAGTTATATCTATCCGTTGGGTTCCACTAGCCATTGTTGTATGTAGTCACTTAGTGAATGCTTGTCTTTTATGCATTACTAAAATAATATTCTCTCTCTATATGATTCTCTAAAGTATTTGACACTTTGATTATAACCGATTATATTATATCAAGTTGACATCAATGACAATACAATCCATTAACTAATTTAATGTTTTGCATTATCTTTCTACATTTTGGTGATCAAATTAATGTCTTCAAACATTCAATCAGTTACATGTCATCAACTATATGTCCATATCTACCACATGTTCTGCAATTTACCCAAGTTTTGTAATCCCAAACATATGTGTTACCGATTCATCTCGGTTGATATGTATTTTCTTGTTCTTTAGGTTTCCAAACTTGATTTATCTTTTTCCTGCATTCATGAAATGTGTGGCCATGCATGTCACAAGTAAGACAATTTTTTTCCATGTAAGATTTATTCTTTGGTTTTTTAAGCTTAGATCTGCATTCATGTGCTTTGTGTCCATGCTTGTTACAGTTATAACAATTACCTATGAATGTAGAAGTAGTTTTAGGAATACCTTTTTCTTTGCTCTTGGAAAAATTTGATGTGTGCCCTAATTTTCCACATCGATTACCTGAATGCTTCTTTGGTCTTTTATTTGTGTATAAATTCCTTTGATGAGCTCGGTTTGATGATTTTCCATTATCGGTATACCCTAAATCAGTATTGTTGTTGAGTATTATTTGTCCATTCAGAAATTCATCCATTCTTTTTGTATTGTCTTCAAATTTCTTGATCATATCATTATGTTGTTGTTGAATCTTCACTTCATGCTTCAGTTTCTCATTTTATTCCTTTAGTTCACCAATACCTTCCAATTTTCCAGCAAGTTCCATGTTTACTCGGTTGGCCTCATGACTCATAATAACTATTTGATTGGTGATCTCAAGGTGATGTTCAATAAGTCTCTATATCTCAAATTCTTTCTCTTGCAAATTTTTAGTAATCTTTCTCCTGTCATCAATAGCCAAATTTCTTTCTTGTCCATCTTGTCTTTCATTATTCATAACATCAATCGTTCTTACCATTTGTGTCTCTTGACCGATCTACAGTAATTTCACTTGTTCACTCAGATGTTGATTGATTTCATTTAGATTCGAAATGGTTCCTTTAGATGTTTCAGATGTACTACTAGATCCAGATCTAGATGAATCAAATAGGTCAGGTATCTCTTGTTCATGATAGTCAGTTTCATTGTAGCAATATTTCATGACTTTTCTTTCAGCCAATAACTCTTTAATTTTGTTTCTTGCCTCTTTGTATTACTCAAAGAAAATCTATATTTTCAACTTCTGATTCTCAATATTTTTATCAAGCTTATACCTTTCCATTGTAAGATCTTTTCTCTCAAGTGATTAGACTTTTCCAAATAAGAGATCAAACTCTGATACCAATTGTGGGAATAATGGAAGGGTGTGTAATGAGAGGGGAGGGGTGAATTAGTACACTTAAAAAAATTTATAATTTAAACCTTAGTACTCATTACTTGCATAAATGACCATTGTAAATTTTCTACTTCATGCATGCAATATCATAGCATAAATATAAATGCATTTAAACAAACATTGGAACATTCATGAAATTCATTTAAACCCTTGTTAGAATGTAAAAACTATAGTGGTGATGAAACCCACAAAATCTCAATATCTAAAGAATGGAAGGTGCTTGTTAGGGCTGCAAGTTGTGATCACTTTTGATGATCTTACCCTGTTAGGAGTAACATGTCAGACTTGTTAAGTCTACTCGGTTAAGATATTTTAGCAACATAATGTATGTGTGCACTCGGTTAAGAGAATTAGATAAAGACTATTAAGTCTACCTTGTGAAAGGATTTTTTTGTTTGCTAAAATTGTTAGAAAGTAAAAAAATATATGTCCTAATTGATGCAATCTCAAATTGCTGATTATAGATCCACGAAGTACACAAATTATATATCCCCTTATTGTGATGGATAATACCCATGTTCTGCTCAGTAGCCTTGAATGAAGTTCTTCCTAAACTGAATTCTCCTTTATTTTGCCTTGTGCATGAAAATCTTCATCTGATCCATAGATATCCTTGGTGGCTACAATAATCATGTTCTTGATTGATTATTACATCTATATATACAATATTATGGCCTTATTAGGTTTCACACTTTTCTTGATAAACTCTAAGATCAAAGGTTTACAACTTGACCTTGATCTCCTAGTTTGAATGAATATAACAAGTTAACAAATTACATCCATAATTAACAATTTTCTTTATCCACAAGAAATGGTTATCTAGCTAATAAAAAATCTATTTTAAAGATTAAAGTGCTTTAGCTGATGTGTAGTTGAGATCTGATTTTTTCAGTGAAATATTGTCTCTTAGTGTAGACTAATGCTTGGTGATGTCTCTATATATAGGTGATCAGTGATGTGTCTATAGAATGATGCTCAATGATGTCTCTGTAGACTAGTGCTCGGTTGATATACTGATTGGGGTTCAAAAAATTTTGGTGATCACTACGCTCGGTGAATGCTGTTGTTCAGTGATCATGACCGACCAACCATAACTGTCTGCTTGTATACTAATGGAAAATTTTTATCCTTTATGGATTATCAACAAACCCCAAAGTAACTACTAACCATTCTACTCTAGCACCTTCAAACTGTCACAATGATGCTCTAGCCTAATTGATCAAGTTAGACTAGGGTCTAATGGAATGGATCAAAGATGGGTACCTAGATTGGTTCAGTCACTTGGTGGTCTTCACTGGTATTTAAGAACTTAAAATTAATTAGAAACATTGACCCAAATCACTGTTGCATTGTTGCTACATGCATTTCTTCTCTTCGCTGGCTAAATACATGATAGATATTTAGCCTAGGGAATCAACCTTGAAGCAACATAACAACTACCCAAACTTTGAGCCTTTGGATTATTAAAAAATGTTTCCATAAATTTAGTTTCAATAAGGGGAATTGAATTCCAATGGTGAAAAATATAATGTAGGGCCAAAAGTCCATGACACTGACAAATAGTGAGGGTTTCAGATGTGGTATGATAGATAAATTAATATCTTACACAAACCAAAACCAAATAAATCCAAATCAATTGGAAAAGGAAGCAAACTCATACCCCAATCTTGCAATGTCAATAAATCTACTTATTCAATCTGTACAAGACCGTACAAAATAAACAATTTCTTAGAAATGGTGGTTTTCTCATTCAATTTTTCTTCAAAAGGTATCCTAACTCAATCTATCAATTGGATAGGGTTCATACATCTTGAATATGTCTCCCAAACCAATTCAAATATTTTTTTAATCATTGGGAATAAATTTTCAATAATCGAGCAACTTTTTGAAATGTTGCATTTACCACATTTTGTCAATTTCTAACAATATAGTGTTTAATGCATCCCAATGGGATGAGAATGACCTAAGACACATAAAAATGAAAAAACATGGTCAAACATGACCTTAGAAACCCTTCTGCATCTTAGAAGATATTATTGCATAAAAACACCTAAAGACAGTCCAATGAACTAAGACATCTTTGTTTTATAAATGTAGCAAAAGATCCTTGTCCATTCAAGATGGACCAAATACAAACATGCTAGGATGGTGCCAAGACACATCCATTATTAAAAGTTAACGAAAAATAAGACAAAGTAAGAGAAGGCTTAGGTGTCCTGCACCATGCTACCCATGACAGAAAACTCAAGTCCCTTTGAGTTGGAGGGCAGAAAAGATGAAGTTGGCCTTCTTAATAGCCTCCTTGGTCATCCAAGTGGAATCCTCCAGTGGTTTACCCTTCCATTGCACAAGATATTCATAATATGTCTTCCTCCTTGTTTATTTAGACACTCTTGTATTCAAAAGATAGTCAATCACCAATGGTTCAGATTTTGGAAGATCTTTCAATAACTCATCTTGCTAAGAGCTTGATTCACCTACAAAAAACACATCATCTGCAACACCTTTCAAAGCATATAGGTCGGTAACATAGGAGATAAATTTATATGGGCATGAAAACAAATGTGATAATCATTGGATCCACATTTCTTAATAATCTTGAATGGTAAAATTTTATTCACCATCAGTTAAGTGTATCTTTATTTAGGCATCCTTTCCTTCCTCAAGTGGACCATGACTAAGTCACAAAATTTTAAATGTAACTCCCTTCTCTTTTTATCAACATATTCTTTATATTTGGTGGAGGTATGTTGCAGTCTAGATTGAACTCATTCATGAAAATCCTTCATCACTATCACAAAATCCTCTTTAAGAGCACTAGGATTTTCTATGTTACCAGCATCCCTTAGCTCCAAGACACCTCTTGTGTGCCCACCATAAATAATTTTGAAAGAAGTTTTCCCTGTACTTGTATTGAATGAATCATTGTAGATAATTTTGCTTGAGCAACGATGGAATCCCAACTTGAACTATGGTATTGGGTTAAGCACCTTAACAAGCTTCCAAGTGATCTATTAATCAGTTCAGTCTATCCATAAGATTGAGGGTAATATTCTAATGAAAGAAAAAAATTAGTCCCCAACTTCTTCCATGGGGTCCTCCAAAAGTGACCAAGGAACTTAGGGTGTGATGTAGAGTGCACTGCAAGAAGACCTTAATGGGCCCTAGCTCTTTGATACCTCTTCAAACTCCAAATTGGATGAATCCAATTCAACACAAGCCTTCTTAGGATGTCTCCTAACTTGTCCAAGGGGTCAATAGGACTCCTTTGTTCTCTCTTGGTTCTCCAAATCAAACTATGGAACAAAGCAATTTATCCTTTAGGGACACTTTCCCTAAACCACACAATCAGGTGTAAAACCTCACTAGTGGATTCAAAACTCTATCCTAAGGGATTTAAGACTCTTTACAGACCCTAGAGACAAATAATTCACAATTATTTTCAGTTTTGAAGACACAAGGTTAGTCGAACCCCAAATAGGCTAGGATTCCTTGTAGCCCTAACCAGTGGGTTTTTGGGACTTAACTCTTTGTAAAAGAGGGATCTAAAAGATCTGAATGGGTTTCTAGAAACCCTTTATGGATTTTGTAAACCTCCCAAAGCCCTGACACCTCAATCCACTCTTGCACCCCCAAACCCTCACAAAACACACATACCTAATTAGCTAGTTTAAGCTTGGCTTGTTAGGAAAGTGATAGGAGGTGAGTTCATGGGTGAAATTAAGAGATTTGTATGGAGTCCCCTACCCCAATTTATTCTAAAAACACCTTTGGTTTGATCCCCCAAATTATATATTGCACATGCATGTGGCTGTACTAAAAGACTAGGCTAATTACATAGGGATAATTAGCCTAGGGCTCGATCTTAAAAATAGAAGGACTAAGAGTGAGGGTCTGAGATTTTGGATTCCTAAAGAACATGATCCTAGCTATTATTTTCCATTTGGCTGAGGAGATCCACTAAATAAAACTCTTGCTAGGATCACATCTTTGAAATTGCTCCAGTAGAACCTTTGGTTTCTCAGACAAGAAGAATGAAAAATCAATAAATTTTCACTAACTTAACAAAAACACCTCAAATCAACTGCAAAGGTTAGTATACTCAAGGAAACAGAAAATTCTACAACTTTATCTCTAGAAGGAATCCATACCAAGCTGTACCATGCAAAAATGGCTCAAAACACTCTTCTATTTCCTTGCAAAAACATCAAACTTCATACACTTTGTGTCATTTTATTCATGGAAGGCTTCCTCTCATCTAATAACATCTTTCAACATTTTAGAAGCTTCAGAAGGTGGTTGAGGTCGGTTACAAAGTAGTGATATACCAAGAAACATTTTGGCAATAAGTGACAGAGTTGCTAATTTTTAAAAAATCCAACCTTGTCGACCTCCCAAGGTGTGGGAGAGGTCCAACACATGACTAGGACCTATACTAATGACTTGAAAACATAACTTCTAACTAGCCACAAAAAATCAATAACTAGTAAGGTCTAACCATGGTTTCAAAACCTAGGTTTTAACTCACCTTAGGTCCTTCACCTTACATCAGAGACCCAAAAAAACAAGCACACACAAGGGTGATCTCATGGATGCACCTTATTACAAAAAAAAACTCAAGCAAAATTAGGAGCTTTAGGAGGTGCCCTGCACCATATTCCTCATGAAAAAAGGAACTCAAGTCTCTTGAGTTGTGAATTCTTCAAGTGGATAACCTATTTTTAGAATGTCTTCAGGGTTCATCCAAGTAGCATCTTCAAATGGTTGGTGTTTCCAATTGGCTAAGTACTCATAATAAGTGCCTCTCCTGGTTTTCTTGTACACTCTCTTGTCTAGGATGCTTTCAATCTCATGGGGGTTTCTTGTGGTATGTCCTTGAGTGGTTGGAGTGTAGGAGAGTCTGAAGTACATATAATATTAGTAGCACTATCTTCTCCTTTGTAAGAATAGATGTCTACAACATTGAAAATGGGTGATAAGACAATGTGAGATGGTAGATCAATTCTATAGGCATTATTTCCACACTTCTTTAGAATCTTGAAAGGGCCAAGCTTTTTCATCATAAGCTTTATGTATTTATCTTTAGGTAGTCTCTCCTTCTCGAGGTGGATCATCACTAAGTCTCCCACCTTGAATTGTATATCTCTCCTCTTCTTGTCAGCATGGGCATTATATTTCTTAGTGGTATGCTTCAATTTGGTGTGCACCCACTCATGTATATTATTCATTACCTTAGAAAAGTCTTCAGCTAGTGCAATTCTTTTACCCATTTCTTGATATCCCCAAGTTCCAATACTCCTATATTGTGAGTACCATAGACAATCTGGAATGGAGTTAAACCAGTGCTCTAATTTATTGAATCATTGAATGAGAAATCTAATTTTTCTATAATGGTATCCCAAGTGGCTCCATGTTCATGTGTGAGGCATTTCAAAAGGTTTCCAAGGGATCTATTGATGACTTCTATCTGACCATCATACTATGGATGACAGGCAGATTACAGAGAAACATTTGTTCCTAGTTTCCTCCATAATGTCCTCCAAAAGTGACCTAAGAACTTAGGATCCCTATCTCATATGATGGACAATGGGATCCCATGGAGTCTTACAACTTCTCTGAAGAACAACCCTGCTATGTTAGATGCATCATGAGTTGTTCTAAAAGGGATAAAGTGTGCCATTTTTGAAAATTTGTCAACTACAACATAAATGCTATCAAATCCAGACTTGGTCTTTGGAAGACCTAGGAAAAAATCCATACTTACTAAATCCCATGGTTTGGAAAGGATGGGTAAAGGAGTGTACAATCCAGCATTGGAGGTGTGTCCTTTGGCTTGTTGGAAAACTGAACAACTTTCCACAAAACTCCTAACATCTTTCTATAATTTTGGCCAATGGTAGAATCTCATAACCAGCTCCAAAGTTTTGTCCACCCCAAAGTGACCAGCTAGGATTCCACAATACTTTTCTTTTCTGAATTTCTCCCTCATAGATCCCTTTGGGACACATAAAGAAATCCCTTTAAAAAGAATACCATCTTTTACAATAAACTCTAAGAAATTAGTATGGTATCTGTCTATCATCTCCATGCAAATCTGGTAATCTTCTTTAAAATATTCATCTTTAACATACATATAGTTCATGGAATGGACCCCAAAACTATTTAACTAGATGGATTGTGGGGTCAAATGTCTCCTACTAAGAGCATCAACAACATTTTTCACAACCCCTTTCTTATGCTTGATGGAAAATGTATAAGACTGCAAGAACTCCATCCACTTTACATGTCTGTGATTAAGTTTCTCCTGCTTGTTTAGAAAGATAAGTGCATGATTATTAGTAAAAACAACAAACTCCTTGGGCAATAAATAATTCCTCCATTTCCTAAGTGACTAAACCATTGCATACATTTCAAGATCATAAGTGGAGTATTTTTTCTTAGCTTCATTGAGCTTCGCACTGAAAAAAGAAACTGGTCTTCCTTCTTGGCTCAAGACACCTCCAATGGATTTTTTTCTTGCATCACATTCAACTGTGAATACCTTCTAAAAGTCTGGTAGGACTAAGATAGGCTGCTCTGCAATCTTATTCTTTAGCAACTAAAAGAACTCATTAGCTTCATTAGTCCATGAAAATATGTATTTTCTTCCACCTTTAATGGTATTAATAATGGGAACACATATGGCACTAAAGTTTCTAATTAATTTCCTATAAAATCTAGATAAGCCATGAAAACTCTTTACCTTTGATGGAGTAGTAGGAGGTGGCCAATTGAGGATGGCTTCAACGTTGGTAAGATCCATCTTGAGACTATTTTTGGAGATCACAAAGCCCAAGAACACAAGTTCTTCTTGAAGAAATACACATTTTTCTATATTGATTATCAACTTATCCTCATGAATTTTCCTCATGACCATGTCCAAATTCTTGAGATGTTCTTCCCTTCTCCTACTAAAGATCAAAATATCATCAAGGTATACAACAAAAAATTTGTTAAGAAAAGGTTTCAATACTTCATTTATCAGTCTCATAAAGGTGCTTGGAGAATTGGAAAGGCCAAAACACATCACAAGCCACTCATAAAGGCCTTCTGTAGTCTTAAATGTTGTCTTCCATTCATCTCCCTCTCTGATTCTTATCTGATGGTAGCCACTTTTGAGATCTATCTTGGAATAACAACTTGCACCCCACAAACAGTCCATCAAATCTTCTATTCTAGGCATAGGAAACCTATATCTGATGGTATCCTATTGATAGCCCTAGAATCTATACATAAACTCCATGTTCCTTCTTTCTTGGGTGCTAGGACTATTGGGACAGCACAAGGACTTACACTCTTCCTAATGAGACCTTTTGACAACAATTCTCCAATCTATTTTTCTATCTCTTGATTCTATTCAGGGTTCATCTTATATGCTTCCTTATTGGGAAGAGTGGACCCTGGTGTGAAGTCTATATAGTGAATTACTTCCCTCTTAGGTGGAAAATACTCTTGTGTGCTCTCATCAATGATACCTTTATGCTGGTCTAACAGTGCCTTCACTTCTTTGGGACCTACATCCCTAGTGGGAATTTGGACTTTGGATTCCTTCAAAGTTGTCTTTTTAGGCCTCACTACTAGGGAATAAAAAGGGGTATCATTCTCCTTTATTACTTTCATGAATTCCTTTTCTCCTATGTGTAAGACAGTGCTAGTAGCATTTTTTTTTCTCATAGTCAGGGAGTCGGTTCATTACATATTCAACACCACCCATAGTTATAGTATAAATATTGGTTTTTCCATCATGCCTAGCATCTACATCATACTGCCAAGGCCTCCCTAATAATACATGACATGCATCCATCTCTATAATATCACATAGGACCCTAGTTGTATACTCCCCTATCTTGAAATCTACCAAAACTTGCTCATTGATAATGGTTTTCTTTTCTTTTGTCAACCAAGAAGCCTTATAAAGAAAGGGATGAGGAATAACATGCAGCTTAAGCTTAGTGACTAACTCCCTAGATGCAATATTATATATAGAGCCAGAATCAACTATGAATTTTCATACCTTATTGTTCACCTTGTATCTTGTTCTGAATAATTACTTCCTCTGAGGTGGTTCTGCAGTAGTAGGTACTCTTAGGAGTGTCCTTTTCATCATTAAACATTCTCCTTTCTCTAGATTTGCAAGTCTTGAAGTTGCAAAGTGATAGGAGGATACACTTTGGTTATCATCTTCTTGAGTGAGTTTAACCCTTCTATCTCCTCCTTTTCTACTGGTACCACTCTTCTCAGGACATCTGAAAGATTGGTGTCCAACTTGATTACAAGTGAAACACTTCCCTGTGAAGACATTACATCCTCTTCCACCAAATCTTCCCCTACTGTTTGATCTCCTTCCTCTAAAATTGTTTCTGTTATTGTGCTCTCCTTCTGACTCATGGCTACTAAACTCCCCTTGAATTATTTGAAATGGTCCTCTACCATTGAATCTACCTCTACCCTTGAAGTTATTTCATCTTCCCCTATTGTTTTTATCTCCCCTTCTCTTCTACTTTTATACAATCTTTAGTTCCATTTGGAAGCATTTGTGTACTGATTCAGGGTTGAGAAAACTCATTTCATCTTGGATACTAGATTTCAGTCCATTGATGTACCTTGCAAGCTTGTGCTTCTCACTTTCAGGAACTCTGGCCTTCAAGGTCATTTTGTGGAATTCCTCAATGTACCCACTCACATCAAGGTCCTTTTGCCTAAGATTTTGTAGCTTCTTATGGAGGGTGATTTGATAGTCTTTGGGTACAAACTACTTCTTGACTTCAACCAACATCTTCTTCCATTTTGAAATAGGATTTGTCCCTTCCTCCACTCTTTCATTTTCTAGAAAGTTCCACCAACTCAAGGTAGCGCCTCTCATTCTGGATTTTGCAACCTTAACCTTTTGATTCTCAGAGATGTTGTCATACTAAAAGTAGTTATCCAACGTTTCCACCCAACCCAAGCATTCTTCAGGATCCATTTCAAAAAAATTATGGGTATATCTGACTTATGATCTCTCCTTCCAACTCTTTAAAGAGCTTCAAGAAGTTTTAGCTAGTCTACAGGCATGTTCTTTGTCTCATCTTTCTCCTTCTCTTCCTCTTCTTCTTCCTCTTCTTCTTCTCCCTCCTCCTTCTCCATTTGGAGGTATTTCAACTTATTTATCTCCCCTTCCATCCTCTTGTTCTTGGCTACTTGTTACTTGACAATTTTTTCCAATTCCACATTAGTGATACTAGTGGGGACTTCCTCTTCTAGAGAAACTTCTATTCTCTCATCCATTCTCCACTCCTTCTAAGATCTTGGCAGGCTCTGATACCACCTAATGCAGAGTGGACTGCAAGAAGACCTTAATGGGCCCTATCTCTTTGATACCTCTTCAAACTAAAAATTAGATCAATCCAATTCCACACAAGCCTTCTTAGAATGTATCCTAACTTGTCCAAGGGGTCAATAGGCTTCCCTTGTTCTCTCTTGGTTCGCCAAATCAAACTATGGAACAAAGCAATTTCTCCTTGAGGGACACTTTCCCTAAATCACACAATAAGGTGTTAAAATTTTCCGGTGGATTCAAAAATCTATCCTATGGTATTGAAGACTCTTCATAGACCCTAGAGACCAAGAATCCACCATTAGTTTCAATCTTGGAGACCCAAGGTTAGTCAAACCCCAAATAGCCTAGGATTCCTTATAGCCCTAACCAGTGGGTTTTTGGGACCTAAATCTTTGTGATAGATGGATCTAAAACATCTGATTGGGTTTCAAGATACCCTTTATGGATTTTTTAAACCTCCCAAAGCACTAACACCTCAATCCACTCCTGCACCCCTAAACCCTCACAAAACACACATAGCTAATTAGCTAGTTTAGGCTTGGTTTGTTAGGCAAGTGATAGGAGGTGGGTTCATGGGTGAAATGAAGAGATTTGGATGGATTCCCCTACCCCAATTTATTATATAAACACATTTGGTTCAATCCCCCAACTTATATATTGCACATGCATGTGACTGTACTAAAAGACTAGGCTAATTACATAGGGATAATTAGCCTAGGCCTTGATCTTAAAAATAAAAGGACTGAGAGTGAGGGTATCATCTTTTGGATTCCTAAAGAACATGATCCTAGCTAGTATTTTCCAAGTGTTTGAGGAGATCCAGTAGATTAAACTCTTGCTAGGATCACATCTTTGAAACTGGTCCAGTAGAACCTTGGTTTCTCAGATAGCAAGAATGAAAAATCAATAACTTTTCAATAACTCAACAAAAACACCTCAAATCAACTTTCAAGGTTAGTAGACTCAAGGAATCAAAAAAAATTTCAACTTTATATTCTAAATGAATCTGTACCAGGTCATACCATGTAGAAATGGCTCAAAACACTCTTCTATTTCCTTGCAAAAACATCAAACTTTGTACACTATGTGTCCTTTTCTTCATGGAAGGAATCCTCTCATCTAATAAAATCATTCAAGCATTCTATAAGCTTTAGAAGGTGGGTGAGGTTGGTTACAAATAAGTTTTCATATACCGAGCAACATTTTGCAAAAGTTGCTCATGCAACATTTTGCAAAAAGACAACTTTTTGGAAATAAGTGACGTAGTTTCTAATTTGGGAAAAAGCCAACCTTAGTGACCTCCCAAGGTGTGGGAGAGGTCCAACACATGACTAGGAACTAAACTAAGGACTTCAAAATATAACTTTTAACTAGCCACACAAAATCAACAACTAGCAAGGTCTAACCATGGTTTCAGGAACCTAGGTTTATAACTCACCTTAGGTCCTTCACCTTACATCAGAGACCCAAAAAAAGAAGCACACACAAGGGTGATCTCATGGATACACCTTATTACAAACATAAAAGAAAGAAAAATTAGGAGCTTCAGGAGGTGCCCTACACTAGGGTGTCTATCTAAGATTATAGACATGGGGAGACCATGTAATCTGACTATTTATTTGAAAAACAACCCTGCAATATGAGAGGAATCATGTGTATTCCTACATGGGATGAAGTGATCCATTTTTAAAACTCTATCCACTATAAAAAAAACATTGTCATGACCAACCTTTGTCTTGGGGAGTCCAAGGAAAAAGTCCATGCTAATGGAATCCTAAGGCTTTGATGGGATAGGAAGTGGAGTATAGAGCCCCACATTTAAAGTATGGTCTTTCGATCTGTGATAAACCAAACATGTTTCCAAAAAAATTCTAACACGAATCTACAACCATGGCCAAAAAAATAATCTCCTAATCAACTCCAATGTCTTGTCAACCTTAAAATTCCCTGTAATACTACCACAATGTTTCTCCTTGACAATATTTTCCCTCATATCACTCTTAGGGACACAAAGTAACCCCCCTTTAAACAATAAACCATCTTGAATCATTATTTCAAAAAATTTAGTGTGATACCTTTCAGACAAGTCCATACAAACCTTGTAAACTTCCTTGAAGTCATCATCATCTACATACAAATCCTTCATAGTTGAGATCCCTACATTTTCCAACTATATATTCTGGACTGTTAGAGTCCTCCTACTTAAGACATCAACAACATTATTAGTAATACCCTTTTTATGCTTAATAGTGAAAGTGTAGGATTGTGGAAATTCCATCCACTTAACATGTCTATGGCATAGTTTTTCTTGTCTATTAAAGAAGTTTAATGCTTGATTATCAGTGAAAATAATGAATTCTTGAGACAATAGGTATTAGCACAATTTTATTAAGGATTGCACCATCGAATACATTTGAACATCATATGTGGAGTACTTTTTTTTGCCTTCATTCAGTTTTTCATTGAAGAAAGCAAGTGGTTTTCTATCTAGCTAAGGACACCCCCTATAGCCTTGTTACTTGGATCACATTCTACCACAAATAATTTGTGAAAATTAGGTAACACTAGGAGTGGTTGTTCTGCTATCTTTTTCTTTAGGATTTCAAATGAATCATTGGCTTATCCAGACCACAAAAAAGACACATTTCCTACCACCTTTGATTGTTTTGATGATATGAGAACAAATACCACTAAAATTTATTATAAATTTCCTATAAAATTTGTATAATCCATGGAAATTTTTTACCTCTGATGCTGAAATAGGTGGTGGCCAATTTAGGATAGCTTCTACTTTTGTGGGATCCATTTTCAAACTACCCTTGGATATCAAAAATCCCAAAAACACTAGCTCTTCCTTCAAGAAGGAACACTTTCCAATGTTTATCTTCAGACTTTCCTCATGAAGTCTTTTGAGAACCAAGTCAAGGTGATGGAGATGCTCTTCCCCGCTATTGCTGAGAATCAGAATGTCATATAAGTAGACTACAAAAAATTTGTGAAGAAAAATATTCAATATAGGTCATTCATCAAGTGCATAAAGGTTCTTGGGGAATTGGATAAGCCAAAAGGAATGACTACACACTCAAATAAGCCCTCATTAGTCTTAAATGCAGACTTCCATTGATCTCCCTCTCTAATCCTTATATGGTGATACTAATCCTTATATGGTGATAACCACTTTTTAAATCAATTTTGGAATAGTATCTTACCCCTTCTAAACAACCCATAAGGTCCTCCATTATTGGCATTAGGAACCTATACCTAATAGTGATCATGTTAATAGACTTGGATTCAGTATATAATCTCCAAGTGCCTTCCTTTTTGGGTGCAAGTACCACAGGTATAGAACAAGGACTTATACTCTTTCTAATGAATCCCTTCTTCAATAGACTTTGTATTTGTCTAGCCACTTCTACATTTTTTTCTAGTGTAAGTTTGTAAGAAGCCTTATTAGGTAATGTAGCCCCTGGTATCAAGTCAATACAATGACTAATTTATCTTTTAGGTTGCAAAGATTCATTTCTACTATCTGATATAATGCCCTTGTACCTATCCAACAAATATGGTACTTCCTTGGGTCCAACACTCCTTAGGGTCTCCTAATATATTTTCTCTCTTCTTTTGATACTCTCCTTAGGCTTGATTATAACAGAAAAACATAGTACTTTATCTTCCTTAAGGCCTTTTAGGAATTCTTTCTCTACTACCATCGTGACACTACTAGTCAAGGCCTTGTCTTTAGAGTCTTCTAATAAAGGAGTCATTGTGTAAGTTTCTCCACCCTTGGTTAAAGTAAAAAATTTTGATTTCCCATCATGTTCAAAAATTTGTGTGATATTGCCAAGGTCTCCCTAAAAAGGAGATGGAAAGCATCCATGGCCACTATGTCACACATCAATTTATCCTTATAATCTCCTATTTGAAAATCAATCCAGCATTGTTCATGGATTAAAGTTTGTTGTTATTTACTTAACCAAGTAACCTTATAGGGTGCAGGGTGTGGTATCCTTTTCAAAAAAAGATTATTTACCATTTCAAGTGAAGACAAATTCTCAGTGGAACCAAAATATACAATTACTTTGCATACCTTGCCCTTGACTTTGCATGTAGTCTTGAAGATGGACATTATTTGAGGAGTCTCCTTGCTGATTGGTAACAATAGTGATCTATTGAACATTAGACATTCTCCACTCTCTGAATCAACATGTTGGAAGAAGTGGTAGTATGGTAGGAGGTGGTTCTTTGAAAATCATCTTCATGAGTTAATGGTACTCTGCTATCTCCATGAGTGTTTGATCCTTCCTTCTCTGGACACCAAAATGATTGATGACCCACTTGGTTGCACGAAAAAAATCTTCTAGTGAAGACATTGGATCTCCTTCCTCCAAATTTATCCCTACTACTGGATCTTCTACCACTAAATTTACCTCTTCTTCTTGATTCAGTCTCTAAAATATGATTTCTATTCTCTCCATGGTTTCTAGGAAATGATCCTCTATCATTGAATCTACCCCTTCCTCTGAAAGCATTGCCTCTTCCTCTTTTATTTTGTTCCCCCTTTCACCTTTTCTTCTCTTAAATTTTTAGGGCACTTTGAAAACATTTTTGTACATAATTCATTGTTACTAATGTTATTTCATCTTGTATACTATACTTAAGACCATTTATCTACCTTGCAATTTTTTGCTTCTCACTTTCATACATCTTTGCTTTAACAGTTAGATTATGAAATTCTTGAGTGTAGGTACTTACATCTAGGTCCTTTTGTTTTAGATTTTTCAATTTTTTGTGGACCATTACCTCATAGTCTTCAGGGAAAATTTGCTTCTTGATTTTAGTCACCATCCTCTTCCATGTGATGATGGGGTTATTGTCTTCTTCAATCCTCTCATTTTGGAGGAAGTTCCACACACTCAAAGTTGGTTCTTTCAATTTGGTTTTTTCTATCTTTACCCTCTGATTTATAGGTATGTCCTCACATTCAAAATGACTCTCAAGAGCCTCTAAGAAATACATGCATTCATTAGGGTCTAACTTACAATGGAACATAGGTAGTTCTCCATTATCCTTCTTTCCCATTATTTCTAGGGCTGCAAGTACGGCCGTTTGATCTTATGAAACATATCATTTTTCTGGATGTCTCTCATCCTCCTCTTCTTCTCCTTCTAATTCTTCATTCTCTCCTCTACATAATTTTCCATTCAATTTTTCTATTTCCCTTGTCATGGTTCTATTATCTTCTCTAACTCCTCTACTTTCAGCCATCTTCTCCTTGATAATATTTTATAACTCCAAATTTGTGATCCTCAAAGGGACCTCCCTATCTCCTTCCTCTCCTTTAGACATGTTTTCTTCTTCTCTTGCTTTCCCAAACAAATTCTTAGTGGCTCTGATACCACTTGATGCAGAGTGCACACAACAAGAAGTGTAGTTAGCCTACCCTTCTTCACTAGTTAGATGATGTCCTCTAACTTACTAAAATCCTTCCAAAGCATGTCTAAACTCTTACTAATATCCTCTAATCTCTGAATCTCTTCAATCTCAAGATGATTCCTTTCCTTACTGTCAACTTCCAAAACTACAAGTTATAATTTTTCTCCTAGGAACACCAATTCTCCATCAAACCCCAACAATGGACTACTAGTTCACTCCAACCGATGACTTGTACTAAGAACTATGATCTTTCCACATACTCCTAAGGATGGAGTTTCAACAATCCCTAAGATCCTACAAGCCCTCAAGCATGAAGATCTTAGAATTTAATTCTAATACAACTAGGTCTACAATATTGTTGTTTTATTCACTGTGGGTAATGGAAATGGGACCAAGGCTATTAAGTATGGGGATTAAATTATTCTAACATCACACTTATAAACCCCAAAGTACCTAGCTACTAACCATTCTACTCCAGGACCTTCAAACTGTCATAATGACACTCTAGCCTAATTGATCAAGTTACACTAGGGTATGATGGAATGGATCAAATATGGGCACCTAGACTAGATTCAATCACTTGGTGGTCTTAAATGGTCTTCAATTACTTCTAATCAATCATAAACGTGGACCTAAATCACCCTTGCATTGTTGTTGTATGCATTTCTCCTCTTCATTAGCTAAATACATGGTAGATATTTAGCCTAGGGCATCAACCTTAAAGAAAAAAAACAAATCCCCAACCTCTGAGCCATTGAATTATTAAAATAAATTTCCTTAACTTTCTTTTCACCAAGGGGCATTGAATTCCAATGGTGAAAATGCAAGTTAGGGCCAAATCTCCATGACAGTGCCAAATAGTGAGGGTTTCAGACCTGGTCTGATAAATAAATTGATATCTTGTACAAAACAACACAAAATAAATCCAAATCAATTGGAAAAGGAAGCATACTAATACCCCAATCCTGCAATGTCAACCGATCTACTTATTCAATCCGTACAAAACCGTATGGAACAAAAAATTGCTCAAAAATGGTGGTTTTCTCATTTAATTTTTCTTCAAAAGGTATCCTAACTCAATATGTCAATTGGAAAGGGTTGAAAAATCTTACAACCAATCCAACCAATGGAAATCTAGTTGTGACCATTAGGAACATATTTGCAAATGTTGAGCAACTTTTTGAAATGTTGCTTGGACAACATTTTGTAACATTGACAAAGTTTGCCAACTTCTGACAATAAAGTGTTTAATGCATCGCAATGGGTTGGGAATGAATCAAGAAACCTAAAAAAGAAAAAAGAAAAAAGTTCAAACCTGACTTTAGAAACACTTCTGCAACTTAGAAGACATTATTAGATAAAAACACCTAAAGCCAGTCCAATGAGCTAAGACATCTTCGGTTTATAAATATACCAAAATACCCTTGTCCCCAAAAGATAAACCAAAAAAAATGATAGGATGGTTCCAAGAAACATCGATTATTATAAGTGAAAGAAAAATAAGACAAAGTAAAAGGAGGCTTAGATGCCTTGCACCAGAAGTATACTTATAATAGTGAACTGACTGATAGAAACCTGCTTTGCCTATATAGTTATAATGAAGTGTGATACAAATACAATTACTTCTCTACATGCAGAAAAACTTGCATCCACATGATCACAACATTTAATACATCAATCTTCTATATTTTACACATCAAAACACTTCTTTCCTTTATACAAGTTATAATATAATTAATTTGGTTGGCCTGTTAAGAATTTCCTAATACATAAAAAATTAAATAGAACCTTGCTAAGATACACATGGTAACTTAGACAAGTAATTATCAAATATAAATTATCAGTTACTCGCCAAGATCTATAATCCACACTCGCCAATCATTAAGCACATTACACCTCTGTAATCAACACCAAATAGGTCTTCGCTAGTCCACACGCTTAAGTTGATGTCATCATGAATCAAGCAACCCAAGAACAAAAATCAATTTTCTCCCATGCATCTTCTATTATGACCTAAGCTTGCATGTCATAGCTCATGCTTGCATCCAAGTTGTCACAAAAATTCAAAGACCATCTCTGTCATAATCCTTTGTCACTGTATTGAAACTAGTTTTTACCAAAATAACAATAAATCATGAAAATACCAACATAAGATCTTGCAACCTTATACATATGGTATACACTCATTCCTCTTCACACATTTGTGCTCACATATGTTGATATGCCATACAATTTCTATACACACATGTCACTCTAACGTATACCTATGATAACCAGTCTTTCTGAGACTAAAGTACTATATCCTACTGAAACATATGTTGACATCAATACAAAACATGAATGTCAATACCTCAATAGAAAAAATTCAAAAAATATCCCCCTTTGGCATGGAAACATATGTAAAAATCCATCAACCCAAAATCAACTTTCTTAATACAATATTCTTGATGTCCTCTTCACAACTCCCCCTAAAATAGTAGGGATTTCTCACTTGTATCTCTCCTCCTTTGAAATCAATGAAAAAGGGTTCCATAGCTCTTATCCTTCTCTAGCCATCCCACCTCTGCAAGGTGTATATTATTCAAACCTTCATGCCTGCAACAACCACATGCTTGATCACCCAAATATGTTTTGTTGTGTTCCTGCGATCACTCCCCCTAAGGAGTGGATCCAAGCATCAAGTCCAGAGAATAATATAGCTCTAATAACTTCTAGACTGATGCAGTCCTACATCATTTAGTTACAAAAAGGAGGGGTTCTCACCCCAAGAATACCTCTGAGATACTATTAGGGATTTTTCTTGTATGAATCACAATGCTTGAAATGTCTATGTGAATCTTGTACCTTCTACTCCTGATTCAGAGACAAGAAAAGCCTAATTGCTAAGGATTGGATAAGGTCCTTCTTCATTTTTGAGTTCCACAACTACTCAGGCAGGTTTTACCTTGAAAGATTGTTGTTATCACAGTATTTGTTATTGTGGACACTGATTAGTCATATATATCTTTACTGAACCAACTTATGTATAATCTTGCTGATGATCAAGCATAACCATAAACAAGATATTACCATGCAAATCATAGTTATTAGAATAAAAATAACCAGTGAGACAAGGATTCTCATCCTTCTTCCTTTTCTTTGTAGGAGGGTTAACCTAGTTGATTCACTCTTCAAGGAATCAGTAATATGGACAGTGTCCTGCTGATAGAGGTCCTTTATAAGTTCAGCTTATATGTTCTTGGTAAAAGAGTATTTAAATTGATTTGGTATTGAAAACTTAGAACATTTTAGACACAGATAGATATTCAAATAAGTTCCTGAACCAGTGCCTATCCTTTGGGCTGTAGAGTCAATAATAAGCAAAGAAATTACACAAGCGAGATACACTGAACTGCCTTACAGCTCAAACAATTAGGATAGAATGCCTTAGAAACTATCTTATTACCTCCAAACCACTGTATCTAATCCTTAACTAAATAGTATGCTTCCTGAAACCATTCACAATATTTAATTCCCTCCTTGAGAGAAACTTGTAAACAATTAGATGGTTACTTTAT
>MU225640.1:104918-116509 GCA_018584345.1 Thuja plicata
TTTCTACCAAAGCCAAATCTGAAAGTTAGGTAGTTATTTTTTAGTTAGTTTATTATTTTTTCAAAATAATTTGTAATAAGAGTTGTGTCTTTTCACCCTAAAGAGGTGTGAAAGCCACTCAAACACATGTATACACATAATGTAAAATGTAAAGAGAAGACAATACAATAATACAATTTCACATATTTGGATAGTTTTGGATCAACAACTATAACATGGACCTAGATGTACTATTTCTTTAAAATTAATAAAGATAAGTCTTTTTCATCATATATGCAATTATTTTATTAATCATTTTACAATTAGTCCCTCAGATAAACCAATAGAACTTCTTCAAAGTGATAGTTTGATGTGCATGCTTCTTGATTTGATTTAATATAGTTTATATTTTCAATTGGTTTTCTCATTTTGTATGGTTAAATTCTATTGATTGAGGCCTCAGTCAATTGGGCTGTCATTTGAGAAGTATTACCCTTTTGAAATATCTTTGAATTTGTTTTAGGTTGAATGTACATTCCATGACACCTTTGAAGTGATAAGTTTTCTTGTAAAACTATCTCTAAGGTTGAACATAAGATTGGAATGATAGTGACTCTATTGGCCATAGTTGATTAAGGCACTGGTCTTTATTGCTTATTTGGATTATAGTTATTTAGTTCATTGTTTATATTTTTTTGTTATCTTATCTATCTATTCATTTCAAATTATATACACATTTAACAAATATTCTTTCAATTGCTTAAAGTATTTCAATTTACAGTTCATGATATATTGGTTTCAGTTAGATTTCTTTCAAGTGCCTTGCCATACTTGAGAGAGAAGGTTGAAGTGTTACTTATCTGCTATAAAAACCCTTGTAACTTGAAGGATAAGTCAAGGTATAGGCCTACCATCCTTGGTTTTGCAGAGCCAAAATTGCAGAAGTTACAACCTTGCCTTGGTTGTGACTTGTTAGTTGGCCAAATCACTTGGGTTTCCAAGAATTGGATTGGAAATTCCATAGGAAATCCAATTTAGTATTTTTGGGCACCAACACCTAGCATTTCTGAATCTCAATAATTTTTTCTCTCTTGATTTTCAGTATTCTTCTCATTCTCTGAGATCTCAATCTTCTTTGATCTGAATTTTGTTCAAAGTGTAGATTGTAAAACTAACATCTTCTCTTTGTCCTATCCTTAGTTAATTCAATCTTAACCTCCTCTAGTTCAGTATATTTTTCCTCAGCACTATCCTTTACTACTTCTTTGACCTTATCAATTATCTTTATCTACTCCTCAATCTAGTCGGACAATTTCTTAGCAACATCAAAAGCCACAAGAGTGGTTCGCTCTTTGTTCTTAACAATTCATTAATTGATGCTCATAAATGAATAAGTAACCATAATTAAATCTCATAGTTTAATTCTAATACATTTCCCAATACATTTCAATTATTTGTTTCATTCCCAATCAACCATGAAGTTCTAGACAATCAGACCGTATTACCTTTCAAACCTTGAGACAAGGTATGTAGCTTCCACACATATCCATGTACTTGTATCTAACCTCACATTATCTAAATTAGGGGATGAATAATATACTATTATACTTCTCCAAACCTCCCACTAAGTCCATGCTTGTCCATTTAGGCTAATTTGGTAATGCTAACATCAGGAAAAGATCCAGTAGCATCTATTGACTCTCCCTGATCCTTAGAATCACTCTTATTCTTTTCTTTCCATACTTTATTACTATCCTCATTTCCTTCCTTTGTAAACTTTTTATTCAACTCATCTATATACTAAGCCATAATCTTACCAACATTTTTAGTGTTCCTCTTTATCACTTTAGGTGGTTTCTTGTTGCTCACTAGTCCATTATATCCATAAAAATTTTCAATGTTTCCTTGATTATCACATTTAAAACATGTAAGTGGCAGTCTATTCTAATTAACCTCCAATCTTAAATTTCTTGCAATATGCCCAAAGTTGTTGCGCTTATAACATGTGATCTTAGCTACTCTTTCCTCACTGATGTAATCTTGCTTCTTCAATGATTGGTCAGGTTTTTTATATTCTACCTTCTTGTGCCCATATTAATAGAAATTGAAACAATAATAATTCAAGGACTTATAAGGAGTATTACCTCTACAATCCCTCTTCATTTGACCAATTTTGTTGCATCCAAAGCATCTTCCTCTAAAAGGTATAGTATCCATATTAGGCTCCTCTTGCTGATTAGGTTCCTCATCTATTTTTCCTTCATATTTTCTTATTTTATATTTAGAACATTCAACTTCATCAAAACCAACTCCAGTCTTATCACCTCTAGGATTTTGTTTTTGAGGTTGTTCATCAATATTGTTGCTTCTTGAATGAAGTTTCTCTATGTGATTTTTTCCCTCAACAAGTTCTCCCTGAATTATGATATTGTACTTCTCCAATTCTTGATACCTAGTTTAGAAATCATTTATTTCTAGTTACATTTTTCCCATCTGAGCATTTGTCATCTTTAAGGTCTCTTCAAGTTTTCTCTTCTCATCTTTTTCTTTCTGAATTTCCTTAGCCAATTGCAAAGAAGTGACTTCACATTCATGCTTCAGTGCTTCCTTTTCTTGTTCAAAAATGTTAATCATATCAGATGAATCATTCTCAGGTTCCTTTATCTTCTCCACAAGTTCCTTCTTTTTGTTCCTTGAAAGTTCAAGCTTCTGCTTAAGCCTCTTGATGCAATCTTTATCTCTTTTCAATTTGAATTTTTATTCCAAATTATCAACATTAGTCTTATCCACATCTTCAAGTGCTACTTCAAAATTATCTTCCAAATTACTTGAATCCATTAGGGTCTCCCTTAAGCTATTAGGATTTCTCTCCACGGCCCTCAAGCTCCGATACCAATTGTTAGGAATAATACAACTAAGAGGGGAGGTTTGAATTGTCTCAAGATGGATCTCTCCAAGAACAGTCTCAAGATGGATCTTTCCAAAGTTGAAGTCATCATCAATTGGCCACCTCCTACTACTCCTTCATATGTAAAAATTTTCCATGGTTTATGTAGCTTTTATAGGAAATTCATCAAAAAATTTAGTGGCATCTGTGCTCCCATTATGTACACAATTAAAGGTGGAAGAAACTGCATATTTACATGAACTAATGAAGCTAATGATTCCTTTGAGTTGTTAAAGAAAAATATTGCAGAGCAACCTATCTTAGTCCTACCAGATTTTCACAAGGTGTTTATAGTGGAATGTGATTCAAGCAATAAATCCATTGTGGGAGTCTTGAGCCAAGAAGGGAGGCCAGTTGCCTTTTTCAGTAAGAAACTCAATGAAGCTAAGCAAAAATACTCAACCTATGATCTTGAAATGTATGCAATGGTTCAATCACTTAGGAAATGGAGGAATTATTTGTTACCCAAGGAATTTTTTGTCTTTATTGATAATCATGCACTTATATTTCTGAATAGAGAGGAGAAACTTAATCACACACATGTGAAATGGATGGAATTCTTGCAGTCCTATACATTTTCTAGCAAGCATAAGAAAGGGATTGTAAACAAAGTAGCTGATGCTCTTAGTAGAAGACCCATAATAATCCAAACCATTCAATTAGAGAGTGTTGGAGTTCAATCCATGAAGGATATGTATGATATGGATGAGGATTTAAAAGAGGCTTACCAAATTTGCACTGAGATGAAAAACATAAACCACACTGATTTCTCAAATTTATTGTGCACGATGGTATTATTTTCAAAGGTAGATTATTGTGTGTCCCAAAAGGATCCATGAGGGAAACAATTATCAAATAAAAGCATTATGGAAGCCTAGCTGGTCACTTTGGAGTGGATAAAACTTTGGAACTTGTTAGAAGGTTCTACCACTGGCTCAAGTTGCAGATAGATGTCAAGAGCTTTGTGGAAAGTTGTTCAGTTTGTCAACAAGCCAAAGGGAACACCTCCAATGTAGGGTTGTATAATCCATTGCCCATTCCTTCAAAAACTTGGGATTCAGTAAGTATGGACTTTGTCCTAGGTCTTCCATAGACCAAATCTGGATTTGACAGTATTTCTCTTGTAGTAGACAAATTTTCTAAAATGGCACACTTCATTCATTGTAGAAAAACTCATGATGCATCTCACATAATAGGGTTATTCTTTAGACAATTTGTAAGAATTCATGGAATGCCACTGTCAATCATATCAGATAGGGATCCTAATTTTTTAGGACATTTTTTGAGAACACTCTGGAGAAAACTAGGGACAAATGCTTCACTATCATCTGCATATCACCCATAGTCTGATGGTTAGACAAAGGATATAAATAGGTCCCTTGGAAACCTTTTGAGATGCCTTACCCAAGAACATGGAGCCACTTGGGATGCTATCATAGCCCAAGAAGAGTTCTCATTCAATGATTCAGTCAATAGGAGTACTTATTTGACTCCATTTTAGATTGTATATGGCACTCACCCTAGAGGGGTATTGGAACTTAGAGACATCAAAGACATGGATAAAAGAAGTGACCTAACAGAAGATTTTTCTGAAGTAATGAAGAAAATCCATGAACAAGTGCAGAACAAACCGTAACATACCACTGAGAAGTATAAGGAACAAGATGACAAAAAGAGGAGAGAATTAGAGTTTAAAGTGGGTGATTTGGTGATGATTCACCTCAAGAAAGAGAGACTACCCAAGGATAAATATATAAATCTTATGATGAAAAATCTTGGCTCTTTCAAGATTTTGAAGAAAGGTGGAAATAATTCCTAAAATATTGATCTACCTTCTCACATTGGTTTATCTCCTATTTTTAATGTTGTAGATATCTGTGCTTATAAAGGTGTTGTTAGTACTGATGATCTTGTAGGTACTTCAGAGCCTCCTACACTCCAACTACTCAAGGACATGCCCCAAGCAACTCCTTTTGAGATTAAATTAATTCTAGATAAGAGAGTGAACAAGAAGACTAGGAGGGCCACTTACTATGAGTACTTATTCAAATGGAAAAATAAACCCATTGAAGATGCTACTTGGTTGACCCCTGAAGACATTCTGAATATAGGCCATACACGTGAATGTCTCCCAACTCAAGAGACTTGAGTTACTTTTTTAATGGGGAGGATGGTGTAGGGAACCTATTGTAGTTTCTATTTTAATTTTATTTTGGTTTTAATAAGGTGTGAATCCTTTGGATCACCCTAGCGTGTGCATGTGTGGGTCTATTTTGTAAGGTGAAGGACCCTAAGGTAGGTTATAAAAATTAAGGGTGCCTGAAACCATGTTAGACCAAGTTTAGTCTCTTTTGGTCATTTTAGTCCTTAGGTGTAATTTTATGTTTTTAAGCCTTAGTATAGTTTATTTTCATGTTTTAGATCACTCCCACACCCCTGGAGGTTGGTAGTGTTGGCATCTTGCTCAAAATAGCAACTTTGAAAAATGTTGCTAAAAAATTGTCTTTGTGCAAAATGTTGCATGAGCAATTTTTGCAAAATGTTGCTCGAGGAATGAAAAATAAATAGAAATGGCCACACCAACTTATTAAAGAATCTATATTTCCAAGATGATGGTATTTGATGTCCTTATTCCTTCTAGGAAGGTTAGAAGTCACTGTGTACGGATATTGATGTTTGAAGAAGGAAATACAAGACTTTTCTAAGTTATTTGGTGTGTGTACTATCTGGTATGAATTAATTTGGTGAAGATAGTTGTAGAAATTTGTGATGTTTTGACTTTCTTTAATATTATAGTTGGTTTCATTCATTTTTGTGAAGTTTCATAGGAGTTAGAACTTTTTTGTTTGGTCACTGTCTGAGAATCCTTTTTTTACTGGCTCTGCTCCAAAGATGTGATCCTAACTTGGGATTTATCCATATGATCTACTTGGCCAATTGGGAAATACAAGTTAGGATCATGCTTTTTAAGATTCCAAAGGCTTAGAATCTCAATGTTGGTTCTATGATTTTTAAGACAAATCCCTAGGCTAATTATCTCTATGTAATCACCCTCATTTTTAAGTACAGTCACATGCATATGAGCTATATGGTTGGAAGGGTCAAAAAAATGGTGGATCTATGTCATTTTGGGATAGAGGAAACTATCCAAGTTCCTGTGTTCATTCTGTGAACCCACCTTAGACCACTTTCTTAGTAATCCAAGCCTAACCAAGCTAATTAAGCATGTGAGCTTTGCAAGAGTTTAGTTGTGCAGGAGTAGAGTGAAGTTTTAAGGCTTTGGGGGTTTTAAAAAATCCATAAAGGGTATCTATAATCAAAATCAAATCAGTAAGATCCATCTATGATAGAAATTTATGCTCGAAAAACCCTCTAGATAGGGCTACAAGAGAATCTAGACCAGTTAGCGTTTGACTAACCTTGGGTCTATAGAACTGAATCCATTGGTATATTATCAAGAAAATTATACCATCCCTTAGATTGGTTGATCAAATCCTCTGGTGAAGAGATTCACTCTTATGCTTGATTTAGGGAAAATGTCCCTAAAAGATAAATGGCAGAGATTTGTGTCTTGGTTTAGAAATCCAAGTCATGATCAAAAGAGTGATTTGGCCTCTTGGAAAAGTTTCTATACACCTTAAGAAGGTAAGTGTGGGATTGGGATGCTTTAAAAAGTAGTTTGAGGAAGCTATAAGAAGTTGGAGTCTACTTAAGTGTTCCTGTAGTGCACTTTGTATCAAAAGTAGTTGTATACCAAATAAATAAATGATAATCTTTAAACTAATTATTTAATGCAAATCTAAACACTTCAAGATCAATACCATAACACAAATATTTTGTTATCAAGAAACCTTGTTAAAGGAAAAACCCAGGTGGGAATTAGCACCCAAAAATAATGCACTAGAAATATTGTATTATTGTTATAAGTTCTAGCCATGTTAGGAGCTGATTATTAGATTTAGTTCAAGTCCCTGTTAAAGGATAGACTCAGTTAGGAGTCTTCTCAATCCTATTAGGAGTTAAATGAAAAGATGAGCACACTTCCTGAGCACATCTTGAAGGCCTAGAGTTCATCTTCGATTATGATTGCTAGGGTTTCCATTTGTTAAATTTTATAGCGAGAAATCATTTTCTTGATTTCTTTTCGTGGTCAAAAACCTAGAGTACACCTAACAATATTTCTCGCCATTCATCATCTATCTGTCCTACATAGAAATTGAGAACAAATAAAAAAGAAAGAATATAAGGGTTAGCCACAAAACCCAAAAACATAAAAAAAAAAAAAAATAGATCAATTGCAAAAATATCCCGTTGGCTATGAAATAGGTCTCTCTAATGCCAAATAACTCTGGTAGTTGCGAAATAACCATGTCAAGATCATGAAAACCTATAAAATTGTTAGAAACCTAGAGACAGTTAAATATGGCCAGAACAATTGCAAAATTACTTTGTCATTTAAAATATAATAGGGATTAATTGCAAAAATAGCATGGGCATATGTGGTAATAAATAGACAATTGCAAAATTAAACAGGCGATTGTGAAATAACATAATAAAGTTAATAAAAAAGAAATAAATTAATCTTGGCCATATGAAAGAGACTAAAAACTCTTTTGGTCATTTGCAAGGAATCTTTTAGTAGTTTATTCACATCGGGTTGACCAAAATTAATGGAGTGAAAATATGCAAGATGAAAGAAAACTAATTAGTAACACCGATTATTAAAAAACACTAAACTACTACACATGAAAGCCCCACAAGTAACAAAATAATAAGCATCATAATTAGAAATAACAAACAAATTAATGCAAACCAATCGATGCTCAAAGATTATGATGCTTCTCTATTCTCCTCTTGAAAGACTTATTTTGATGGCACTCTGAGTTGATACTAGCAATGCTTATGACTTGGGAGATTCCAGAAAATATTATAAAGTGGCTCTATGTTGATTGCATTCACTTGAAAAACTAGCATAAATATTGTGCTCTCAGAAAATTTGATTCAGGGATCCTTCAAATGAGAAAAAGGAAGGTTTATATAGAGATTTTAGAATAATCGACAGTTGAGATTGATTTTGTGAAAGAAGGATTGAACAAATGAGATAATTAGAGATGGAGTGAAGATGAATAAATTCCATTTTTGAAGAGAAAAGGGAAAGAAGATCAAGATTGAAAATATATTTCAATTTTGGAGAAAATAAGTTTCCAAAATTGAATTGATTTTTTGATTTAAAAGATTGTTTTTCATTTTTCAATTTTGAGGATAATAAATTAATTTTATTGTTTTAAAATCTCATTTCTGATTTTGAAAATTCTATTTTCCTCATAAAACTAATTTTTGGAAGATTTTGGAATTAAAATTGATTCAAAAATTCAATTTAGAAGAAAGCGGAATGAATTTGAAATTAGAGTGAAGTTAAATAGAAATTAGTCAAAATTGAAATTAAATTAAGTTTTGGTCATTAATTTAATTGAGAAAAAATAATTAGCTAATTTAATTTATTAATGATAATTATTTAAACTATAAGAATTTAGAAATTAAATTTAATTAACTGATAAAGACCAATTAATTAAAGGTGAATTAATTAAATAAGATTAATAATTTAATCAAGATTAGGAAATAATTTAATGATGAAAAGATTAGGATATAAAAAAATTAAGATGATCAATTAAACAATTAAAAAAACATTTAATTAATAGAGGAAATTAATTAGTGATTAAATGTGAGCTCGCAAGTCTGTCCATTTTTGGATGTCTACAATACAGAGTTGTGTTAGGAATAAGACAACTGAGAGGGGGGGGTGTATCAGTTGTATGCCAAATAAAAAATCTTTAATCTTTAAACCAATTACTTAATAAAAATATGAACACTTCAATATAATTACCATAACACAAATCTTTTGTTGTCGAGGGAACCTTGTTAAGGGAAAAACCCCGATGGGAATTAGCACCCACAAATAGTGCACTAGAAATATTGTATCTTTGTTAGAAGATCTAGACTTGTTAGGAGTTGATTATTACCTCCAGTACAAGTACCTATTAAAGGAAAAACAATATTAGGAGTCTTCTCAACCATGTTAGGATTTGAATGAAAAGATGAGCTCATTGCCCGAGCACACTGCCCAACATGAAGGTTAAATCTACCTTCTGGACTCACTGTCCAAAATGAAATATAGAAGTATACTTATAACAATGAACTGACTGATAGAAACCTTCTTTTCCTATATATTTATGATAAAGTGTGATACAAATACAAATACTTCTCTACATCCAAAAGAACTCACATTTGTATGATCACAACATTTAATACATTGATCTTCTATATTTTTCACATCAAGACACTTCTTTCCTTTATACAAGTTTCAATAATCAATTAGGTCATCCTGTTAAGAATTCCCCCGTGCATACAAAATTACATAGACCCTTGCTAAGATACACACTGTAGCTTACACAAGTAATTATCAAATATAAATAATCAGTTACTCGCCAAGATCAATAATCCACACTCGCCAATCATAGACATGTTACACCTCTGTAGTCGGCTCCAAATAGGTCTTCACTAGTCCACACGCCTCAGCTGAGGTCATTAGGAATCCAAAAACCCAAGAATCACAAAGAATGTTCTCCCATGCATCTTCTAACATGATTTAAGCTCACATGTCATAACTCATGCTCTCATCCAAGTTATCCCATAAACTCAGAGACCATCTGTGTCATAATCCTCTATCACTGTACCGATTTTTTTTTTACCAAAACAACAATAACTCATGAAAATACCAACATAGGATCTTGCGACCTTATACATATGGTATACACTCATTCCTCTACAAAAATTTGTTCTCTCATACGTTGATATATCATACAATTTATATACACGTGTGTCACTCTAACCTGTACTTGTGATAACCTATCTTTCTGAGACTGAACTACTATATCCAACTGAAAGATATGTTGACATTAATGACAAAAAATGAACGTCAACACCTCAATAGAAACAATTCAAACAATCTCCCCATTTGGAATTGATGGAAACATATGTAAAAATCTATCAACCCAAAAGTAGCATTCTTAATACAATATTCTTAATATCCCCTTCACAGCTCCCCCTCAAATAGTAGGGATTTTTCACTTGTATATCTCTTCCTTTGACATCAATGGAAAAGGGTGCCATAGATCTTATCATTATCTGGACATCCCATCTCTGCAAGGTTTTATTATTCAAACCTTCATGCCTATAACAACCAGGTGCCTGATCACCCAAATATGTTTTTTTTGTGTTCTTGTGATCACAACCCCTAAGGAGTGGATCCAAGCATCAAGTCTAGAGAATAATATAGCTCTAATAACTTCTAGATGTTGGAAATACAATAATGGGAAAGCAAGATACTGAGAGGGGGGTGAATCAGATCTTCCAATTTAAACACTTAAAACAAACTGATCCACATTCATACATATATGAATCTAATGTAACATCAAATAGCATACATTTTGAGTGTTGTTTTGACACAAGCCAACTTGCTAGGATCTCAAGATTTGATTTCCTCTCTTGAAAGAATAATAGAGTTATACCCAAGGTTCTCCGGGGTCAGGTCACAACCTGCTTGGTTACTCAATTGAAGATAAATGTGATTGTTCACAAGGAGGCCTTTGCTGGTATGTTCAAGATAGAAAACTGTAAAATATTGTTAGTTCTCTTTTTTGGGGTATTTTCTATTTTAAAAAATGCGAGTATGATAAATAATATGCAACTATATATTTTTTAAGACAATGATTTTCAAAATTTTGAGACAGAATTAAAAGAGATGAGGGTAATAAGAAATGTAGCAAATTGTAAAGAAAAGTGAAATCCTATGGACATAAACCGATATAAACCCTTCCTTGGGAATTGAATACTGGAGAGATGTAGAACAACCCACAAAGCATAAATCAGACCATGTCACGATTCACTACTCCACAGATGCAAGCATTTGGAGAAAAGATATGTTTTACTCGTACGAGATATTCAAAATCTATCAAATTGTGAAACCACCAAGAGGTGCGCACCCATGAGATAGATTTATTGTTAAGCCCAAAGATAGCATCCCCCACACATTCATCACATCAAGGTAGATAAAAAATAGCAAACTCCAACTAAAGGTAGCATGAATTCGAAACACAACAATACAAAGAGCTCTTTGAAAATAAAGAATTATGCAAGCATACATTCAATAAATTTGCATAGATAGCAGTAATTTTGTAGGACCCCTCCATTTCCCCTCATCTTGGTAAGAATGCCCTGGTAAGCACTACTATTATTTCTTGAAAAAATTTCCATAGATTTAATGAGAAGATATTAAATACCTTGACTGTAGTTCGTCAACTTAACTAGAATAGATTTCATCTTCAAATGAATTCACGGAATATGTTAATTTAAGATATAGTTTTGAAGTAATATTACCTTTAGTAACTATTGTTACATGATAGAATTACTCTAAGATGCTTGGAAATTCCAGCAGAAATTATAATAAGGAGCTTATATGGATTAAAATATTGCCCTAAGGAATAATTATGGTTAAGCTAGGAAATGATGTACAAATGAAACTCTTATTTCACTTTCATATAATTATGGATTTAATAGTTAATTCAATTTGTTCAAAGTTCATTATTGTAGAATTGGAACATCTTGA
>MU225640.1:121145-138423 GCA_018584345.1 Thuja plicata
TTATTTATGTGCTTGTGATAAAATATTCCTTACTAGTGCTTTTACTGCTGTTGTAAATGTGTTTAGAAGAAATCTTAGTAAGCTATACACTTTTAACATATATTTATATATAAGTATATAAAAAAAATAAAAAAATTTTAGTTGTGTTTTTGCCTAAGGAAATCTGGGCATGAAAAATTCACACACCATGAATGAAGCACCCAATTTAGATCTTTATTGTATTAAGAAGTTGGCCTTTTACATTTCCTTTTGAATACAATATATAGAGTTTTGATCTACAACTCTGATTTTCAGAGTTAGGGCATCAGAGAGTCTAAACTAAAGAAAGAAAGTTAAAACTAGAACTTTGCTAAAGGTAAACAACTGTTAACTGATACTATGTAACTTTCATGGATTCTTAAACCCATTTACAATCCATCTGCTCATGCAAAGAGGGAAAAATTTTCCAAAGAAGAGGGAGAGAGAAGGTGAGTTCCTCTTGTGAATTGGGAGTCTTCTTGATTTTGGTGGTCCTTCTTGGATTCTTCATCTGGAACTATCTCTGGTGGTGGGAACTGATAGGAAACCTTTGGTCTTCTCAAAATGAACTCAAGTTGTCCATTAATCTGATTTGGAGTCTAACTGGTGTTCAAAAGAGTGACCTCGCTGGAAACCCCCAGTTTTTTAGACCCTGACCTCTACCCCAAAACTTTTAATGCCTGTGAAATTTCCCAAGTGGCTCTCAAACTCAAAATTCAGAGCTCTCAACACTTCAGACTTGTCGTAGGACAAAAGGCCAAAAAAACTTGAGGAGGTCAAAAGGCTAAAATCCTTGAAGGCTGAAAGGCTAAAATCCTTGAAGGTCGAAAGGCTAAAAAATACCCCTTGTTTTCGGGGCCGAATGGCCAAAAAATCAGAGGCCGAAAACTCTTCCTTGGTAGAATTTTGGCCAAGTGTTAAAAATCTTGCCCCATCTGCCTGGTAATTAAACCTTGGAGCTTTATCCAGTGAAGACCTTTGGGTGAGCTCCCCAGAGCCTATGCACTATCTCCTGGACTTCTTCAAAATTGAACTCTTTTCTTTTTATCTTAGTGACCCTTTGTTCTTGCTTCTTTCTGAAGATAGTCAATTCAGAAGTGAAGAACGTGATCTCTTCTTCATGCTGCAAAATTCTTTGTATTTCTTCTTTCATGTAAAATATTTGTTGCAGGGCCTCCTTGGTACTAACTCTGGCCAAAACATCCTTGAACTGTTGGACCACCTCCTTGAAAGTATGTAGAGCCTATTAGCTTTCATCCCGATAGACGTTGAGGCCGACCCCCGTGAAGAAGGTATCTATATCTTTGATCCATTTTATGACCTCCTCCTATTTTTCATTTATAAGGGCCTGGTGCTTCTTGTAGGCCTTAATTATTTTGGTCATTTTTTTGACCCAAGTCTCAAATTTATCCAATTCTTCACCCTCATAAACTTTTACCAAAATTTGGAAGCGTTTCTTTTGAATTATCTCAAAATCTTGGAGAGCTGCTTGCCACTTAACTACCTCTACATCTACACCCCCGTCATCTTCCACTAGGTCAATGAGTGAATTAACCTCAACCATTATGGTCCTGTATGGCCTAAATATTGATGGAATTTCCTTCTCCCCAAATTATCCATAGTCATTTATCCAATCAACACTTGCCTGGATGAAAGAGGGAGTCAAACCTACTAGCAAATATGGTGTAGCCCTTTTATCAAGTAGGGCTTGTAGTGAAGCCTCTGAATAGTTTGGGTCAATAGGTCCCACCATCTTTTGGATGAACTCTTTTAATGCCTCATTTTGGTCTCCTAAAGCCTTGATGTTTTCTTCATCTTTATTCATGAACCCTAGAGCATGCTTCAGCCCTAAAGCTGCTAGTGTCTTGCTCCCTTCTCTTATAGGTTCACCCAAATCTACCTCCTTGAATGTATAACATTCTGATGAAACTATCATCTAAGAAGTGCTTGGGGGAGGGATAGCTATCTGGGCCTTCCAATGACCCCTAGTGTCTTGAGTTACATATGATATGATCTTTGTATGTGCATTGATTTCTTCCTGGTGGAAATCTTGTCTCACAGATGTCATATTTGTGTCCTCTCCATCCAATTCACTGGTGTAGGTTCTTCTCCTAGGCTGTATCTCCTTGGTAAACCAAGTAGGTTTACCAGATGTAGTTACAAGTTCATATGGTGCAACCTGGAGGATCAAAGTGAGGCTTTGTATTTCCAGCTCTGTTTCCTTTTCTGATTCCTTTTCTTTCCCTTTTCCTTGTTCATTCCCTCCTTCCTTCATTCCTTCCCCTTCAACATCCACATCCATTTCTCCTTCTTCCTTCTCCCCTTCTACCCCTCCTGGTTTAGTTACCATGTTTCCTCCTTCTTTATCTAGTGCCTCTTCATCCAAAGTGTTGGTTGATACCGCTGAACTCAGACTGGTTATGGCCTCTAGTGTGGACTGGAAACGTGATGTGTCTTTAATACTTACTACTCCTTTAGTTTCCTGGGTGGTGCATGTTGGAGGGATTAATGTTGGTGGGGTAGGTGTTGATATGGCTGGAGTGGGAGATGGGAGAATGGTAGCAGAGTAGGGTGGATTTGGCATAGGAGTGGGTGTTGGGGTTGTAATTAATGGTGGTGGAGTAGGAATTGGAAGTGGTAGAGAATTTGGTGGGGTAGGTATATGAGGGGGTGGAGTGGAAACATAACTCCCTCCAGCTACATTGTCTATTACTAAACTTTGAGTTACCCCATTGTTTTGGGTTTTAGGCCCTGGAGTAGAATCAGAGCTTACTAGTGGAGTAGGAACATTCATTGGAGGATTCATGAACTAGACTGGTGGAAGAGTAAGGGCTACCTAAGGTTGTATGAGTGGTGTTCCCCTGGTGTATGTATCTTGGCCATGATCCAAAAAGCCCTCAAGTCCTTCAAAGTCAGAAAGCATAAACTCATCTAACCCTAAGGCATCTAAAGGATTATCCTATTCTTTGGGATCCTCTTTATGTTTCTTGGTGGTCTCTTTTTCTCTCCTCTTTTGCAACCTTGTCTTCTAAACTAGGGGCTCATTTTAATCCTCCTCCTTAGGCTCTTCTTGTACGGTTTCTAACCACAAAGATTCAAAACTTCTCTTCCTCTTATATGTTTTCTTCTCCTTGGTGGGGGAAGATTGGCCAGAAGTAGATGGGCCTTCTCCTAATTGGGGTTGTGGCAGTCCTGCTGGTGGGTTAATCTGGCCTGTAATTCTAGTTTTCTTAGGCCTAGGATTGGAGCCATATTCAACTGGTCGTTCATGACCATACACTATTCTTGGCTTCTGAGGGGGAGCCTTATTATATTTAGGAGCTATTGACTTCTCTCCTTGTTGTTTCTCTACTTTCCTGGAGGGCTCCATTAATGTTTTTACTAGGATTGGACTCATCCAGTGTGGCTTCTTGATCCAAGATATAGTGGTATTTATCACGTGCCTTGCCCTGAAGTCTATGAAATCATTTTCATCCTTTTCCACCTCGGCATTCATGATGGGTCGATCATACACCTTATATTTTTTGTAAATGTCTTCTAAGACCTCCTCTGAATCACATTCCCATACCTTTGAGGAAATAGGAACCTTCAACACCTCTTTTGCCAAAGCTAGGTTCATTCTATAGTAATCTCGGATCCTGACCTCATGATCATCTATACAGTTTATCCAATGATCTTCCAGATGTGGCTCATGTACATAGAATTTGCCGATGATATGGCTATATAAGTACCTATAGGATCAAAGCAGGCTCGTACTATCTTGTAAAGCTGTAAGGGATAGTCATTCCATTCAAAATCAAGGGATTTGCAAACCTTCATATCCTGTAGTGTATAGGGTCCCAAAGAGATGGGAAAGTCCCAGCAGTGCTTCTTCTTATGTTTTATGTGCTTGTATGCATTTGCGAGCTGCCTGGCCATCTCCAATATGATTATCCAGTCGGATGGGTACCTGGGAAACTTCTTTGGTTGCAAGGTTGACCCGGTTATCCTGATATATGTGAACATCTTGAACTTGATAAAATAGGCCCCAATGGCCCTTGCCTTAGCAACGACCTCTTCTAACATCCTTTTAGCAAAGTCACCCTCAATAGATCAGATGACTTCGAATATGAATGCATCATTGACTATCCTGTAATCCAGGGAATCCTCTAGCATGTTTGCTCCTTTTACCAGATATGGGTATATAAGATGGGGCCATGCATTTGGATCATTTAGACTTCCCCTCTTGGTGAGACTAGGATAATCTACACATGCAACTAGTAGATACACCACGTAAGTGGTCATGTAAAACTTGGGGTTATGTTTTACGGCTATCAATTGCTCATCCAGATTGTCACTGATGATGGTACCCCAATCAAATCTTTCCTTCTGTTCCCAGATCCTTTCTATCAATAGGATCATCCAGTGCTCAAGTTGGGTGGATTGTGGTAACCCATACACCCTTCTTATCATTGTTATAGATGCTTGGATATCATCCTTCATATAACCTCTCTAGAGGTCTATCTTGTCCAGTTTGTTCTTGGGAAGTGGTTGCTTGAGGTATTCCTTATTCATCATCTCATTTATGGCTTTCTCCCTATTTCCAAACCACTTGGTCCCCTTTTCAATATAAAATTCATAGAATTTGTATATGCCTCTGTGAAGGTGAAAGACGTCCTCAATGATATCTGGCCTGATGTCTAGCACCACCTGATCCTCAGATTTTATTACCACCCTCTTATCTGAATCATAATGATGAGCTAGGGTGATGATCAATTCTGAAGATGAAACAACCATGGGGTGTGTGGCTGCATTTACTATCATGGATAGGAATAATGAGGTACATTCCTTGGATCTATTTGCCAGTTGGGAGCATTGAGTCAGGAATTCATTCCAATCCACGTTCCTAATGTTGGTGTCAGTTACCTTTCTATGTTTGTTCCACACCTTTGAGCTAGGGGGATTCCCCTTATATTGATACTTCATTAGGGATGTTATCTTGGGTTCAGTCATTCCTGCAAGAAAGACAAATATCAGTAGCTTATTGAACGAAGCCAAAAAAATAATTTAAACTAGGAAAGCAAACAAAGAGAGCTAAAGAGAAACAACTAAGTGCATGTTTTCATACTTTCAGACCTTTCGATGTTTTGGACACCGAGAACTAGTTCGAAGACCAAAAAGTCTGAAAGTACGAATAGGCATATGGAAGGGCCAAGTCCATCGGGGATTTGGGAGTTTCTAACACCAAACTGGTAGGGGCTTTCTCAAGAACACCGAATCGTCCAAACATTGTGAGGAACCTAGATGGACTGATTGGAGGTCTCACTTTCAGCTTTTAAGACTTTCAGACCTTTCAGATGTTTGAAAGGCCAAAACATCTGAAATGACACTTGGTGAAAGTGAAGATCTAGTTTTTGGCCTTTCGAAGACTGAGAAACTATGGCAAGTGCCGTGACTGACAAAAACACAAGACCCTAAAACTAGACCTAATTACACTAGAAAACCCTAGGGACGACAGGGAGGGACATCCCTATCGACGCACGAAGACACAAAAGCCTGAAAAGGTGATGAAACAAAGTGCCCTAGGATGGACAGGCACTAGGGGCACCAAAAAGACCCTAAACCTAACTAAACCCAAAATCACCAAGTGAGGAAGAGAGAAGAGAGCCTACCTCAAATGATCGAGGAAAGGGAGGGAAACTAGGCGGCTTGGAAGAGGAGGCAGTCAGCGAGGAGAAGCAGATGGAATGTGAGCGAGAGCACACACACACATAAAAATGCAAAGTGAAATGAAAAAAGGAGGTTACCCCTTTTATAACCCATGGGATGATGTCAGTGTTTTTGAGGTTTTGGACCCTGAAAGGATGAAAATGCCAAAGGAGGACCAAGAACCTTTCGGCCTTTCAGTGTTTTTGGAGTCCAAAATCACCGAAAGGTCTGGTCTTCAGCCTTTCAGCTATTTCAGCATTTTGGAGGACCTAAGTCCTCTGAAAGGCAGAAAAAGGGTTCTCCTTTCCTATGGTTGGGTTTCAACGATCATCTATGGTGGCTGACTAGGTTTCTACGAGGGGTAGAAATGACAAAAGGAGGAAAAGATAAAAAGAAAGGGGGGTCCCCATGGTCAAAGGACCTAAAATGGGGTGTGTTTTGTGGACCTACAACAATACACACAATGAAATAAATAACTCATAACACAAGGAATTGGTAACCCAGAAACCCAAATAGGTAAAACAGGGGTGGGAATGACACGCACAAAATTCTTCACTACTGCAGCAATAAAGTGTGCCTGTTAGGGCTACAAAAGTTGATTAAAAAATGTAATCTACCTGGTTAAAGGTCTACTCGGTTAAGAGCTAAAGATCATAACAATCTACCCTGTGAAAGGATTTCAACTTACAATAAAGTAAGCACTCTGTTAGGAGATTTAGAAAGGTCTTTTAGAACCACTCTATTAAGAGATTTCACCTAATACAATGATTAGAATGTTTCAAGTAATGATCCTTCATTATGCACTCAGATGCTGATGACGGATCTCCTCTTTCTTGTACCTTCTATGATCTCACAATTTGATATGTCTTTACTCTTTTGTTCACTGTTCTATCACTCTACTTGATCTATGCTTCTTAACAAAATAACCCTATGTGCATTTCACTTGAAAAATGCAGTCAACACTTCTCTCCACACACACAAAATAGGGTTAAGAAGAAATCTTATATATCTATTCAAGTATGGTAGTGAGATCTAGATCAACAATCAAGATCTAATACTCATGCCTCCAAGGTATTACAATTAATAATTACAATAGGTCATGCATAGGACAAAACATTTAAATGCATAATTAATTTCATAGGAAAATATTAAATGCATACATAAGTCAGCCCAAAAAGCTTATACAAGTCAACCTAAACACTTATCCTCAAAATTTGAATCAATCCAGACATACATATACAAAAACTGTTCTTCTCGGAACTTAACATCTTTGTCACTCGGCACTAAGTATCCTACTCGGCTCGGCATGATGTAACTCAACAACTTGAATATTGCTCGGCAATGTTGCTCAGCCTTGGATAGTTTTAGCTTGGCCACAATGATAGCCAACTAAAACTTCCTAAGTAAATGACTAAGTGTTTGTCACTAATCATCAACAGAACTTAGAGATTAACACTAGACTGATACATTCCTACATCATTTAGTTTTGACAAGGAGGATTTCTCACCCAAAGCATACCTCTGAGATACTCAAAGGCATCTTTTGATAAAGGTTTAGTGTATATATCTTTTATTTTCTCCTTTGTTCTGATGTACTCCAATCTGACTTCCTATTTTGTAACCTTATCTCTTAAAATGTAATACTTGATTGAAATATGTTTAGTCTTTGAATGCATAACATGATTCTTTCCATGTTCACTGTTCTTGTATTGTCATAGTGTATAACCAATGGTTCTTCAAATATTATCCTAATGTCCTTTAGCATTTGTTTCATCCAAACAATTTGTGTGCAATTTATAGAAGCAACTACATATTCTGATTCAGCAGTAGACTGAGCTATATATTCCTTCTTACCCAACCATGAAACCAACCTTTTTGCAAGGAAAAATGCTCCTCCACTGATATTTTTTTGTCATCAATACTTCCCACCCATTCAACATCAATATAATCATGTAATGTAAAATCATCAGACTTCTCATACCATAAACCATATTCCAATGTCCCTTTAAAATATTTGAATATCCCTTTGACTACAGCAAGGTGAGTTCCTTAGGATCAACTTGAAACCTCACAAAAAATCCAAGTACACTAGTTATGTCTGGTCTAGTGTGAGTTAAATACTGAAAACCTTCAATAGTGGATATGTATTTAGTCTAAAAAACACTTTGAGATTAATATGTAGAAGTAAGATTGCATCCAATAACCATAGGTGTTCCAACTAGTTTACAATATTTTATTCAAAAATTATTTAGTAACTCCTTAAGATACTTGGTTTGAGAGATAAAAATACCATGTTTACATTGAGTAATCTTGAAACCAAGGAAGTAATTCATTTTAGAAATCATAGACATTTTGAATTTAATTTTCATTTCCACAAAGAATTTATTTCTCATTTCATCATTGCCTTCAAAGATTATATCATCCACAAAAACTTCAACAATAAAGACTCCATATTCATAGGTTCTCAAATATAGATTACTATCTACGATTCTACACTACCTTTTATGAAACCAAGATGTAATAAATACCTGTCTAACAAAGCATACCAAGCTCTAGTAGCTTGTTTCAAACCATAAAATTCCATCCTCAATCTGCAAACCATGTCTTCATCATCTGTCAAAGGAAAACTATTAGGTTTCTCAATGTAAATATCTTCCTCTAGGTCACCATTTAGAATCACACACTTCACATCTATCTGATATACCTTAAAATATTTATGAGCTACATAAGAAAGGAAAAATATCACTACTTCTAACCTTGCAATAGTTGCAAATATTTCTTAAAAGTCTATACCTTCCTATTGTGAATAGCCCTTGTTGACCAGTCTAGCCTTATTTTTTACAACCTGTCCTTCTTGATTCATTTTATTTCTGAAAACACATTTAGTTCCAATTAAATTCTTATCCTTAGGTCTGGGAACCAATTTGAAAATTTTATTTTTCTCTATCTAATCTAGTTATCCCTGTATTTCCTTAATCAAAGATTCATCTTTACATGCTTCATCAGTAGTCTTAGGTTCTACTTGCGAAATCAAAGAAAGCTCATTTCTAACTTTAGACCTTTTCATCATTCCCTTATTAACATCACCAATAATATAATTCTTAGGATGAATCATCTTAACATACCTTGGTGTCTTTGGTACTCCTATAGGAGCATCCAACCATTTCTAAATATCAAGAATTTGTTGTCTCTTGATTTTCAGTATTCTTCTCATTCTCTGGGATCTCAGTCTTGTTTGATCTGAATTATGCTCAAAGTGTAGATAGTAAAATTGAATTCTTCTCTATGTCCTATCCTTAGTTAATTCAATCTTAACCTCCTTTAGTTCAATCTTTTTTCCCTTTGCACTATCCTTTACTAGTTCTTTGGCCTTATTAGTTAGCTTGTTCTACTTCTCAATCTGGTCAGAGACTTTCGTAGCTAAATCCAAGGCCACAAGAGTGGTCTTCTCTTTTTTCTTCACATTTCCTTGATCAATGCTCAGAAATGACTAGGTAATCATACTTAAAGCTCACAGTGTAATTTTAATGCATTTTCCTATAAATTTCAAAAATTCATTTCATTCCCAGTCAACCATGAAGTTCAAGGCGATCAGACTATGTTACCTTTCAGTCCTTGTGACCAAGTATGTAGCTTCCACACATATCCTTGTACTTGTATCTAACCTCGCATTATCTAAATCAGGGGCTAAATAATATACTGTTATATTTCTCCAAAGCTCCCCTAAGGCCATGATTGGCCATTTAGTTAAGATCTAGTAGTATCTACTAACTCTCCCTAATCCTTAGAATATCTCTGATTATTTTCTTTCCATTCTTTATTACTATCCTCATTTCCTTCATTTGTAAGTTATATTTTACTCAACTCATCTATATACTCAGCCATAATCTTACCAACATTATTAATTTTCCTATTTATGACTATAGGTGGTTTCTTGTTGCTCAATTCTCCATGATATCTATACAAAAATTCTATGTACTTTATTATTGTATTTAAAACATGTAAGTGGTTCTATATTCTTATTAACCTCCAATTTGTAATTTCTTACAATATGCCTAAATTTGTTGTGCTTATAACATGTGATCTTAGCTGCTCTTTCCTCACTGATATAATCTTGCTTCTCTGATGATTGATCAAGTTTTTTATATTCTACCTTCTTGTTCCCATATTCATAGAAATTGAAACAATAACAAGTCAAAGACTTATAAGGAGTCTTACCTATGCAATCCCTCATAATGTGATCACTTTTGTTGCATCCAAAGTATCTTCCTCTGAAAGGTCTAGTTTTCATATTAGGTTCCTCATCTATTTTTCCTTCATATTTTCTTCTTTGATATTTAGAAGATTTAACTTCATCAAAGTGAACTTCAGTCTTATCACCTTTAGGATTTTGTTGTTCAAGTTGTTCATCAATCTTGTTGCTACTTGAATTAAATTTCTCTATGCCATTCTTTCCCTCAACAAGTTCTCCCTTAATTATGATATTCTACTTCTCCAATTATTGATACCTAGTTTTGACATCATATATTTCTAGTTTAATTTTTACCATCTGAATGTTTGTACTCTTTAAGGTCTCTTCAAATCTTCTCTACTCATCTTTCTCTTGCTGAATTTCCTTAGCCAATTGCAAAGAAGTGACTTCCCATTCATGGTTTAGTGCTTCCTTTTCTTGTTCAAAATTTTCAACCAGATAGGATGAATCATTCTCAGGTTCCTTTATTTTCTTGATGAGTTCCTTCTTTTTGTTCCTTGAAATTTCAAGCTTCTCCTTAAGCCTCTTGGTGCAATCTTCATCTCTTCTTATTTTGAATTTTAATTCTGCATTATTAGCACTATCCTTATCCAGGTCTTCAAGTGCTACTTAAAAATTTTCTTCCAATTTTCTTGAATCCGTTAGGATCTCCCTTATCTTGTTAGGATTTCTCTCCACGGGCCTCAAGCTCCAATACCAATTCTTAGGAATAATACAAATAAGAGGGGATGGTTAATCAATTGTATACCAAATAAATAAACTTTAATCTTTAAACCAATTACTTAATGCAAATATGAACACTTCAAGATCAATACCATAACAAAAATAATTTTTTATCAAGGAAACCCTGTCAAGGGAAAAACCAAGGTGGGAATTAGCACCCAAAAATAATGCACTAGAAATATTTTATTATTGTTAGAAGCTCTAGCCCTGTTAGGAGTGGATTATGAAATTTAGTGCAAGTCCTTGTTAAAGGACATACTCACTTAGGATTCTTCTCAACCCTGTTAGGAGTTGATTGAAAATGTGAGAACACTACCTAAGCACACTTCCTAAATGTGAAGGTTAAATCCATCTTCAAGACTCTCCATCCAAAATGAAGTATATAAGTATACTTATAACAATGATCTGAATGAGAGAAACTTGCTTTTCCTATACACTTCTAACGAAGTGTAATACAAATATAATTACTACTCTACATCCAGTATAACTCATATCCTCATGCTCATAGCATCCAATACATCCATCTTCTATATTTTAGACATCATGACACTTATTTACTTTATACAAGTTACAATAATAAATTAGGTCAGCATGTTAGGACTTTCCCAATGCATAAACAATTACATAGACCCTTGCTAAGATACACAAGGTAGCTTATGTTAGAGTAATAAGATATTTCACTTATTATTTAAATCATAATTATTAAGTCACTTATTATCTCTATTTTACTTAAGTTAAACTTTAGGCATATACAAATTAATTCTTTTATTAATTATTATCAATGCAACCTAGGTTTCTCCCTTTTAGGGTTTTTATCACCTTTATAAGGTTTTGATCTCATTGTATTTTATGATGCCCTCTCTGAATGAATATTTATTTGTTGTGTCTCTATTCTTTGCTTTTGTGATAGGTTTTTGCTACAGTGGATCTTGGTGATAGAATTCTATGAAATTTAATATGGTATCAGAGCCTTGTTGTTGCAGTCCGTTCTCAAGTTTTTGAAGATTTTTTTGAGCTCTGAAGGTTTCAAGTTTACAAAGGTTTTTTGTGTGGATCTGGGGGGAGCTATTTTTCAGAGCACTTTGGGCGAAAATTGACCTCACGATTGCATCCAAAAGGCCAAAAAACCCCTATTTCCATATAAGGCACACCCAATTTGGATATAGTTGCATTCTGACGCAATTTAATTTTTTTTCTTGTAACAACCTATTTTTGGCACGCATACCGAGGCAAAGAAAAGAGAGAAAATAAATTCAAATTTTTTTTTTTTTCTTAGTACCTCCACCAATTTTGGCTAAAATTTTAGCAGTCTTGCCATAGTTAGCAGCATCACAAGATTTAGTTGAGCTTCACAAACTTTAACTGAGATTTCTTGGGACTCTTCTTGTTTTGGAGCCCTCTTCGGTTTTTTGCTCATATCTTGAGTAAATGGAGGGAGTTTTTTGCAAATGAGATATCATCAGAAATCTCTTTCCGAGCTGGAGACTTTTGTAGGGGTTTGGATTTTAGAATTTTGTACTTCATCTCCTCTTTTGTCAATCAAAGTGGGGAATTTTGGTTTTTGTACTCTCGAGCCTCCATAATGTGCATACATACTCTATTTTTTATCTCACAAATAGGTGTTGGAAATTTGTTGATGATCTCTCTTTAGATCTGAGGTTATTTTCTAAGAAATTTGATCAGGTATTTTCCCATTCAATCTGAAGCATTTATTCACTTGTATCTCCTTCTAGTTTTCTAGGTTATACTGGGGTTTGGTATTTCTCTTTATGGGGGGTGTTTTTTTTTCTACCATTTATATAAAAAAAACTAGAACACTCAATAACACAAAACCAAAACTATTATGCATCTTTTGTCTACTTCTAAAAGGTAACTAATAATTAAAATAGTTAGAGAATTGCAACAATGGCAGATTCAACATCACTTGAGGTTCTCACTCCACATAATTTCCATTTGTGAAAATCCCTAATAACTTATATTCTCAGGTCACGAAGGTTATGGTGTTATTTGGACACCATTCAGATAGTTTTGACTCATCCTTACAAGATCATGCAACATAGGAACAATATGGATGAGGCCATGGGTGTGATTTCTCTTCTTTTTTCAGTTAGTTTTCTCTTTCATCTTCATGGTTGTGATACTCCTCTTGATATGTGGGAGAAGTTTTAGACTCTCTTTGGCACAATCAATGAGTTCAAGACACTTTAGATTGACACGAAATTGAGAGCTTTGGGTCTTGAGTCATTTCTATCTGTTCAGGATTTTGTGATGAAATGCAAATCTATCAGGTCTATCTTACATGGTTGTGGAAAGAATAAAATAGATACAGAGTGCATTTACCTAATTATTTCTAAGCTTTGTGGTCCCTTTCAAATATTTTCTTTTAAATTCCATTTTACCATGGATACTTTGGGTCCATGATTGCCATGTCTACATTTGATGTGTTTTGTAATCATTTGACTCATGAGCTGGAAAAGCTATCTCAACTTGATTCTCTCACAGGATTAAAGACCGAAGCATTGGTTTCCCAAAAATCTAAGGGGAATTAGGAGAAGAAAAAAAACTCATAGACCAAAGAGTTATGTGCGCTTATTGTAAAAATCCCAATCATGATGAGTCTCATTTCTATGATAAGAAGATAGATGAATATGAACAACATATTTTTGATTTGGCAACTCTTCTTAGGAAGAGAAACATTAATTCTTCTTCTTCTTCTTTATCCATGCTCTTCTAGATGGCTACTCGATTAAGGTGCTTCACACCATATGACATCTTCTCAGGATTTATTCTCTTCTTTTGAGGCTTCTTCTACCCCACATATTTTTATGCAGAATAACATTGTATGACTTTATGTGGGAAAGGTTCTATTGACACTGATGATGGTACATTCAATGATATACTATGTCTTTCATATTTTTCCTCTAACCTTCTCTCTAGATATATCATATTACTCATAGTGGGACAAGGAAGAAAATTGAGTTCACACAAGATTCAGTGCACATCATAGACAGTGAGACAAGGAATATTTTTTCAACAGGGACACTTGATCATTCTTTCTTCTTGTATTCTTTCTCTAATTTTGGTTCACCATCTCCACTATCCGAGACTAGATCTTTTTTCACAAGATCCTATTGAGGTGAAGGCACATCACTTGAACTTATTTTTTGTTCCTGAGACTAGTGTTGATATTTCTACACCTCCACCTCCTATTTAGTTTACATTTGTTCAACATGATTCCTCTTCAAAACTTCCTGACATTATTGCTCCATGCATTGAGCCACCTATTGCAGTTGTTCAAGACATTTTAGAGGATATTAATCTCCTCTTAGATGATAGATTCAACACATCTATTATCTCATCTTCATTGGAGATTCCAGTATAGGATTATAATGTGTTATCTTTTGAGCATCAGCTAGGCCTTCCAGTTTCATCCCACATTCAATGATTTCCTCTTCCTTTTGGATTGCCTTTATTTCTTCCATATTGGATCCACATTGGTATTATCATTCACACAAGGGTTCTATCATTCTTGGAAGGCTTTGGAGTCTTGATCCTCTCTCATCATGGGGTTGGTTGTACATATGGTTTTGAGAGTCTCTTGAGACATTGCATTTCTGCATGTGTTTTCCATCTCTCTTTTTAGTAGAGTTTTTCCATGCGATTTTCTCCATTTCTCCTCTTTACAAAGATTTTTTGTACTTGGCTACTTTATTAGGTGATGCTGCTGGGACCCATTTTCTTCTTTAGTAGATGTTTCTAGGTTTTAGCTACTCCCTAAGTTTATCTTAAGGGGGCGGGGGGTGTTAGAGAAATAAGATATTTCACTTATTAAATAAATCATTTTGATTTATTTATTAAGTCACTTATTATATCTAGTTTAATTTAGCTAAACTTTAGGCATATAATAGTTAATTCTTTTATTAATTATTATCAATACAACCTAGGTTTCTCCCTTTAAGGGTTTTGATCACCTTTATAATATTTTGATCTCATTATATTTTATGATTCCCTCTTTGAATGAATATTTCATCTTTTAGATCATTCTTTGTTGTGTCTCCATTCTTTGATTTCGTGACAAGTTTTTTCTATAGTGGACCTTGGTGATAGAATTCTCTAAATTATATTAGCTTACACAATTAATTATCAAATATAAATTATCCATTACTTGCCAAGATCCATAATCCACACTCATCAATCATTAAGCATGTTACACCTTTGTAGTCGGCTCCAAATAGGTCTTCACTAGTCCCACTTGCCTCAAATGAAGTCATCAGGTATGGAGAGACCAAAGAATCACAAAGTATGTTCTCCCATGTATCTTCTATCATTTCTTAATCTTTCATGTCATAACTCATTCTCACATCCAATTTTTCCCAAAAACTTAGAGACCATCTCTGTCATAATCCTCTATCACTACACTAAAAATAGTTTTTACCAAAACAACTATAAATCATGGGGTGCCAACAAGAAGTTGAGTCCACTTTTTGGGCAAAAAGTGGAAGTGTTTTTCCTATTTTTCAAATGTGCAGTCAATTGATGTCAAAATTTGAGGCACTTAGAGATTGAATCTCAGAAAAATTCACTACTAGAAAATGTAGTGCTCGGAATCTAGTTTTCAAATATGTAATTTTTTGTAATACCCACATGGTAAAAAATATATTTTAGTAGGCATGTTTAAAAATCCCTTTTCAAAATTTCTGTTTCAGGACCATACCACACACATGTATGACCACCCTATTTTGAAGTAAATAAATGAATTTTTGTAAATCCTTCTGGGGAAAGGAAGCTAACACATCAAAGATTGGTCAGAATATTTTTTATTTTTTTTTAATTGAATTTTTTTTTTTAATCATTTTTAATTGAGTATAAAGTACATTTTCAAAACCTCTGGTGTACGGCCACCATAATTCGATAAAAATTTCACTTTTTTTAGATTTTTTTTTTTTTAATCTTGAAGGAAATTCTATGTAGATTGGTCACATATAATTCATTTTTTCAAAAATCTAAAATCAAAAAAGTTATTAAAATTTTAGTTAACCTTACTATTTCAAATTTAGGTACCAATTTAGTGTAATAATTATTGGAAAAATACTAAAATATTTTTATAATCTATACGATATGAACTGAAATGGGTTTTCTTTTCGTCTAAAATTTCATTCGGGTTGACCTCCGAAAAATCATGACAAGGCGCAAATTTTATTTTTAAATGCCTTAAACAATTTTTTGCAAGGCCAAGCACAAGCTTGGTGGGACCGAGCCCATCCCAAACCAAAAACCAAGGAGGAGGTACAATCCCCACTCCTAGTTTTTAGAAATGGGCACCCATTATTTAAAATTCAAAAAATGGTGCCCATTTTGTTTTGGACAGTTGAAAGAACATTCTTTTTTCTTGTCTTGTTTTGGATCTGACAAGAAGGGATTCATTTGAATTCAAAATTTGGTGCAAACATGGGATCAATCAAATGCAGAAAGAGGCAAAGAAAGGTTTTGACAGCTGATGAGATTGTAGCAAATAGAGAGAAAGAGGCAAAATGACAATGAGAAAGAAGAGCAAGAATTCGAAACCTTGATAATTTGGGAGCATCGAGTTCAACAATCAGTTCAGAAGATGAGAACAATGAGGACACCATGATGGATGCAGAGGTTGAAGAAGAAAATGCAATAGGAGCAAATTCAGGTGCATTTTCTAATTAAGTGTTGGATACAAGTATGTCTTCATAGCCAAATAAAACTTATTGTCATAAAAAAACTTGATCTTTTTGTATTAGCGGGTTACTCTTTAAATCAATTAGATTTTATTCCAGAAAATAGATTAATAGATTATATTGCACATCAAACACCACAAATTAGTAATGTTAATCATAATGATAAAGAATCTGAAAATCAAACACCAATTGAAAGTGAAATTCAAACCCCAATTGAAATTGACAATCAAACGATAAATTCTGAGATCAACAATGTGGATGTAGACATACAAACACCAATTGAGAAAGAAACCCCTTTGGATGATAATGAAATGGATGAACAACTTCAAATTAAAAATGATGTGCTAGAAAATCTGGATGGTTTGGTTTCATGGAGACAGATTAGGACATACGCGAGTAGATTGTTTAGACAATTTTTTTATAATAAAGAATTTGGTTTTCAATGTCAATTAATGTTACAACTAATTAAAATGACTAAAATGAGAAAAGTGATGAAGAGGTTAGGAATTTGTGAAATCTAAGAAGAATGATGAGTCTCTAAAACAAGTTGTATCAACTGTTGCTAGTGCCTTTGACACAATCGGAAAGAAAAGTCATTCTAAAGATAGGAATGCGGCACGAGGAGCAATAACAATGACTTTAGTAAAAAAAACTACTTGTGATAAAATAATGATTACAAACATAAGTGGATATCTTAATATTCATCGTAAAACTTTAGCAAGAGTTGTAAAGAGAAGAGTTAACTTTGAAAGTGATATAGCAAACTATTTGTGGAGCTTTAGTGGCAGACTCCCAAGATCTGACATGAAACTTACTGGTGAAGTCAAAAATTTGATTGAAAATTTTTGGCACGATAATACAAGAGTATCACCTAATGCTAGAGATGTTCTTAA
>MU225640.1:146328-158883 GCA_018584345.1 Thuja plicata
ACATTTTTGTTTTCTACCCAGGGTTTCTTATTTCAGTTGTGTTTAGGTTTAGGTTTAGGTTTTCTACCTAAGGTTTTAAGTTTTGAAAGTCTTTCTATTTTCCGTAACTAATTTACAAAGTAAAATATAACTAAACATAATATAATTTAAACTATAATCCAATTAAAAGAACAAATTTCAAACATTAAACATAGTATACGTATTGAACATTAAATATTAAACTAGTTCTAAGAGAGAGAGAGATTATTGTTTATTTTCTGGACCTATGGTTTGCAGTTTTGTTTTCAGTTATATGTCTAGGTTTACATTTTTGTTTTCTACCCAAGGTTTCTTATTTGAGTTGTGTTTAGGTTTAGGTTTAGGTTTTCTACCTAAGTTTTTAAGTTTTGAAAGTCTTTCTATTTTCCGTAACTAATATACAAAGTAAAATAAAACTAAACATAATATAATTTAAATTGTAATCCAATTAAAAGAACAAATTTCAAACATTAAACATAATATACGTATTGAATATTAAATATTAAACTAGTTCTAAGAGAGAGAGAGAGAGTTTATTATTTATTTTCTAGACCTAGTGTTTACAATTTTTTTGTTTGAAGTTCTGTCTAGCTTTACATTTGTGTTTTCAACCTAGGGTTTACAATCTTCTTTCAGTTATGTTTAGGTTTTATTTTTCTACCTAGGGTTTCTTGTTTCAGTTGTCGTTAGGTTTAGGTTTTAGTTTTCTACCTAGTGTTTCTTGTTTTAGTTGTCGTTTGGTTTAGGTTTTAGTTTTCTACCTAGGATTAAAAATAATTTTTCTATTTAGTTTTCTAAAATAATTTACAAATTAAAATTTAAAACTAAATATAACAATATATTTTAATCTGATTTAAAAAAACTGTAAACATTAAATAGTAAACAATAAACACAATGTATAATTTTTAACATTAAACTAATTTAAAACAACAATAAAAAATATTTTTAATAAAAAAAATAATAATAAAAAAAAAAAACAATAATACGTACCTGTAGTAGGAAAAATGGCAGCAGGGGGGTCGGTGGTAGCTCTCAAAAAGGGTACCCGTCCAGAGAAAAACGTAATCACGTTTTGTAAATTGTGAAAATGATTTGCAAAATGATTTAAAACAAATTTTAAATAGTTTTAAAAAACGGGCACCCATTTTTAAAAAAATAGGTGCCCGTTTTGCTATGGGCACCCGAACCAAAACGGGTGCTCATTTTTGAAATGGGCACCCATTTTATATTTACGGCTCGGGCACCCGAACCATAATGGGCACCCATTTTTAAAAAAATGAGTGCCCGTTTCTATTTGCCAATTTTTTTTGGCCGCGGACTTCCGTGAAATTGGCACTCAACTTTGTGCTTGCACCCCATGCAAATACTATCACATGATCTTGCAACATTATACATAAGGTATATATTCATCCCTCTACACAAATATGTTCTCAAATACACTCATACACAACACAATGTCTGTACACACCTGCCACTCTCAGTTGTAACTGTGATAACTAGTCATTCTGAGACTTGTACTATATCAAACTATAACATATGTTGACATCAATGAAAAAACATGAATGTCAACACCTCAATAGAAATAATTCCAACAAGTTGTACTCACATTGCTACAACAATCTTCCTCACCTAGCTTTAGACCTATGACATATAGAATTGGTGAAGTTTTATATTATGTACTCTAAAACTCTTCAAAAAAATAAGTACATACATTACTCGAGAGATAAAATAACATTGTTCATTTATTTTATTTATATAAATATAAAATACCCCAAGAGAAATAAATTGGTCTTTTCAAACTCATTTTTCATGGCCTCTTTTCACTCAATAATGAAGAAATCATCATTTCCTATGAGAACTAAAGCATTTAAATAGAAGATAGAAATAAAAATGTAGACGTCCAAAAATATTATTATTAATATTAATATTAAATTCCCTCTTATTCCTCCAACTATTTAATTCAATCAATTAAATAGTTTCATAGTTGGTATTTATCAAAGGTTTAAATACTATTCTAATATATTTTATTTAAATACATTTATCTCACAAGATTCCCCTTTTTAATAAATTCATATTTTTAAAAATTCCTCCATATCCCTAATTCTTCTAAATAATGATTTATTCAAATCTAATTTGAATTAGGATCTAAACCCTAGCTAGAAACCTATTAATCCAATCTAGAGACCTACCCTATTCCTACTCTACTCCCATCACCTCATTTCCTAAGAATATTTCCCTACCTAATTGTCCTCTTATCATACTTAAAGGGTGATTCCAAACCTTTTTAAGGCTAATGGAATGCTCAGCCATGTGGGAGAATTCTCTCCAAAATGGGCACCCATTCCTCTTTGAGGCTCTTTACTTCTTTGTCTCCCCACTTGGAATTATTGAGCCACTCAATATTTATTTCTATATTTGAATTCAAATTAGCCATCCCTTCAAGCCTATGTGTCCCTTATGTGGATCATATATGGATGCCACATAGATGCCACCTCATTCAACCCCTCCTCTTCTATCCAAAAAATCTATAAATAGAGGCCTTCTCCTCTTGCATTTTTATCTCTCATTTTTCGCATTGTTATTATGCTAACATAGCTCTAGATTTCATGTTTTCATATGCTCTTAGTTTCATTTTTGAATCATATAGATATTACATGCTAGGTTTCTTTGGGATAAAATGAATCATAGTTTTTATCTTGCATGTTCCATATCAAATTTCATAGTTTAAGATCATCTTTTTGGAGAATTTGAGACTAGTTCCTCATACTAGTTCTTAAATCTCTTCATTGTTCCAATCTTGCATTTTATAGTTGCATTGCCTTGGGGATTCACTTCATCTGCGTTTGAGAGAGAACATGCACATTTAATCTAAAAGAATAAATCAAACAAGTAAAATAGGGTGCAAATAGCTTGTTTTTGTTCTATCTGATGTTATGATGAAGTCTTGTTGGTTTCTTTATTCATTCTATGAATTATATGTGCTAACCCACTAACTTCTCAGGTTTGAGCTTTCTCCCAACAGATTGAAGATTTCCTCATACACATTTTGGCATGCTTGGTGGGACACCACGTCCCTAAAAGTCTTCTAACTCCTTTTATTTTTCTTAAAATATTTTCAAACTCACGGATCGACGTCTCTGATTCACGCAAAGGTGTCTGTGCAAACACTGGTTTTCTCTGAACTATCATTTGGCATCTTTGAAAAATTAGCGTATGTGCCCTGCATCGACATCTTCGCCTGGCACTATTTATTTGAGACTTTCCAAACATAGTTTTTTTTCATTTTTTCAAGATTTTTTATATTTCTCACTGCTTTTTGGTATTTAAGCATTCTATTTTTTAGAAAAGGTCAATCTTACAAGCAATTATAATGCTAAATTTTTATTAAAGGAATGAATCTTGATAAATCATTAAAGAAAAATAGCTTTTAAATGTTTGGATAATCTCAAAATGGCTAAATTTGTTCAAATTAAAGACTAAGAAAGAAGAAAAAAATAACTTTGTTTGTTGTTTTGTTGTGTTTTGTGAACTTGTAGATACAACAGTATCTGCAAAAACACCAGTTTAGAAAAATTGTTGATCAGTGTCTGCGATTCATGAATCGGCATCTCTGATTGGTATAATTTTTTTTTGAATTTCTGTGTTTTCTGGTTTATTTTACTGCATTCTATTATTTTTGAGCAAAAACACAGAACCAATGTTTGCACCCTGAATCGATGTCTACGCTCTGGCAGAATTTTATTGATCATTTTGGCTAACAACTTTTGAGAGGTTTTGTGATAACGCTTTTCAAAGATTAAAATTTTAAAACTACTAACAAGTTGTGTTACAACACCGCTTGCCAAAGACATAAACTTGAAAGATTACTCACTATTTGTCTTGTAGGTTGCCTCAATTTCAATCAGCTAAACAACTGTTCTTGTTAGCATTTTCTAGGCACATAGACTAAGTAGATAGATCTTTTTGTCTAATCCAAAGCGAGTGTTAGGGGATTATGATCTCTTCCCTTTTAGGAAGATCAAAAACCTAGGCGCATTTGCTTTGTGTTAAACAATTAAATCTTTGGGAATAAACTAAGCATGTCTGTGGAGAAAATGATATTGGATAGGAGAGTATGCTCTTTTCCCCTTGTGGGAAAATCAGAAATCCAGACTCCTTTTTGTTGCCAATCCAATTTTTTTTTCAAGTTAATCTTTTAGATGGGCCTGTCGGTCGAGGAAAAAATCTCCTGAGAATGACCCACATGAGAACGAGGTGTAAGTCGCACCATTCTAACTCACGTTAATCAAATTTAATCCTTGAAATTAAAGCCTTGGGAGTTGATTGTCATTTGAGCTTATACTTAGCTCTCGTCTAGCTTAAGTGTGGCCTCATACTCTCAATCACATTTTTGTGACCACTTTTGTCAAGACGCTCTATGGGGCTATATGCCTAAATTGTGCCTGCATGGACATAGAGGATACAATTGAATGCAGACCCATACTAGACACTCTAGGCATATAAGCTACCCAATTCACCTCCAAACAATGATTTATTATAGTGCGAGGGGAGGGAAAAATATCCCCCCAAGATCCCCATCATACGTGTCCTAAGGTATTGTGTTGCAAAAGAGATCTTCGTAGCATGGAAAAAATACCTGGAAAAAGGGCAAAAACATAGGCGCCCTTTTAGGGGTGACACTGCTATGTGAGATGAATCACTAACAAGCAGTGGGCCTATAATATTTCATGCGAAGCCAACTTCCTAGGTAGATTTGTGCTTGAAGTGTTTGAAAAACATTGACAAATCCAAAACACAAACAAAATATCCAACAAACAAAATTTTTCACGTGCTTGTATCCTTCAAGGTTGCTTTGTCCCTTGTTAGATTGTTTTTAGACCCATGCATGTTATTTTCTCATTTGATTGTGTTGAAATTGGTTCTTTCCATGGAACAAATCTATTGAAAATTAGACAAAAATCAAGCTTTTTCTAGATCATCAAAACAACATCCTTTTTTCAGACTACCGTGAGCTTCAAAAATTTTCAACATCTTCAAACTTTGACCTTTTATAAGATATGTCCTAGGAACTCCAATTTCTCATCCAAAATCAAAACCTTTCACTACAGGACATGACCAATTCTAAGAAGCACAAGAAGGTGAAAACTCCATTACCTCCCGTATACAAAGAACATAAGAATACAACCTGAGAAGCTACCAAGTATTAACACATCATTGATTCCATTAAACAAGAAACCCTTGGATAGGAGAAACCTGACAAAGTGATATACAACAACAAGATTTCTCACTTCATGAGAAAATATCACCTAGACACTACTTTCATCAGACTTTAGAAATATTACTAGCTGGCCTATCACAACAAAAGAACATTGCTTCTCTTTTTAAGATCACTTAGCTTGCATTCCTAGGACCTCCTTAGGTTGTCATCTTTAGAAGGACATCACACACTCATCATAGTATAATCTAGCATCATCCAATCCAATCCTAGTCAACCTAGCATCATCCTAATCATCATCCAAGGCATCCTTAATCAGATCCCTCACTTGGTATTGTATTCTTTTTTGAGTTTCTTAGACCCTACATCTGAATAAAACCTCCATCCTTAAGTGTCCTTAACAAAGCATTGTTTAGGATAATCCCCTTTGACTTTTCAACCTCATCACCTTGATCGAAAGGTTGGTATGCATTGACAGAGAATCCTATCTACCAAATACCACAAGTCTATCTTAGGTAGACAATCACATCCATTTGATCTTACACTAGGGAAATCAACCCTTAATCCTTGCATACACCAAGTCATCCTTAATCTATAGGAGCATATTAATAATCCCAAACACATCATACTCCTAGCGTCATCATCCCTAGCTTCCTAGACACATCCTTGCATTACATATTGCATCTCATATCCCCTTAGGGTAGTCATTTCAATCCACCTATTACACGAGCCACTAAGAAGAGGAAGAACATGGACCCTAATCTTGCCACTAGTTCATCTAATCTTGTGATTGATAACACTAACCTGATGGTTACCTATGTGCCTCATCCCAATGAAAAAATTGAGCACATCTAGGTAGATAGTAATGAGACTCCCTCCATGAGTACCATAGAGATGTTTATCAATCATGCAAGACATGTCCACAAGGCAAAAACCATGAGTGGATGTAACATCAATCAAATACTCTTGGACATGTAGAAACAAGGACTTCAACTCCCACCTTGGATTATACCCACACTTGTTACATGACCTATGGCACTTCTAGGGGAATGTCATCATCCCACAAGAAACAAAGTTTTTGATCCACTTCAGTGAGCCCTATAGGTGGGAACTCTTATCACACAAGTAGTTCAACCTTCCATCCCACCTTCCATCATGCACTCAAAACCTTCATCTACCTTAGGAGCCCTGCCTCCTGATCCAACATCAACAGCCAAAATGATAGCCCCTATCACTACGCAAGCACCTCCCTAATCCTTAGCCACTCCACTTTCACAAGAATTCCCAACATTTATAGCATAATTTCCACCACCACCAATCAGAACTCAAAAAACCACCATTCAATCCATCCCTACTCAACCCATTCAAAATGAAACAACCATTTTTCCACATCAAAGCACCCAAGTCTCAATGCCTGTTCAACCTTTTTCTTCCACCGCATACCTGCAGCAACAAACACACTTCACCACAGGCATGCCACCCACCAACACCTACAACCAACCCTTATTTTTGTAAGGTTCCACCTTCCCCGTTCCACTAACAATGCAATCACAACATGCGCCAATAGTTCTACCTCAAATGCAATTCATCATGAATCCTCCCATCCAACAATCATCTACGAATCTTTTCATTATACCGCACATTCCCATCCAACCTATCCAATAGAAGCAACCAATCTAGCAGAAAAAAATCCAACAACAACAACCATCACAACAACAACAACAACAACAACATGCCCATTCACATCCCAAGCACAACAACAACAAATCAACCCCTTCATATCTGTGCAACCCACCATCCAAACTGCATAGCAGTCACAACCACAAACGTAGGGGGAAAATCCTTTCATGGGACAATCGCTACAATAGTTTGCTAATCCTTTCATCCAACCCATGCAACAACAAAAAACTCATTTTTCCAATTACCTAGCCATGCCATCTTGCACTGCATCACAAACCATTCCACCTCCATAATAATTTAGTGTTCCTGGTAAAACCAATTAACTCACTATAACCACTGGGGGCATTCCACCATATAACTCTTATCCACCATCCCATGTAGGTGTGCAATAGACTCATCCTACTTATCCAACACCTCAGGAAATACAAGCATACTTCCAATAGTTGCAACAACCCTATGAAGCACCGCCACCTTTTCCACTGCAATATTCCCCTCAACCATAGCTTCCACCATAACAACCCATATATGCTGACCAATAACCATCATATCAAAAGCAAGAATATCCCTCACAGAATCCCCCATATTCACCATTTGATTCATATCAAATCCAAGGAACCAATGCAATCATGGTTAATAATCCTCCCCCACAAATCAATGATGAATGGGAGGAAATGAAGAATGCTCTCAAATTACTAAAACAAGGGACCAATACTAAAACATTCAAGTTTGAAGAGGTGTGTTCTTACCCATTTGATTGATCTATCACTGCCATACCCTTCTCCAAGCACTTTGAGACACCCAAATTTGATAAATATTGAAGGAAGGGATATCCTGTGAGCCATGTGAAATAATTCTACATGGCATGTCAAGAAGTGGCCTATAGCAATAATTTTCTCATGAGACTATTTCCCAAGACCTTAGGAGGAACCGCTCTCAAGTGGTTCTACAAAGTCCCCTACGATACAGTCTCTACTTTCGGTGAACTGTCTGAAACTTTTGTGGCACAATACACACATAATGTTGAAAATAAATTCTCACTCCTTGACCTATGCAATTCCAAACAAAAGGTAGGAGAGAGCCTGACCAATTACCTTCAATGCTGGCAAGGGCTTACTACAAGATTGTCTTATCACCCCCCTGAGCAACATCTTATCAAAATCTTCATTAAAAATCTCCATCCTAAGCTTTCTTATCACATGTCCATGAATTGCATACAAACTTATCAAGACATCAGGATCAAAGACATGGATCTAGAGTGAGGTCTCATAGAATATGGTGCTATCAAGAACTACAAGGAATCCCAGCCTGACAAACATAACAATGATCGATCATGATACTAGAACAAGAATAAGAACATAGTTACTGACGGAGCCACAAACACCAAACACATTCAGGTCATGGTAGTCGGTCCCAACACACCTACCCAAACTTATCAGCAAGCTCCACTAGTGTACCCTCAACCTCCTCCCATGTATCCACATCCCACTCCCGTGTATCCCCAATAGAAGTATCAACAAAAAAGATGGCCTCAAGGTGCGACTATCTATCCTCCTCTAGGGACATCATATCAACCCAACTACGAAGGTCTTGTGAGCCAGACAAATGCTATATCAGTACCACATGTACAACAAAGGCCTCACTCTCAAAATGCACCATAATGCATGTTTACCCCCTTGGTTGCACCCATAGATGTCATCCTCAAAATGGTCCAATCTAACCAAGTCGTGTACCCAAAAACATAGCCATTTGATGACTCAACACCTAAGCATGTCTGGTATAAAGATAATGAGTAATATGATTACCATCATGTTAAGGGACATATCAGCATCAAATGCATGAAGCTAAAAAATTACATCTAGGATCTCATTGACCGTAAGGAGATCCAAGTGGATTCTCCTAACCAACTATCGCCAAATGTGGGCCTTGAAATCTATCAAAATGCATTTCCTAAACACACCTTAGGTAAAGGCCTAGGCAATCCCACCCAATCCTCCGACCATAGGAAGGGTAAGCAAGGAGAAAATTTTGATAGAAAAAAAATTATAGAAATGTATATATCAACTACAATAATCTCATCGACTACATATCATAAGTCCAGTCCTCAATCAATGTCATCCATGTCAAGGGTGTTGATAACCAATGCCCTGTCACCACTCGTCGATGAAGAATAACAGTTGTGGGTGCAAGTACCATTCCATCAGCTAGTACCTAGTACAATATTTTGGAACACCTAGGAAATAGTCCTGCCCAAATTTCAAACCTGGATCTCCTCCACACCTCACCTACCTATCAAGAGATCCTCAATAAAGCCCTAAAGGAATCTCCTATTCCCAGCGACATCAACCTCACTGAATTCTAGAACCTTATTGGCCACTTGTCTGCATCTTGTGGGGTCTCCTTTAGACCAATAGACATACCCTCAGAAGAAACCGATCATAATATTCAACTATGTATAGCTATCATGGTTAATGATTTTCCCATCAAACGAGTCATGATAGATAATGGTTCAACCCTAAATCAGTGTACTCTAAAATTCATAAAATAGTTGGGTTGCACTAAAGCTGATATAACAAATTATGTCATCACAATCAAAGCATATGACAATCTAGAACACACTTCTGAAGGCACCATTTCATTATCCATCAAAGTGGGCCCTATTATCCAGGGTACTATTGGAGATTTACTTCTGGCAGCTAGTTGATTGTATGTTTGTCATTGATGACAACATATAATATATAGCTATGTTCTATATGTACTTATTAGAATGATGTTATCAATCCTTTCATGGTTATATTCATGTTGTAGACATGTTGTTTATGTTTTTTTCATACACGTAGACTCAGATATGAAGTTTTAGTTGTGTTGTGTAATTTTGTTAGTGGCAGTTACAGTTTCCAGAGTTTGTCTGTACAGAGCCGACGTATTGCATTGGTTCTTGAGTTGCACCTATCTTTGGGATATTTGTGTGTATATTCAAGATTAGTTATGAGTTGAAGATAGTTATCTAAAGGAGCCAAATGTGTTTCAAAAAGATTACATTGTTAGAGTTAATTTGGTGAGGTCGACTTAGTGAAGCGCCGTGTCTATTTAGTTTATATTGCATGGTTTTAATTATGCCTGCGTAGTTGGTTAAGCCAACAAGGATGTTATGAAGAGTTTCCTAATAGGTCCCATGATTTCATACTTTGAGGAAGATACTTATAGTAGTTCATTTGTGGAACGCTAAGTGTGAATGATAAGAAAAGAGACACAAAAAGTATAGAGCAGAATATCAGTGTGTTTCAGTCATCAAGGATCTATGTGAAGAAGAAGTGAAAGATTACAATACATTAAAACTGATCAAGACAACAAATCTACTCTATAGTTCATCATCAAATATAGTGCATATCTTTTCTATAGAAGGTTTTAGCCTTCACCATTGAAATAGTGAGCTTTTGGACAGTGAGTCCTCGCCCTTAACAGGGTTATTTGTAAAATAATCCTAATAGGGTCAGACCCTTAACCAGGTAACTATACTTATTGTATTTTAAAGAACAACTCCTAACATGGTTGCAAGATCTTCTAACAGGGATTATTATAAACAAGTATAGTTCATTGTGGGTGTTAATTCCCACCGGGGTTTTTATCATTTGGTTTCCCTATAAAAAAATTGTCATGTTGTCTATTGTGTTATCTGAATATGCATTTACTTTATTGTATTCTGAAGTTAATAAGAGAAAATAATTAAATTAGCTAATAACTGATTCACCACCCCCCTCTCAATTATCCTTTGGGACTATTCTAACAATTGGTATTAGAGCCAAGTGCCTTGGAAAAGAAGCCTAACAACTTAAGGTAGATCAGATGACATACTTCAGAAAAGAGAGTCCTAAGTTTGATGGATACAATTATCTAGATTGGAAGAACAAAATAATAACACATTTACAGTGTGTTGGTTTTGACATCCTTGAGATAGCCACACAAGAAGTTGTTATTCCCTCTCTAAAATACCTCTCAAGAGATGATTATACTAGTAAACAAAAGGATACATTCACAGATAATGCAGTTGCCAAAGAAGCCCTTATAAGTGCACTATCTGACAGTGAATTCTCTGAGATCAAGAAAGTAGACAAGGCATACACAATATGGAAGTATTTAGAAGACATGTTTGAAGGAGATATCCAAGAAAAGAATGCCTGTAGGAAGTCATGAAAAAAGAAATGCAACAACCTAGAGATGTTACTTGAAGAGAACACCAGAGCTTACAATCAAGGGATAAATGAATCAGTTTATGGAATCAGAAACAATGGTGGAGAAATATCAGAAGAAGACATAATGGACAAGCTAATGACTACTTTAACAATAGACTATGAGAGAAAGATAAATATTCTAGATGAAACCATGCAATTTTCACAAGACTTCAAGAGAGAGGCTTTGATCAGTAAAATCTCTTCATTTGAGATATCAAGATTGAAGACTGAACCCAAAAGTGAAATAGATATCAAGATTGGTAAAAAACCTTTACATATCTCTAGCATTAATGAGAAAGAAGAAGATGATGAAGAACTAGAAGAAATCATTTCCATGATTTCCAAAAGAGAAAAGAAAGGCAAAGGCAAGTATGAAGGACAAGTTCCATTCAAATGTTTTTCATGCAACAAGATCGGCCACTTTACATCCAAGTGTCCTACAAGAGTAAAGAAATTTAGATTTCATTATAAACTAAAATATAGAAAGGAATGCTATCATGCTAAAGAAGGTGTAACTAATGAAGATTCAGGAGAAGATGAAATTGGATTCATTGCCCTTAAAGAGATGGAAAAATTGCTTGAGGAAATGGGCATTGAAGATGAAAAGGAAGCACAGGAGTTAGCCCTAATTTCCAAAGCAGACATCAGAACTGATTGGATCATTGATAGTGGATGCTCTCACCAAATGAAAGGTGATAAAGATAGATTTGTTCATCTAGACAAGAACAAATGTGGCATGGTTAGATTTGGAGATAACACTCCCAAACCTATCATAGGCAGAGGATCTATCACCCTGGATGGAAAGAATAAGACATATGATGTTCTGTATGTTGATGGATTACATCACAATTTACTAAGTGTTGGAAAACTACTTGAAAAAGGTTATCATTTGGAATTCAAAGACAAAAAATGCATTATTAGCAACAAAGAAGGAGACATGATTGCATCAGGCTCAAAAAAAAAAGGTAATGTTTTTCAGCTCAACTCATATGTAAGTTGTTTTGTTGCAAAAGTGGATGAAAGTTGGTTATGGCACAAGAGACTCTATCATATCAATTTTGATAATATCGTAAAGATAAGAAATGTCAAGGAAGTTAGAGACCTTCCAAGTATTGCAAGACTAGTTGACACAATGTGCAGGGAATGTGTTATGGGAAAGCATGTAAGGAGCTCTTTTAGAAGCAAGCAGAACTCAGTTGAGAACAAGTTAGACCTAGTGCATACAAATTTATGTTGTCCTACTCAAAATAGATCATACTATGGAGAAAGGTATTTCATTTTGTTTATTGATGATTTTTCAAGGATGATGTGGGTTGTGTTCTTAAAGGAGAAGTCTGAAGCCTTTGAGAAGTTCAAAATATTCAAAGCCAAAGTTGAGAATGAATCTGGGATAAAACTAAAGTGTCTGAGATC